>JAVHKY010000057.1:0-26639 GCA_035079385.1 Aspidiotus rigidus
ACTCACTGACTCGCATTCCTGATTTCACAACACCTTGACAAATGTCAACTCCTAATTGATGAGAATAATTTTCAAAATATTCAACAAGGATTCATCATCATACCAGTAAGTATTCTGAATTAGGTATAGGAACAATTGAAAACAGCTAGAGACCAGGCTTAATCTCAAAATCAAAAATACTACTGGTAACTAACGTTTGAAATTTTACAATTTCAATCCTCACTTATAACATATTACTCAATAATACTAGTATCTAGGTACTAACAGTTTTGTAGAGATAGATTCCAAGCTTGTTCACATGAGCCCTTGTTGGAACTTCTTCTACAATATTGTTGTTGAACTTCAAAGGAAAGAAACTGGGTTTAGACGCAAAATGCAGCTCTAACAAAAATTGAATTGCGTAGACTGTACCTACGGTACTTTGAGTGCTCCAACTCGCGATCGAAAGTCAACAACAAATTATTCAATGAATGAATGATCGGTGTACAATAACAATTGGAAGAAAATAAGGAATTATAATGAATTCTACACATGAGAAGAATAAGTATTTAGCCCACTGATTTAGAGCGGTCTGTAGTAGGCTAGTAGCAATCATTCTCGACTCAAGCATTTTTTGTTTTTTTCAAAACAATAGTATCTAGGTACTAACCTGATTCAGAATAGATACATTTGCAAACCTTCGCACTTGTCAATAATTGCGCACCTTATGCACCTAGTTGTATTGATACTATTGTACAGAATACGTATTTTGCTTAGGAGATCTATAAGTAAAATGTGAGGGACTAATCAATCTACATACAATGAAAAGATTAGAACTTACTTGATGAAGAAGAAACGGGTAGTATCCAAAGAAAGTAAGAAACACCCAAACAATTGAAATGAATTGGGCGATAGCTTAATAATTCAATAAGCACAATCGACGAAAATATATATAAATAAGTACCCAAACATTAAATTGGGCGGTGCTTTTTTAACTTTGTAACGGCGAAGTTGACTGGCGTCAAATCAAACGGAAATGGCATCATCATATCCAAACAGCAAGTGTTCTTAAAAAGCAAAAAGCCTCATACTCTGTTCCTGTTGAGAAAGGATAGAAAGTAGTAACGCGAGAACAGAACGGTAGATGAAAATTACCTATTTACCCGGAGCGTTCCGTTCTTAAGGTACTACTTTCTATCCTTTCTTAACGTGAACGGAGTATAGTCTTTTTTGGGTTCAAGCTCGGTACGAGCTCAGAACCAGTTGCAATCGCTTTTTTTTTGTAGTCAGTGTAAGAACTCACGTTTTTAAGTACGTTTCATGACGTGGTGATCAAGAAGAGTGCGTCATGTGTGAGCGACCGAGCGGTAGGTAATGGTTATTATTGTGTTTTGATATTACAACGAGAAAAGTAGTTTTTGTATTGGAACATAAAGGAGTTGGTAGTCATATTTTGCTTTTTGGGTTCGAGCTCGTTAACCTTGTTTTGATTTGCGATAATTATGATCCGATATGGAGCATATTCGCATGAGGACACAACTGTAGGTACGCTAGAGTCGTGCCCGAAAAGGGGATTCGGCAAAAATTGAAGCGATGGATGGAAGAAGCCCTTTTAGAAGAAAATGATTTAATCGAAAAAAATTGATTCTACTGTCTATAAAGAACATGTCTATGAAGTGAAAATTTACTTCATAGACATGTTCTTTATAGACAGTAGAATCAATTTTTTTCGATTAAATCATTTTCTATGAAAATTAATCATTTTCTTTTAAAAGGGCCTTAGGGCCCTAAGGCCCTTCTTCCATCCATCGCTTCAATTGCCATAAACCTGTATAAAACTAAAACGGGCTGTATCTTTGTCAATATTGAAAAATACAAAAAAGTAGTAAGAGCATTTTTTTATTATTTTCATTCATAGAATAACCTAAAAGAAGAAAAAATTAAGATTTCAACAATTTTCTGTAACATCCCCTTTTCAGGCAGCTTCCAAAAATGGCCACCATAGTTTTCATAGAAGGCGCCTACTTTGTGTCCTCATGCGAATAGGGCTTTTCCATGTCGGCGCATTGCATATGTATTCTCCTACGTGTTATCGAAATGGTAGTATTTCTAACATTGCTCTTATGGGTGTTGCTGGATTGCATACTCAAATTACTCCACAATGAAAATGAGTATGCAATCCAGCAACACCCATTAGAGCAATGTTAGAAATACTACCATTTCGATAACACGTAGGAGAATACGTATGCAATGTGCCGACATGGAAAAGCCCTATGGATTAATGTTTGGAGATCGATTTGCGATTTATTTACCATGTGGTATTATCAACGTTTTGAAAATAATTTTTTTATTATAGATTAGAGCTTGAACCTATTCCAGCCGAACGGGTGCTTGTTTCTGAGTAGTGCTTGCTTTGCTCACTTAATTCCTGCGCGGTGCGACCGAATGGTGCTTTCTTTGTTTACTTAATCGACCAATGAAAAAGGTCGCCTGTTAGGCTGTTACCTCTCGGTTTCTCAGTTTCTCAGCAAACAAATGTGCGTTCTTTTATTATAAGATATATATTTATACTTCTTTACAAGATTTTTTTGTCCGCGGAACCTCTCCAAAACTATAGTCCATTCCAGTGAAGAATGTCAGTAATTCAAAAGGCGCACAATAACAGTTATTTTTCGCTTAACTGTTATAACCGAAATGAAAATATCAATTTTGACCGATTGACCGTTAACCGTTATTTTTCCGGTTATAACTGTTATTTGACCGAAAATTTTAGGACTTCGACCGAAATATTTTTCAACATTTAACAGTTATTGGTCAAAATACAGCTTGACCGATAACCGATAACCGAAAAAATTGGAAGGATCTTTTTGACCGATAACCGATAACCGAAAAAATTTGTGAGGTCATTTGACCAATAACCGTTAACCCCTAGAAAAATTTCGGTCGCAAGCCCTGAAGGTGACCACAACGTGTGAGTTCTGGTGCGTCAATTTCACGGCCAATGAGAGACGAGAAGCGTTGTGCTGTTCGACGCTCTCAGTGCAAATTTAGCAATTCCCTTCATGCCACTGACACCGCATTGCTTTTGATTTACTGACACTCTTAACTGGAATGGACTATACCGGATGGATTCTTTTTGTAACTTGGCCTCATGGTAATGTTATATCTGAAGATGTGCACAAAATTTTTAATTCTTTAAAAAGTCTCACAGTATTATGAGTAGCTGCTCACGTTACAAGAAGACGAGAAGTGGATCCTATCCTTTTTATTGTTATCAGTACATTTATTGTCATGAAGAACCTTTTATTTTTTTATATTTCTTTTTCTCTACACAGGGTCACAATAACAAGTACCATTACAACCCGGTTGTTCTACTCTATTGATTTCTCTAGTTCAATTTCCGAGGACTATGGTCAGTCTTTTAATAAGGCTTTTCCCTAGAAGGCGGTCGCCTATGGTTTGCCGTGATTTTGCCTACAAAATTGATGAGATTTGCACGCAATCTCATGCAAAAAAAAAAAATCGTGATGTAGGTGTCATCTGAAAGAAAATTACAATGGCTTCAACTTTGTTCCTCTACATTTTCTTCCAAAACTCAATATTTTTTCCAGAAAGTAGCTTTTTTTGTATTTCCTCCAGGAGAGACAATGTTAATTCTGCCTAAGAATTCAGGTGGGCAAGTAGGCAACTGCCTTCTAGGGAAAAGCCTTATTGATACGCGTTGTAGGGTGATCATAAATGTTGGAGTTTCTCAACTCTGCCGTAAAGTTGGATTGACGTATATCCAAATTGACAATCGAGAAGAAGTTCCATTTTCTTAAAATAAAATTAATACGGCTAATTGAGATGTAAATATGCGTCACTAAGAAGATTTTTCGATGAGAAATCCAATTATCGTACTAACTTAGTTTTCCGATACATGCATCCCTGCTTCCAATATGGGCGTTTTTGGGTCGTGGTTTGGATATACTCAAAATGTCGACGTATATCCAACGTTCATTTCAACACAATTCAGAGTAGAGTGTTTATCCTACGTGAAAGAAAGCTCCAATTTCCTAGATCTGAATTTTTCCCTGTCATTCCATCAATGAAGTAATAGTAGTTTGTTATCACGATTCACACACTCGCACCAATCGTCCGAAAGATACAGTTTGCCTGATCGTCGATTTGGATGTACGTCAATTTAACTTTGTACGGCAAAACTGGTGAATAACGGTGTGGCGAGTTCACTCAACAAATCCGTAAACCTGAATATAATTTTTGGTTTACATTTTTGGATTTCTTTAATAACTTCCTGAGTCATATTCGATAGTGAAAACCTCAAGTTCGAGGTTTCATTCTTAAATTTATTATTGATTTCGTATATTATACATTTTCGTATATTATACATAATTGGTAGTAGGTACCTATTTTTATTCGAAGTGATTATTTGACGGTACACTGTACCGTCGAGTAGAACGTTATTCGACGGTACATGACCTAACAAGTAAGAGTTTTCTGAAATATTACTAATGAAATGACGAAGAAGAAAGCATAAATACCTTCTAAATTCTCGGAGTACTTTTCTTATCTCGTTTTTTTCCTTCTTTATCAATCAACCCTACATGAATCAACCGGCCGCGATACCATCGTAGTAAAGCATCACCCCATGCCTCTTCCCATCCTGTGGCCATTAGTGCTCCTGACGCACATCCTGACGATATTACTGCACAAGACATACCGGAAGAGAATGTGTCAGCGGCCATTGAATCGCCCATAATGACGACGCGGCAGTAGTACAACAAAATTTTGCCAATTGTCTTGAACATAACCACGTTGGCTGCGAATCACGGTACCGATAGAGTCGGAAGTAGTCGTCGTGGAAGAAAACGCAACACAGCAGCAGCTCCTGTCAGCATAACTGACCCGTGTAGTGGCCACAGTTTTCAGAAATGTTCAGCAATTGTTACTGATGGCGCACCTTCAATGGTAGGAAAGGAGAATGGTCTCGTTGGATTGTTGGAAAAAGCAGGAATACAATGTCCAAAATTGCACTGCATGATTCATCAGGAGGCTTTGTGTGGAAAAATGCTGAAAGAAAATCGAGTGCTGAAGTACGTTGTCAAGGTTATAAATCTAGTGAGGGGAGGCAATAAAAGTCTCTCTCATAGAAAATTGAAACAATTCTTGGAAGAGATGGAGGCAGAATATGGGGACCTGTTGCTGTACAATCAAGTGAGATGGCTTAATGCTGGGAAGTGCCTTGAACGATTCTTCGGTATCCGAAAAGAAATTCCAGTGTTCCTAAATGATTATGTTTCATCAAACACCGATCAAATGGTACAAGAATTGAATGGCCCTGATTTTTTAAAAGAATTAGCATTTCTGGTTGACATCACGCTTCACCTGAATGAACTAAACTTGAGACTACAAGGCAGGAATCACACCATTCCAGATTTAGTTCATCACGTGCGTGGTTTCCGCAAAAAATTAGATATTTTCAAGTCATCATTAACTACAAACGCTTTGACTCATTTCCAAAGCTGTCAGCAGTTGAAAGCCGAATTTGAAGATCTTGATTTTTCTGAATTTGCAGCATTTATACAACAACTCATGTATGAATTTGACACTCGCTTTCAAGATTTTCAGAAGTTTGAAAAGGATATTTTACTATACTCCAACCCCCTTACAGCTGACATTGCAAATCAATGCCCCGATTTCCAGCTTGAACTTTGCGATTTGCAGGCGGATCCATTTTTGAACCAGCGAGAGGAGAGAGGGGTACAATTTTTCAAATTGCTGAGTAAGGAACGGTACCCAAACCTGCGAAATTTTGGTTTGAAGCTTGCATCCATGTTTTGTAGTACATACATCTGCGAAAGTGCATTCTCAGCCATGAAATCAATTAAAACCCGTTATAGGAATCGGCTGACAGATGAATCGTTGCATCACCTCCTGCAGTTGGCTATAACCAATATTGCAATCAACATTCATGCCCTTGTACAGAAATAATATAGCAGGCCTGTGATATAGGTTTAAAAATAGAAAACCTTCAATTGTACTCATGAACAGTATTATGTATTAATAAATTGCGTTTAAAAATTTAAATAAAATGTTCTGCGGCCCGCGGTAATAAGTTCTGAATAATTTTTGGCCCGCGTATGTCTCACTTCTGGACAACCCTGTCCTAGTGCATGTAATTTGATTATAGTCATTATTATGCGCACGACTACAGTCGACGTTGAATCTTGTGCTAGCGTGACAGTGCTGCCAATGCAAAGTGCACAGAACCTTTCCTTCCATCTTGCATTAAACCATCGTACGTATCAGTGTTGGAAGGGAACCCATTCCGCCACTGATACGTAATATACTATTTCCTTTAATGAATACAAATGAAACAAGATATCTTACAACTTACAACGCAATGGGAAAATTGAAAGTCGCGATTAAAGAATTCCCCACACCTTCCTCCAGGAAAAATATCCGTCAGTTCCTCGGGAAGGTCAACTTTTATCGTAAATTTATCCCAAATTCTGTGTCAATCCTCGAACCCTTCCATAAGCTCCTACAAAAAAAAATCCCATTTTCTTGGTCGACTGACCGCCAAACAAGCTTTGATACAATGAAGGAACTTCTTACTTCGGCTCCCATCTTGACAATTTTCGATCGTACCAAACCGGTTCTCATCTACACTGACGCCAGTGGGGTGGGAATAGGTGCAGTACTGAAACAGGCGCAGGAGGATGGTGTTCAAAAACCAGTCGCCTACTTCTCTAGAAAATTGTCAAATGCTCAAAAGAAGAAGAAGGCTATTTACATCGAAGCTTTGGCGGTTAGAGAAGCCATTCGTTATTGGCGCTATTGGTTGATCGGTCGCCATTTTACCGTTGTAACCGATCACAAACCTCTACAACACCTTAACCTCAAAGCTCGAACTGATGAGGAACTTGGCGATCTAGCCAACGAACTCCTTCAGTTTGATTTTGAAATCCTTCATCAACCTGGTTCCTACAACCACGAAGCTGATTGTCTTTCTCGTAATCCCGTCCTCAGTCCTTCCTCAGACTCTTCTGCTCCTGAACCTATTCTTCCTACATTCAATTTCCTGTCCCTTGACGGAATACGTATGCTACAAGCAAATGTAATTATGTTAAGCAACGATGTACTACAAAGGAAGATATCATTTTTCGCAGCGTAAGAGGAGAATCACGTATCGTATTGGATCGATTAGCAGGAGAACGCTTGACGAGCATCGTTCATACCAGATATGGTCACGTAGGAGCAAAACACGTACTCGCAATTATTTCAAAATTTCTTACATTTCCAAATATGTATAATTTTGTAACCAAGTTCTGTCAGAAATGTACCGTTTGTATTCAGAATAAGACTCGCCGTACTCGTCGTAGTGCAAGGTTAGGTATCCTAGGCCCCGCAACCGCCCCCTCCCAGATTATGTCCCTTGACACTATTGGTGGTTTCGGGAATAATCAACCGTCCCTTCGTTATCTTTACCTTCTTGTCGACCATTTCTCACGTTACTCATACATCCTATGTACAAAGGGGCAGTCTGCGAAGGAGGTGATCTCCCTTATTAACTCGGTGCACAAGCAAAACCCAATAGGGACGCTTATGACCGATCAATATGGGACTCTATCATCCGACGAATTCCGTTCCTTTTGCCTCCGTTCCAACATACAACATGTCTTTGTCGCAGTCGATAGCGCATCATCGAATCGTCTAAATGAACGTCTAGGCCAAACGTAAGTAAATCGTATCCGCTGCACAAAACATGATCCTTCTACTCCTCCGAAACAGAGTTGGGCGGTTATCTCAGTGTAACTAAATTCTCGCCTTCCTATCTTCTTACCGGTCATCGTGACGACATTGTTCGTGAGACTCTCACGGATCCACCTAACCTCACTGCAGACCGAGAGTTAGCATTACGTAACACAATCGGATACCACAATTATAATAAAAAGTTGTATGATAAGAATAAGAAAGAAACTGAATTTGACGTAGGCGATACCGTTTTTGTGGATAAAGGTAATAAGCTAAATAGGGAAAAACTCGATAAGTTAGAATAGGACCATACAAGATAAGTATAAACGATTGTCAAACAATGTCTTTCAGATTACCGTTGGCCGTGGGCCGTTATGTAATAGAAGAATGCGTAAAGCGACTTTTGCTCCACCCTGTATATCACGCTAGCAAACTCGTATTACACGAAAAATGTACACGATGGTTTCATTTTTCCTTCCTTTCCTTAATTGCCTTCCACTCCTAAGTGAGTGGGGAGGGTGAATATAAGATTACACTTCGTTATCTCGTTTTTTCCTTCATTTATCCGCTACACGCACTTTCCTATCTTATCTATTCGGTCATCGTCTCGATTCACGCATGTGAAACATTTATTGAACTCGATCAACCTTGTTAACAGCTTTCATGCTTTATATAAGGATATACAGATATATATGGATCAAAATTTGTCTGGGCTTCTCCTCCGAGACTACTGGGTGGATTTTCTTGAAACTTGGCCACATTGTAGTGTTATATCTGAAGTTGTGCACCTGCATTTTTATTTGACGATCGGATCAGTAGTTCTCCAGATATACCCAATTTTTAGGATCGATCCGTCTCGCGCGGCCGACCGTATTGTAATCACTTTTTTGTTTCCTTCTTCTTGGGGTAAGTTAAGACGCTGACGTCACAGCATGGTAGTCCACAACGCAGTAAGTTGTGGGTATTTTTAATGGTACTGTGTCATGAGTCATGAGTCATAACGTGTGATTCTGATGGCGTAATTTTCTGCCGAAGAAGAGTTTTGTAGCCTATCTTGTTTCTTGTGTCTTTGCGTGTTCGCATTCATCAGCGTATAAATAAATTTGATTTTACGCAATGTTCAAATCATAAATTAATTTAATGCAAGATGGTCGGAAAGGCTGTGTTTCCGCGGAGGTTTTTGTAGTGGAAAGCGCGTCTTTTCTGCTTGATGAAAAAAAAAAATTCGTTGCTGTGCTGGAAAGTACTTTCCAGCTCAGTGCCGTGTATGTCCCCACTTCCACCAGTATCTGCCATTCCCTCTCCTGTGTACTTCAGTCTGACTTCGTGTCGTTTGATCCGTCGTCACTGGGATCCGAACTCGTGTCATCTGCGCGTGAAGCCATTACTCTACCACTCGACCGCTGCAGCGTTACATCCTAGTGCAGGGTTGTCCAAAGTGTGGCCTGCGACACCTACATATTTTTACGGCCCGCGAGAGACATTTAGAATATAGAAAAAATCAATAAAACAGTACAATAGATGAGAGGAAATTATAAGTTCCCACAAAAATTTTACTGTTTTACAAACGTACAACCAATTCTTGCAAAATGTAGCACAATTGAAAGACTGCGATGTGATTTTATCTCCTGTGCAACACACAGCTTATAACAGCTTTATTGTATCTTCAGTTGTAGGGAATCCCACTGGTGTTTACAATGAGTAGCAGTAGCACATAGTACAGTATTGTAGCGTATTCATTGCTATACTGTATCAGTTCTTTTATTATTTTATTCTGTGTGGACACGTGATGAATTCTAGAAAACGTAATAATTATTACAAGTGACAGTGGACATGCGCCTACAAAAAAACGTAAAGTTGGTGAAGAAAACCGATGTTACCAGAGTCGTTAGGAATGTGATTATCTCGTTACAAGTATGAATGGTAAATTACAGTGCTTGGTGTGCATGCAGATTGTTTCTGTTTGTAAAGAGTATAATGTCAAGAGGCATTACGTACCAATGCATGAGGTGCAGTTTCGGCAGTTTGAAAGAAAAGCTCGTTATGTCGTCATTGTAAATCTGAAGAAGAAACTGAAACAGCAAACAGGCATGTTTCAGAACAGGGCAGAAACGCACACCAGTGCAGAGTACGCATCGTACATTGTTTCTCTTGAACTTGCAAAAGCGCAAAAACCATTTAGTGACGGAAGTTTAGTGAAGAAATGCACGGCGGAAATGGCAAGGGCGTTTGGTGACGCTAAATTGGCTTCAAAGTTTGAAACCGTAGCACTTTCACATCAAACTGTACAGCGGAGAGTCGTTGATATGGGAGAGCAAGTTGATGAAGAACTTCTCAATATTCTTCGAAATTGTTTATATTTTTCGCTTTGTCTGGATGAAAGCACTGACGTTAGTGACGTAAGTCAACTACTAATATTTGTTCGTACAATTAATGACGAATTTTCAATCAGAGAAGAATTGTTTGACCTGTGCTCTTTGCATGAAACAACAAAAGGAAAGGACATCTGTGACGCAGTAATGAAGTCTGTTGGTACCTAGGATTGGAGGCGTAAACAGTTTTCAGAAATGTTCAGCAATTGTTACTGATGGCGCACCTTCAATGGTAGGAAAGGAGAATGGTCTCGTTGGATTGTTGGAAAAAGCAGGAATACAATGTCCAAAATTGCACTGCATGATTCATCAGGAGGCTTTGTGTGGAAAAATGCTGAAAGAAAATCGAGTGCTGAAGTACGTTGTCAAGGTTATAAATCTAGTGAGGGGAGGCAATAAAAGTCTCTCTCATAGAAAATTGAAACAATTCTTGGAAGAGATGGAGGCAGAATATGGGGACCTGTTGCTGTACAATCAAGTGAGATGGCTTAATGCTGGGAAGTGCCTTGAACGATTCTTCGGTATCCGAAAAGAAATTCCAGTGTTCCTAAATGATTATGTTTCATCAAACACCGATCAAATGGTACAAGAATTGAATGGCCCTGATTTTTTAAAAGAATTAGCATTTCTGGTTGACATCACGCTTCACCTGAATGAACTAAACTTGAGACTACAAGGCAGGAATCACACCATTCCAGATTTAGTTCATCACGTGCGTGGTTTCCGCAAAAAATTAGATATTTTCAAGTCATCATTAACTACAAACGCTTTGACTCATTTCCAAAGCTGTCAGCAGTTGAAAGCCGAATTTGAAGATCTTGATTTTTCTGAATTTGCAGCATTTATACAACAACTCATGTATGAATTTGACACTCGCTTTCAAGATTTTCAGAAGTTTGAAAAGGATATTTTACTATACTCCAACCCCCTTACAGCTGACATTGCAAATCAATGCCCCGATTTCCAGCTTGAACTTTGCGATTTGCAGGCGGATCCATTTTTGAACCAGCGAGAGGAGAGAGGGGTACAATTTTTCAAATTGCTGAGTAAGGAACGGTACCCAAACCTGCGAAATTTTGGTTTGAAGCTTGCATCCATGTTTTGTAGTACATACATCTGCGAAAGTGCATTCTCAGCCATGAAATCAATTAAAACCCGTTATAGGAATCGGCTGACAGATGAATCGTTGCATCACCTCCTGCAGTTGGCTATAACCAATATTGCAATCAACATTCATGCCCTTGTACAGAAATAATATAGCAGGCCTGTGATATAGGTTTAAAAATAGAAAACCTTCAATTGTACTCATGAACAGTATTATGTATTAATAAATTGCGTTTAAAAATTTAAATAAAATGTTCTGCGGCCCGCGGTAATAAGTTCTGAATAATTTTTGGCCCGCGTATGTCTCACTTCTGGACAACCCTGTCCTAGTGCATGTAATTTGATTATAGTCATTATTATGCGCACGACTACAGTCGACGTTGAATCTTGTGCTAGCGTGACAGTGCTGCCAATGCAAAGTGCACAGAACCTTTCCTTCCATCTTGCATTAAACCATCGTACGTATCAGTGTTGGAAGGGAACCCATTCCGCCACTGATACGTAATATACTATTTCCTTTAATGAATACAAATGAAACAAGATATCTTACAACTTACAACGCAATGGGAAAATTGAAATGAATAATTGCGAATAAAAACGTAGGGAACAGAGTGATTAAAAAATTGATCAAAGATCGCAAATGTGATATCCCAACTTTGTGATCCGCGATTCAACAATTCTATTTGTATTTCTTGACATAGTTCACAACGGCAATAATTTATTGGTACGTAGGCCAGGGGGCTTTGTAAAATAAAGAAAGGAAGATTTAGGAATCTTTAATTCATCATATTGAAAGGAAATGTTTTGAGCAAAACTAAATTTTCGGTTTTTCAACTTGAAGTCTTGTGTTTGACAATGAATATTGAATTGTGTTTGACAATGAATATTGAAGCATTACAATAGAGAGGCAAAATATTCTTAGAATTTTTTGTAGTACTTGTCTGATATTCTTATAAAATATAATTCTTTGTTTTTCTAATTTGGAATTTCAAAAAAAAGAAAAGAAAAAAATGCATCGAAAGCATTTTGAATAGGCCTACAGAGATCTTACAAATTTTTTTTATGACATCGACCTTGTTAGTTCCTCAATAGATTCTCCTGAGATATAATTCTTGTTAAAATATGAAAATTGAATTACTCCAGACGCTAATACCGAGTTTCAATTCAACTCTATGGTCATTCCTCATCTTTTTTTTCATAGGTACGCATATTTTCTATTGATGCGTAGAGGAACTGTCACAATTTTGGCGACAGCGATTTGTACAGTGGAGATAGGTGCATGTCAATACCTCTTATTCATGTACCGTGTTGAATACCAATGAAAGGGAATGTCTTACAACGCGATGGGAATATGAAATGAATAATTACGAATAAAAACATGGGAAATAAATTTACTTAGAATGATTAAATATTGATCATGGATTGTGAATGTGATATCCTGGATTTGTAATCCCAATTCAATTTCAATTTGTACTTGCGGTTCTACTTTCTATGTTGTGGGGTTTTGAGCAGGAAAATCAAGTTTGTGATAGTAACTTCTTATTGAGCAATTGAGGTGCAGTTCTTGTGAGCAAAATAAATTTCTAATGGCAGCGCAGTGTGATCGAGATAAAAATGTATATGAGAGAAGTTTTCCAAATTACCAATAGGAGTGAGCATTATTTGCAGTTTGTCGTATCATCCTTATCTTGTGACAAAAAAGACAAATGGGCTATGGTAAAGAATACTTACTATCTAAGCTACAATTATTGAAGTTAGCGCAGTTTGTGTTTCAACTAGTTTCAATATCTGAGTTAGGTAGTTCTCATATTTGATGGAAAGCAAATAGAAGAAAATGTTTAGGTATGATAACACTGCTGATGTGTAGGTGAATACCTAATCATCAAAATTATATTATTCGGTTGCAGTGTATTATCTAGTTTCTAATCTGGGTTTGTCTGTCTAAGTTACCGGTATGAACCAAATTAGGGAATCACATCAAAAATAGCAACTAATTTCACCATCAAAGGATAGAAGAGAAATAAGATCTGAGTTTTTAATAATATTACAGGATATGTTTTCAAGTACAAGTAATTATCATTTTCATAATTATCCAACTATTGAGACTGAGATTTGAGAATGAATGCATTTAATCATTTATTGTGGACGTTCATTTTTTCCACGTGAGAGCTTGGAATAGGCCTACTAATTGTAAATTCTAATCGATTTTTCTGTAGAGAAAACATTAGCCGACCCTAAAATTTCCTACTCCTATAACTCTTATAATTATATGGTTTGTCAGATTTTTTTTTATGTTGATCCTATATTGTAATTTACATGTCTAAAAATGTTAATGTGAACACTTGGTGTTGATACAACGTCTGGTTTGTGAGAAATCTCAAATTGGAGCGTGAACTATTTTGAGGAAATGTGCAAATACTCAAGCTACCAATTTTGTAGTATTAGACTTCAGGTAGTTGTTTTCGTCATGAAAAGTGAAAGGGTAACCTTTGATTACGTAGATTGTTAGTGTAGTTGTAGCATACCTAGTAATTTTATTCATTTTTTAGGTTACCTGTTCACACACGTAAGTATACGCTCTTCATGAATGAATTTCAAGTATATGTTCGCTCGTGTTGAGTTTGTCATGAATGAATGTTGTGTTAGTATAGTATTAGTGCAGCAATCCTTTGCGTATAATCTTGTCATTTTTTTGAGTGATGAAATGGTTTTATGTGTGTGAAAGATTTGCTCGTTCGTGTTGAGTTTCTCATGAATGAATGTTACGTAAGGATATGCTATAGTATTGGTGAGCAATCCTTTACGTATAATCTTTCATGTTTTATTTTATTTTTATTTTTTTTCAATTAATGAGTCAATAAGAGCCTGTCATTAGGGCTATAAGCTTGGTGTTGTTATTGAGTTTGAGTTCAGATGCGGAAGAGGGAATAAGAGCATGAAAGAAACGTAAAATGAGGGATGAGAAGTGTATGTGTGTGTGTGAGTCTAGGGTGAGCGTGAATACAAATTATGTTTGGATGAAAAGAAGAGCAGCTGGAAATAACATAGAATGATGTTCGGGAATTGAGGATGATCATGAATGAATTAAGAGTATAGAGGGGCGAGAGATGGTGAGAGAACGTTTATAGAATAAGTTGGAGTTATGAAGATAGGATTTAAGCGCGATGATTAAGTGTAAGCAAAGGTGAAAATTATTTCTTTTTTTATTTTCATTAAGTTCTTTTTTTTTTTTAATGAACAAGTTACAAAGAGAGTGACACAGAGCTCAGTGGTTTTAAAAAGTGTAGATGTGGAAAAAGGAATTTGATTGTTGGAAGAATTAAAAGATGTTGAGGACAAATGGAGAGTCGTCTGATGGTGCTTCTAAGTGATTGTGGAAGATAAGCCAGGAGTTCAGGAGTGAAACTAATTTGGGACAGGAAAGCTATATTGAATGATTGGGGGGGGGGGGTATCAGAATCGCAATGAGAGCATGGAAGATGGATGAGATGGGTGTGTGTGTATGTCTACAATAACCAATATTAAAAGATGCTCGAGAATTGGAGATGATCAAGAATGAATTAGAGGGGCGAGAGATGGTGAGATGTGTGTGTGTGTGTGTGTGTGTGTGTGTGTGTGTGTGTGTGTGTGTGTGTGTGTGTGTGTGTGTGTGTGTGTGTGTGTGTGTGTGTGTGTGTTATTGACTTTTTTCTTTTGGATACGTTTTTTATTGGAGTACTCCTCAATTTTCTCTGAAATTTTTTATTACTAATTTTCGGAAACCATCCAAACAATTATTACCTTTATATGACTGCATGATAATACAGTGTATTCAAAGTTGTTTATGAGAAATTTTGGGGTCATTTGAATGAATGGTTTTCGTGTAATTATCAAGATGGTTACGGTGACTGAGCACACTACCTTCAAATTCCTTATATATTATATGTAAACGATTCTACTCCTCGAGAAGATTCTAAAAATATATACTTTTTCTCCCCCCGACGATTTTTTCGCTAAGAAATCGTCGATCAAAGTTGCGCGAAATCGACAAAATCCGCGCGAAATCAACAAAATTGGCGCGCTTCTTCTTGTAGGTAACAACCCGTTAAGCGCGCTTTAGGTAGTTTCAGTAGTTCGTTCGCGCGCTTTTCCCTTCTACATTCTTTTATTCACGCACATGCAGGTAAGAAGTAACGTGAGTCCCTGCTGTGTTGGGTAGAGTTCAATGAACAAGGGTATTGCATTTGTGTACAAGTGATTGTGAACCATTCAATAGGGTTCAATGAACTGCATTTCTATAGGAAGCAAACGAACAGGATGAACAATGATGATCGGTTGCTTGAAGAGGGAAATGACGTGTTGTGGTTTATGGAATGATTAAAATTGGCGGGAGAAATGTTCGCGCCAAAATTTACACAGGCCAAAAGAATACGTAATTCGGCGGGAAGATAAATGTTGGCGTGAAAATCTATGTGATTTCATAAAATGCGTAATTTGGCACGAATAAAAAATACGAATATTGTACTTATTACATTAAATTCATAAATATATAATAGCGATGGCGATGCATGAAAATTTAAAAAGAATAGGTTTTACTTGTAAATAAAAAAAATTGAAATTTTTGACTAATTTTGCAGGAAGAAAAAAAGCAAATATTGTACTTATCACATTAAATTCATATACATGCAATAAAAAATGGCGATGTAAGAAAATTTAAAAAAAAGGTATTACCTGTAAATATAATTTGAAATTTTTGACATGCGTACTCAATTACCCGAGATGTCAATACAAAAATGAAATTGTTGGAGCTCCTATCATTTCAATCTTCACTCTTCCATATTAAGTTTGTGGCGACTGGCATATTCACCAAAGACGCCCGAATGATTGCCCTATAAAAATAATATTAAAAGCGCGCGAATGATTCATGCTGATTGCGGTACAAAAAAAGGCGCCAACCAAAACTACCTGTAAAGTACGGAAATTTGTCTCGCGTCAAAATATTTTCCCGCCCTTCAAAACTCCCACGTTCCCACCTCGCCCGAACGATTGCCGTATAAAAATAATATTAAAAGCGCGCGAATGATTCATGCTGATTGCGGTACAAAAAAAGGCGCCAACCAAAATTACCCGAATGGGTTATGTGAAGGTGAAGCGCGCGAAACGTTTGCCCGCTGATTACGGTACAAAAAAAGGCGCGAACGTGAATCACTCGAATGAGAGTTTCGCGCGGATTTTGTCGATTTCGCGCAACTTCGATCGACGATTTCTTAGCGAAAAAATCGTCGGGGGGAGAAAAAGTATATATTTTTAGAATCGTCTCGAGGAGTAGAATCGTTTACATATAATATATAAGGAATTTGAAGGTAGTGTGCTCAGTCACCGTAACCATCAAGATATTTACTAAAATTCTCTCAATTATATTGCATATAAACCATGAAGATTATTAACTACATGATGCCATGCTCGTCTTTCAAACAGTATTCTTGTATGGTAGGCTTCATTGACTTGAAAATAACGAATTTTTGTTTTTAAACCCTCCTTTTTTTTCTGTTCTGTTCTTTTCTTTTCTTTTCTTTTCTTTCTTTATAGCCCACATTGCAATATAGAATTCTATTCGTTCACCAATTATTAAACTGTCCACATATTCATAACCGCCAACGCCGTAGTTCGTCCTCGTGACAGTTTACTCACCAACAACATTTTTCTGCATAAAATGACATCCCGTCATTAGTACATTTCTACCTGAATTTTACTCACACAAACGCATTTTAAATCTGCATAAAAATTGCTCTTCCTTATCTCACATACCTTATGACTCTTGCGCCCTTACAGCCCACATTAAAACTCAAGAGTTCTATCTATCGACTCCTTTTTTCTTTTTTGAATTTTTGTTCGATATTAGTTCATTTATTTTTGGTATTATTAACAACGACAGGGTAATAAAATGACCGGGAAATATTTTTTACAGGAAATAATCATGAGAAAAATAACGTAATGATCGAATCAACCAAATCCTTGATGAAACGGTTGCGCAAACATCTAAAAATACTATTTTTTCGCGAAAATCGTACCTCTTCTTTCTTCCTCACTTGCCATTCTTTCTAGCCCACAGACATTCACCCTAATCTGCATAAAATCAGAGCTAATTCTCCCATACTTTTATGCTTCTCGTCACACTACAGTACAAAAATTTCATTCATCGACAACCTTTTCACCCGTCCAACCAATTATTCTGAACTGTTACCAATGTTTCCTTTATCCTCCATTTAATCGGTCCTTACTCTCTCCAGTAAAATTCAGCCATTAAAAATTATCTAAACACTCCTTCCCTTTCCTTACTGTCATAGAAAGTTGATTATATTTACGAAAATTAAAGGTTCTTTTTAGGGTCGGCTGCTTCACCTAGTCAACCATATTACAATTACAATCAATGTTCGTTATCGTCAGTGGCACACGCAAGGGGAGGGAGGTGTTCGGGGATCACCCCCCCCCCCCCGAAAAAATCCTGTGTTCGCCACTGGTCGACGTTGTCAACTTTCCCTTTTTATGATGGATACCCATAAATACATACACTAACATGCTATCAGTATCATAATACACGCAATGAAGAATACCTTTTCTTTACACAAATACGAAATTTAGTTATTTACGCTACAAGGGTTAGAAACGAGCTATTTCTTGATGAGTCATACGAATCAAGAAATAGCCGTTTCTAACCGTGTTGCATATGAGATTTTACTTCATTTACGAAATTAAGATCGAAAAATAGAAGACAAGTGCGATCACAAGATAGATAATAGCTCGTCAATATTCCCTAGATGCGAAATGAAAACGAAAAAAACTCCCTTAAAGCAAAACGAACATACGTTAACGCACAGTCATATCTGTTCATGAGTTACGTTTGATAAGACTCGTTCTTGATCACTAATGTCGAGAAAGGAGAAAAAATATTCTTTCTACGAAAGCAAAATAACAATATTACGGAAAATAAAAGGCGTTTAATGCGTATATCAGAGAGCCGCAGGCATAATACTCGCCTTCCGCGACAACTAATACGAGGGCGCTATGAGGTACTTGTTGATCGTAAATGATGAAAACGCCGTTTATCCTACTCGATTCACGGAAACAAAGCGCTTCGTTTTGCAGGCGAAACGACGCGACACTCAGTGAAATGCACGTTGTTGTAGCGTCAAAATCAGTACTGCCTATGCCCAAACGGGTAGATATCAATTTTCATATCTACCCTAGGTGAGATATTTTCATATCTACCCTAGGTGAGATATGAATATACGCGGGTAACAAAACTACTACCTACGCTTTTTCATCGTGTAAAGAAAAACGTTATGCGCAACACGGTCGAAAAAGCATTTCTCAACTCTGTGCAAACATCAACCCGAGCCGAAGGTAAGGGTTGCTAACTTTGCCCTCGATGAGAAATGGCTCATTTTTCTTCCTTGTTGCACAAATAACTACAGTAAAACCTGTCCATAACGGACCCTGTATTTAGCGGAAAACTGTCTGTTACGGAAAAATTTCTTGGTCCCGGCATAAAGCATAGGGTTTATGTGTATTTGAAATCTGAGTTAAGCGGAAACTGTCGAACGCGGAAACGGAAAGGTGAAATCAAGCCTACGAAGGAATTGAACCTGTAAATAGCGTAATCAATCTTATCGTTTCGAACTACAATTCTGTCTTTCCAGACATGGTGAAACATGTTCACAATAACATGCTTAGATAAAAGAAAAGTTTTACCATTATAATCTAGTGTCTTCCACTCTAACAGGTTAGTCAATGTATCAACCTGATAAAGTGCAGTGCGTAACTATGAATTCAAAAAAAAGTCGACGATGTTTATCTTTGAAAGAAAAGATGAAGATTTTGAATTTACTCGAAAAAAAAGAACGTTCTATTTCAGAAGTACAGAAAGATTTTGGGTGCGGAAGAACACAGATTTATGAACTCGTGAAACGGAAAGCTGATGTTTTTGCTGAGTGGGAAAGCAATGCGACTTCTGGTAATGCGAAGAAAAAACAAAAAATAACGGACCATTTTTCGATAAGTAGAGGAAATAATGAGTTGCATGATGCTCTGCAAGTTTCCCAAAACATTATCGAAAAAGATATCGTTTTGGGAATAAATGCAGGACAACAGACAAAAATTACTCATTATTTTCCTTCTACTCATCGCAATGTTATAGAGTAATTGAATTTCAATACGTACATTTACAAAGTATACTGTTCAGGCATATTATGTACATTGTATCATTAAATTTTTTTTTTCTTTTTTTTTGTGAAACCTGGGTTCAACGGAAAACTGCTCATAACGGAAAAAAATTTCGGTCCCGTGCGATTCCGTTATAAACAGGTTTTACTGTATTTCCATTTTACCCACTTTTCTCGTTGGAAGAGGGAGGTATTATACCCGTCCGTTCAGGTTTCCTTCTATTATTATTTTACGCTGAATTTACGTAAACGCCGAGTCCGTGAAATCAGCAACCACTTTGCTGAATACGTGTATTCCGCAGAGAAATTGCCGGGTACACGTATTCGGTCAGAACGTACTCGTATATAATCAATAGAACATTAAAATATTACAAGATGAGAGTCTGAAGAGGAAGAGACGAAATTTTTCTTAATAATTTCGTGAAATTAAGTCCGTGATACATGTAGTTGCGAATCAGTCGCCTTGTCAATATTACTACAAAAAACGAGAAAAAAAAATAATAATAATAATAATGAAAAAATAATCCGAATTAAGTAGTTTCGAGCACACATCGTTGACAACACTTGATGCAAACTATGGAATCGTTGTATGTGTATTTATTTATAGGCTTGCCTATATTTATTTGTCCGCGAAACTCCTCCGAAACTACTGGATGGATTTCTTTGAAACTTGGCCAGATTATAGTGTTACATCTGAAGATGTGCACTTGCAATTTGTATGAGGATCAAATGAGTAGTTCTTGAGAAACACTCAATTTTTAAAAAACTTTCTTACTATTACGAGTAGCTGCTTACATTATGAAAAGTAGATTTTCTTATATTTTTCTTATCAGCACGTATATTGTGATGGAGAACCAACTTATGTTATTTGATTTATTTTTTACTGCATGCAGGGCGGTAGATTGTCATTTACCGCTCGGCAATGAAAATTTAACGCCCTCTATACAGTAAAATATTGTACGCAACTAGTGAAAACAAGCGGTAAATGACTTCTCGTGCAATTTACTTCACTCGGCTTCGCCTCGTTCAGCAAAATTTGCTTATTTCACCTGTTGCGTAATATACAATTACACATGCCCCCCCCCCCCCCATATCCAAACTTCATTGTTTCTTAGTTAGGAGTTGATTGTGATAATAATAAATAATAATTTAAGGTATTCCATTTACTCTTCTATTGTTCAATTCATTTCTAATCTTTTTAATAGGTACTTTTATAATTTTCAAATACAGGATAACTCAAAAAGGAGTCAAATTGATAGCTTTCTCTCCCCATACGTAAATCAAACTCTAAATAGAAGAACAGGAACGGAACATGGCTCTAGAGAAATTAAAATAAGTATAAAACTTTGGTGATTTAGAAGAATCTCAAAGTACCGGGTATTAATCTGACTGTCCATTTCCAGAAACACTGAGGTTGTGTATGAAGTCGATAATTACGAAAATCAAAACATAGATGAGGAAAATTGAAATGGCTAATGAAACTTCCACTTCTTTGTCTTTACCTAAATTTCATTACTCCCCAGTGTTCAGGCTACAACCCATTGCGATAACGTAGAGAAAAAAAAAAATGCTATTGATACCTACATAAATTTAATCCGTCGGTTAAGCGCAACGTTTGTTTAACATACCCAATAAACGTCGAATTTTTTCAATCATGTATGACGGGTAATGAGAAGTTTTTACAGCCAATAGGTGCACGATGTATCAGGTACCATCGGGCGAAAGGACTCAAATAAAATAAACAAGCGAGATTCAGCTCTTACGGCTCTATACGTGGATTACTTATAATTCGAGATGTACTCAAGAACCACTCGTTCGATCGATACAAAAATTACAGAGCAATAAGATTGAATGCACTATGACGTAATGCAATGATATGAAGCTAATAAGATTGATATTCTTTGAGAAACAACACTAAGAAATTCAAGGAAAATTGAGGATTACTCAACTACTCATCCAATCTCAGAAAAAAATGCACATGCCCAACTTCAGATAATCCACTACAACTTGACCAAACTTTACAAGAATACAACCAGTAGTTTTTGAGGAGTTGCGTGGACAAAAAAATCTGATATATACATATGTTACGCCGAATCCGTGAAATTGCCGATTTCATAAAATCGGTAACCGCTTGCTTAATTTATGAAATCGGCAACAAGTTCTACTTGATCTGAAGTACCTAGATGATAAACGTTGAGAATCTTTGCAAACCAATTTATATGAACACATCTGAAGCAAATTAACGTTAATTAATCATGATAGGTAACATTTTATTACTTGTCCATGGTGAAATAATGATATGCACAAATGAAATACCTTTTGTAGAGCAAATAATCACAATAATATCTCCAATATTAAGAAAGTAGAAAATGATGATTGAAAAGATTCCAGTCGCATGAAATAAATTTTGCAGAACAAATAATCAGAATAACATGTTACGGATGGAAAAATTCAAAGAAAAAGTTGATCATCGTCATATCGAAGAAATGAATAATTTAATCTTCGTCATCATCGAAGTCAAAGAGAAAAAAACAATCAACCCTCGTGATTTTGACATGTACGCCCTGGATGGCAGGCCGAATTGCATCCCAATCCCTGCTTGTGACAGGCACATCTTTTGGAGGTACAATTTGTGCGACACGAGCACTTTCGGTAACCCTGACCAGTGCCCACTGAGTCCAGACGGACGTGCTCACGCAAAGAATATTCTGTGTCAGTTCCGATGTCATTGGCCTTCAAAGATAGTACCAAATCAGGCCACAAGGAAGCCAGCTCTCTTATTATTTCCGCCACAAATTCCCGGCCATTGTCAGATTGAAGCACCCGTGAGGAGCACCATAAGTCAAAAAAATATCAAGTAGAGCTGTCGCCACTTCTTTCGCCTGTTTGCAGCGTAAAGGTTTGAGAAATGAGAACTTAGTCAAGTGTTCCTTGTAGTGGAGGATCCACTGGAACTCACCATCGGACAGCGTACGATAGTCAATGAGGTCCACCTGGCCCCTATCATTTAACGCGGTCGATACGAGTGGACGCACAACAACACTTCGCGCACATTTCTTTTTAGATTTTTCCGCACACCTTTCACACTTCCAAATCACGTCTTTGACAGCTGCCATTGTTACATTCGCGTAGTCCTCTTGCAGTATTTTATGTGTTTTGGTTTCACCCTCGTGACCACAAGCAACGTGAGCGTCTGGAATAATACCTTCCATGTATTCCATAGGAAGAAGTAAACCACCTCCCTTCCGTTTAACTCTTTCCGTGTCGCCAAAACTTGCCAACTCGAATATCCTTCGTACGAAATAATGGCGAGAATTTTTTTCAACGTCAGGATTTTTTAAAATACGAATAGCTTCCGCCTCCTTTTCCACGGTCCACCGCTCACGATCCATAATTTAATCCAATATCAAATATTGAAGTCAAGTACAACAAACAATATAAACGGACTGAAGAAGAAAAGAACTGAAATAATACTATGGTTACAAGTTATCGAGAATGCACGACATGTAATGCAGGGAGAAACATTGATATTATGATTACATCAAGGGTGAGTGTCGCTCCTGTGACGGATGCGTAACGGTGCCTGTACAGCAGCGAACGTGTTCCAAGAAGAATTCAAACGTATTACTTTCATGATTTCATTTTACGCGCATGAACTTGTTTAATTCTTCCCTCATAATTGCGATGATTCAGTTTCGTACCGGTAAGAAAAAAAAAGTTCGAAGAGAAAGGAATATTATACGTAGACTTACATTCAATTACAATATTTCAGTTGCTGATATTATAAAATCGGCAACTGTCTGCCAATTTTATAAAACCAGCAGAATTTTATGTCGATTTTATAAAATCAGCAAAATTGGCGTTTACATTGCCGATTTTATAAGTTCGGCAAAATTTCTGCCGATTTTGTAAACTCGGCAATTTCACGGATTCGGCGTAACAGATATATATATATATATATATATATATATATATATATATATATATATATATCAAAATTTGTCCGCGCTTCTCCTCCGAGACTACTGGATGGATTTTTTTGAAACTTTGTCAAGTTATAGTGTTATATCTGAAGTTGTGCACCTGCATTTTTTCTGTCGATCGAATGAGTAGTTCATGAGATATACCAATTTTGAAAAAAATTTCCCCCTTCAATAACTCTATTATGGTTTGTTATATTTTCTTCAACTAATTTGTGAAAATTTTTTTGTTACCTTTTCGAGTTTGCTCCAGTATAACCTGGTCAATCACCAACTTCTCTTTGTACCCACATCCGCCTCTTTTACACCCTTCTTGCTCTTCTGCAATGATTCTATTAGCCTCGCAGTGTTTTCTACTTTTTCTGTGATGCAGACTGTGTCTATTTTATACATTGTAGGTAAACATGGTATGGGCCTATATTTTGCTGGGTCTTTACAATTTCCTCTTTTTTTTTGGCAGCAGAAACGTAATTCTCTGCATGAGGAATGTTGGCACTATTTCTGGGTCTTTCAGGAACTTGTTGGAAACCTTTCCAAGTAAGTCGTGCACGGACACCAACCTCTTGTACCAACAGTTGTGTAATTTGTCCGGTCCGGGCGCTTTCCAATTTGGAGTTCTAACTTTTCTTGTTGAAAAAGTGAGGTATTACACTCGTCCAGTCAAGTTTCCTTATATTATATTTACGAGCGTCTGTTGTGTCGTCGCTAAGCGTCGACGACAGCCGCTAGAAAGGTGAGTACCGATTTTAGAATTTAAAAAGAATTTTTTTCTATGAAAAATTTTCTGAAAAAATAACTCAAAACGACGTAATAGGTAATTGAGTACGACAAAGATGAAACCATGTTCCAATTACGGGCAAAAGGGTGCAGATTTAGATATTTTGTTTTATAAGTACTGAATTTTTTCTCTTCAGAAAAATAATCATAAAAACTTCCCTATTTTTCAAACAGGCTGAGCACGGTCTATTCTTGCTTCTGTCTGAATTTAGGGGCAGTCTGGGGGATGCGCCCTCTCCCCATCCGTTGATGAATGACACTGTATAGAATGGTTTTCATGGACATGTCTATAGGAGAATTTAAAAGAAATAGGGTTTACTGGAATACGGGTATCAAAAGAAGGAAACTCAGGAGTAACGTATTCAAGAGTTGGAAGAGACAAGTCTGTTCCTTAGTAAGAACTTAAGGAGGAGATTATTACTTTTAAGAAGCTATATGCCGTTCAATGGGCCCCATTTATCAATGTGTGCCAATTATAGTTCCTTCTCTCTCACCTTTCCACAGCGCGCATTCCAGTCAGTACTGTGCAGGAGAATTGAGTTTACTAGTGCTAACACAACAACACTTTGAAAAATATTTGAAGCCCAAAAATGCTAGTCCACCGGGCAACGCCACTGCTCACTTAACCGACCACGTCCTAGTCCTATCATAGAGCACAATTAAAAAATAGTAATATAATCGCATTTGAAAACCAACATTTTCCGCCGTATCAAAACATATCACCAACCTATCACCAGTTATCTCTATCTCATTCAAGGGATTGTATGCGCTTAGTTACACATTTCTGAACGCACCCCTATATGAGGAAAGTTCCCGGCTGTTCAAACCTGACTGCACCATCATCGGCTGTGCTTTGGGGGTCAACAGCCGAACTAAACTATTTGGTTGCAATTTATCTTTCAAGAAACGCTGTAGAGAAAAGCTATTTTACAGATTTTGTCAAGAAATATGACATATTATTTCTGTTAACTCACAACGACTAATTATTTGGTGTCTTGTTTGTACTTTGCACTTACTCAATTTTTGGCAACTATTGTAGTGCTTATTTTGAAAAGGTGGATAAAACGACATACTCAAGTGAAAAAACAAAAATTGAATGTAGCTAGTTGATTTTACAGTGTAAAAACAACTTTCCTTGGTTCTTACCCTTGAAAAAAAAAACAAACAAACAAAGGGGAAATAATTACTAGAATTGTTCATGAAGTTCTAGAATTATTGATTACCTCAATGAATACAACTCATTTGTATTAAAGTTCTAGTACTCAACAATGGAGTGGGGGAGAAGAAGGCGCAGCATATTCCAACAGCCCTTATGACCAGATAATTTTAAAAATTCAACTTCTGTTACACAGACATTTAGCCATTTTTTCATCTACTAAGTACAACATTTTGTAGAAATACCCCACATTTGTAACTCATCCTCTCAAAGTATTATTCATACAAATCTTTATTTTAAAATTTAAGAGGTGATATTTGATAGGACTATCCGACTATTGCGCAGATTGCACAATTTGCATTTGTAGATAGCGCGATCGCTATACATTTTCTTTTTGGTAATAAATTGTGTAATTAATTAATTATTTTTCCCAATTGTAATCTGTGAATACGTAAGACATATTAAAAAAGTAGAGACAATTGCTCTCTGCATATTCAACATATATGCTATAACATTAGGGATTGATAAAGACCCATGTATGGCTGAAATCAAAACTTTATCCTGAGACTTTCTTTCTGTGAGTAAATACTCATCATCATAGTTACAAATATTCATCCAAATATAGGCTACATACATGATTAAAGATTACAACTTAATAAGAAACAAAAAGCTTTTTCTGAGAATTGAAAATACTTTGCGGGATACCTTCGTACCATTTACTTGAATTCAGGCCTATAATTTTATGATCACAGAAAAATAAGTATATAAGTTAGAAACTGTAGTACCTATATATAAAAACATAAGTACACCACGTACCTATTTACTTAAATTCAGGCCTGATCATTTCAACGTTGAACGGAAAATATTCATCATCTTCGATAGGAAATCAAAATTTAGAAGTTTTTTGTGAAGGCTGAATTTAGTAATAAATGGAGTAGGTATAATTTGACAATTAAATTAATACTGAATCACTCCTAAATAATTTCATATTTAATGATGTCTCTATTTTGACAATCATCTTCAAAATTCTCACGCTACAGCACAAAAAAAGAAAAAAAAAGAAATATTTACTGAATTTGTCAATTTGAAGTTGGTTATTTTTTGAAGTCTATCAAGTTATAACAAGATGAACAATAAATAAACGATTGAAGAACTTTGAACGTAAGTATTTTCAGTTGTGATGATGATAATGAAATCCAGTATAGGTAGATAGTCGTCTTTTAATTATAATTAAACTTCCTCATAATCTTCATATTTGCACAATCATGGCCACACATATTAACCTGGTATTGACAAGAGCAATTATTATGAC
>JAVHKY010000058.1:600000-913793 GCA_035079385.1 Aspidiotus rigidus
TAAAAGACGAGAGCGTGGTGCCAAAAAACAAAAGAACGAGACAAAGAAAAGAACATGATTGTATTTCTTCGTGCACCAATTATAAAGTGAATTATTCTTAGATATTTTATCGTTAAAAATGGTATGAAGTCCCCCAGCGAGCGTATATTTAACGTATTAAAAATATTCTACAGAACGTGGTAAATCACAATAATGACGACACTTTCCCAAGATATTCACCAGACAAACGATAGTTCGTTGCGTAAAAAAGAAAGTGTCCTCACGGAGATCATTATTGCTCATTAAAAATGATTGGGCACGAAAATGCGTGCGTACGAAGGGTCGACGACGCGAAAAAAAAAAAAAAGGATGAAGAAAAGTAGGACGAAGCGAATAATTTACTTTTGAGGATGAAATACTCTCGTTGGTACAGAGAATAATGTTCGTGATGTCTACACCTTTTATTATTGATGCATTGGCTTTCAAGCTCGTAAATAGCGCGAATACAGTAGTTCTCGTACTACAGGTCATTGAAAGAAAGAAAGGAAAAAGAAAAGGAAGTCAGGTGAGAAATACACAGCCCTAAACGCAAGACAGCATAATTTCAGAACCAGGCAATGATGCACTATTGCACGTAAATATTTTTTCATTGAAGCTTCAGATACATAAGCTCAGACTTAATTCGTTTTAGAATTGTATGAAACCCAACATAAATTTGAGACCAGATATCACACATTGAAACCTAATCCTCATAGAGAAGTTCCACAGAAGCCCCCCCAACTTACCCAACAAGAAGCAGCTGCTGATCCTACTTTTTTCCTATTCCACAGACAGATATGTACCTCGAACTTTCTGGCTTTGCGTACTCAATCTCGATCTTTCCAACATCATCGGACCGTTGCCGTAGCTTCTATATCTCAAACCAATCCAAACCCTCCTCAACGAAGCCTTGACCTCGAATTCCTCCGGCCAATTCTCACGCACAAAAAAGAAATAGGAAGTACGAGTAAGGCGAAAAAATCTCTTAGTCCGAGTGGGAATCGAACCCGCAACCTGTCGTCCTGGATAACTCCGACACTACCAGGTCCTAAGATTAGATCGTCATATTTTGAAGATCCATTTCCCGACTGAACAGTGCTTCAGGCTGTTGCCGAAGCACACTGAAGCCTTGGGGAAAGAACCGCAAATACTTGCGGGGAAGGAGTTGATTGGAGGGTGGTAAATTGGCCCGGTGTTCAATAATCGTATAGATAAGAAAGGAAGAGGAAGTAGGACAAAAGAGTCTTCAATCCTGAGTGGAAATCGAACCCACGACTACCTCTTGCTTTCATAGAAAGTTCCATAACTATTACGCTCGCGGTGTCAGGCCCTAGGAGTGGATTGTCATATTTCGCCTTTAGATGGAAGTTCCACCTCGTGATTGAAAGGATACGAAGACCACAGTAAATAAAGGTGCTACAGAAGCTGACTCTAAAACTTAGATGTGAGGCAAGCAGTCTGTAAATGTTGAATAGTTATATTATGGACTTATTTTGTATATTTTTGATTTTTACAATCAAATATGTAGTGTAATCTCCTCTCTGGACCCTCTATTCAACGAACATCCGTTTTGCTCTTACAACGTATACTCGTCCACATCAAATCTCCGCATCACCACGACCATATCCTCGATGGTTCTACATCCAATCTCATAACTGGACGCCAAGGTTCAGACCAGAAATTCGTAACCTCTTCCCCAATTGACTGAATTATTATGAATACACTTTCTAGGAAAGATTATAAAAAAATAAGTTAGTACTCAAATAGCTGGGAAGACAGTCATGACGTGACATACTTGCTCGAAATATACAGTCGAAGCAATGACAAATTACTGAACTACGAGTATCGCACTGATAAAAAGATGGGATTCATTTTTCAAATAAACTTCGATCGGTCCTCAAAATCTCTAATCCCTCTTTATCTGTTGTCAAGAAATCCACCATGAACTTTCGTTAGAACTTTTCAAATCAATGCTTCTATTCTTCACCTTGAATAGCCACATCTCTCGGACAAAAAAGCATCGTTTACATGCACTGGAATATTCATACAAATCTTTAATACGCGCGCGCGCAAAAAAAAAAAATCTGCACCGGTATAGAATAGAGTAAAAAAGTAATACTCGTAACACAATATGTCTACTCTTGGAAATAGTTTTTATGTATTCCGCTCTCATACGCTACATTTTCTATTAGGCATCAGAATTTATAAGAATATTTCATTTTATTATAGAGATTAGGCTATTACGCGAGCACTTCACCGTTTGTAAAATGATTTTGAAAGGAGATCTTCAGCCGGCCATAATGTGGAAGTGCGATAAACAGAAAACTACTCGCTTGACTGTTTCCCTCGCGAGTTTAAATTCTCATGACTGCACTATTCATCGCCAAAATGAATATCGATTGTCTATTTTTTCATCCGCGCGAAGGCTTTTTTTTTTACATAATTTTGATATTTTTCTCGACAGTAAGTACGAGCCCACGCGAACTTGCGACCAAAGTTCCATAAAATTATAGAGCATCAGTTTTATATTATTTATATGAGCCTGAGGCATTAAAGCCAGACACAAAATGTGGTGCATAGTTTCTATTTTGCTGGAAGAAACTAATGTGGAATACAATATAAAGACGAAAAAAAAAAGCAGACTCGTAACTTTATATATTTAAAACCAAATACCGTGGAAATGTATTTTTTTTATTTTCATATTTAGATATCGAATACGAGACTACAGATTCAGTTTGACGATAGCGATGGAACATTCTGCAGTATAAAATTTTAGTATCCTGATACTTTTTTTTTTTTTGTACTTGAGTCAAGAGTGATTGTACAGTTTCCTATCGAATTAAAAATTCTTTGGGTACGTGCCCGGATTCCTTCTATGATAACGTTTTATTTGTCTCATATTTGGGTGATCTTCCTAGTCGTGTAAGACTCTACAACCGGAGTTATAATGGGACTCGGCTGCATTTACGCTACATTCATTTTTCTTGTCCTTCATGACATCACTGTGCGCTAATGACTTCATTCTATGCTAAAAACATAGCTTTGGTGACATGTTTCGCTGTTGACGTCATTTTATGCCAAGAAGCAAAACAAGCAAGGGCAGCTATTAGCTGGACACAAGATGGAGTCTCACTACATCTTTTATTATAGCCATGTAATCATGGTAGGCAGTGTCCAAGCAATTAATTAACATGTATACGTCTTTGAACTGAGGGTCAGTCTGAAATCTGCGTCACGCGACGCGACGCTTTATGACGTCATCAATGGCTTTGACCTACTTTAGGGACATACAAACGTTTCGTCGACCTTTAGCCTTCATTATACTAGCCCTAGTATACTACGCTTGACTTGGAAAGACGTCGACCTTTGTACGTTTTTGGGCTAGGGGTCAGCCTGAAATCTGTGTCACGCGGCGCACACTTCATGAGGTCATCAATGACCTTGACCTACTTTAGGGACTTGGAAAAATTTCAATCTTTAGCCTCCATTAAACTAGGCCTAATATGCAGCATACTAGGCTCATATAATTAGGCTGCTATAGTAGGTTTAGCCTTTTTCATTATTATAGGCCTAATTGGGCAAGTCGAGTAAAAGTAACTTTCCGACGTCTCATTAGATTCATAATATTTTACCAACAAAAATGAGAATCTCCCTCTCGAATGGATGCGAGTCTTCGATTTTTTTTTTTTATACACCCTTTATTGTGAAAATAATAATTAAAAAAAAACAAACATTACAAAATAAGGAAGAGAAAAACAAAATTACAGAAATTTAGAAAAAAATAACAAAAAAATGATAATAATAAAGAAAAAAAAAATAAATAAAATAAACAGGGTGTTGGAAGATGGCAACTAGGGCTTACTTCGTTTATCAAATTTGTTATGAATCATGAAAGTCAAATTGTGATGGATTCCGGAAGATTTTTAAGAAGATTAAAGATATGAGGGAAAATTGATAATTCTTCGGATGAGAGAAGGTCAATAGCTCGGAGTGGGGTTGGAAAATTTGAATTCATACATTCTGAATAGAGTTTTTGTCTTAAATTTGATAATTCTGAGTATTCGAAAAAGTAGTGGTTGATGTCGGCTTTTAAAGGATTATCTGGATGGAAGGTGCATGCGTCAGATTCTATGAGATTTATGCGTTTGAGGTGGGCAGGGAGACGATTATGTCCGAAGCGAAGACGGTTGATTTTGACGATGAGAGAACGAGGGATGTCGTGAAATTTCTGAAACCAAGGAGATGTCGGAAGAAAGGGTTGCACAAGTAAATAGTGAGATTTTTGATTGTTAAATGAATTTGAATAATTTAGAGACCAGTCATCCCGTATGGAGCGTTTAGTGAGCGAATACAATTCTGACATGGGAAGAAGGTTTGATGAGACCTGAGAGAGACGTGCTAATTTAGCTTTCTCGTCTGTAATTTCATTGTTAGTAATTCCCGCATGTGCGGGGATCCACAGGAAACCACGATTCAACATATCGGCCTACGATCCCACGACAGTGGAAGGGCTTTTGTCAGGCAGAAGGACCCTGTCCCGCCGGTGGAAAAGAGTAAGGTGTACAGGCTAGCTTGTAAGGACTGTAATAGAGTTCATTTTGGTTGGACCGGTCGACATTTTAATATCAGAAGGGAGGAATACGGGAATGCCTGGGTGAAAAAAAATTTTGGAGAATTAGCCTTTCGCCGTTATGGCTACAAGGTTGGGTTCTGTCCCTTAATCCGCATCCGTGATCTCTTTCTCTTGATAGATGGCATACCTGCATCTCGTTCTTCCGGCATTTATTTATTGGAGTGTACTTGTGGGGATTCTTACATAGGACAAACCGGCAGAGCCCTCGATACACGGTTGGCTGAACATCGTCGGGGTTTTAAAAAGTTGGTGCAGAAATCATGCCTTTTCTCTTCCCCATGTGGGTGTACGCAGGACACTTCAGCTATGGCTCAGCATTGCCACGAAAGAAACCACCCTTTCAATGGAATAAAAATCTCGTTGCTGCATGGTTGTGAAAAAGGTGTCTATATTAATCGTTCGGAGGAATTTAACATGATTGAAAAACTTATTGCCTTACGTCACCAACCTGCTCAACAACTTGGATGCAGTATTTTTCAACTGCTTCCTACGCTACAACTTAAATCTAAATGTATAATATTCCTCATGTTCTTTTACTGTATTGTTTGACTTTTCGCCCCTTTCAGTACTCGACCTGTAGATGATCCGCCGCGTCGGTTCGAAATGCGTCGTCTTCTTTGTATTTTGTTTAAGGGGGCGTCCATAAATTACGTGAGGCGATTTTTGTGATTTTTCGACCCCTCCTCCCCCCTTGGTGAGATATTGTGAGATTTGCCTTGACCCCCTCTCTCCCACTCTTATCTAGCGTGAGATTTTCTGAAATGTGTATTTTTGCTTTAAATACATTTATCTGTGCTTAATCGCGTTTATCTACTGAGAAAACGTAATTCTCTCGATCACATTTTATACCTATTCAAAAAAAAACTAGTTTTTATTAAATTTAAGCCAGTTTAGCAATATTTCAGAATGTATTTGTGTGAGAAAAAAATTACGTGAGATTTGTCGGTCTCCCCCTCTCCCTCACCTGAGTTTTGGTGAGACTTGGCTGGACCCCCTCCCTCCCGAAAATGTCTCACGTAATTTATGGACGCCCCCTAATACAATCTCTAACGTGAGCGTTTTCTGCTTTCCTCATTATGTCTAAACAAAAACCACGTACTTACGAGGACAATATTCTAATCATAGAAGTGGAGTTTATAAGCTTGAATGTTCTGACTGCCCAGCTGTGTACATAGGGGAGACAAGTCAGCAGCACCTTCATGAAGCCCTTTCTACCCTCCCCCAAAAACGTTCGGCTTTTGCCGAGCATCTTTCGACATCCGGCCATATAAATTCGAGTGGGACCAATGTTATGCTCCATTGTCAGGATTCGTTTCGTCGTCGATTGGCTCTTGAGCACATCCAGGTCGTACGTCACATGCATAACAGACAGGCCTTAGTTTTGAATCGTTTTGTTCCTGATGATGATCTCATTGAACAGTTTTATTCTCCACCCAACGACTGTGATTCATCTTAATTTCCTGTCACCACCGGTCTGTTTGCTTCTGGTTTCTTTCGCCTCTCTTTCTTCCTTTCGGTTGTTTAGTCTAGATTTTCGCGTAGCTCGTCAATGACTATTTAGTCAAAAGCGCTTGCGCTAAATTTTCATTAGTTTTTTATTTTTATTATTTCTTGTAAAATCTGTCCGGTTGTACAATAAAATTGAGTCGTTTCTCACTTTTTGATTTGTGGACCTGAGTGTTTAAATTATGAACAATTTCATGGGTTCGTTTTCATATATCTGAAATACTTTCTCTTCAAAATTCTTTTTAATCGAACGATGGACCCTTTGGTTTGAGTAGATATTGAGCTGTAGACGTAACTAAAACATATGACAGAGACAGAACTGCTTGAAGTGATTTCTTATTTATTGTCGTCAAATGTTCTCCACCGGTACAATCCTTCAAATTATCCGAATTTAAACAAAAACCTCCAAGTCACTCTTTTCTCACCATGTACTAACAGAACTTTGTACTTTTTCTGAATCCTTGTCTCCCTATAAGAGTGGATGACTGATGGTACAATAAGTGGTCTTTTAAGTCACTATGCAAAGTAATTCAAATGTTTCTCATTCCAAGTCTTCTCAACGATTATCATCATATTTTTTACCACTGATTTTTACTTCCGCTTATAGAGTATATTTTTTCCCCTCTTTCTTTTTATTCTCCAATTTTCTTCTTTTCTCGTACAATACGGGTAAGATCTAATATTGTATTGTTATAAAATGGAGACGGATTTCTCCCGAGAACTGTGACCGCATTTTCGAGTTTCTCTTCTCTCTTTGTAATTGTTAGCGCATTTCCTCGGCTTTTGAACGCCCTTCAGCGTTTCCTTTTTTCAGCTGCGCACTGCCCATACACACGAGCACACTCGGAAGTGGCGAAAAAAAATTTCGTAAATGAAGAAAACGAATTAATAAGGGAGAACTCGACGCGACATAATTTTTTGCTCTTTCGACGCTCCATTAAAGTTACGTATAACGCTTTATCATCTGTGGCAGTGTGAGTACGCGAAGAAAGTAGAACAAACACTCTGTCAAATTATTTCCAAGAAGATCGCTGATTAGAGATGTGAATGCTACCAACGTGACGCAACTTCTATTCTTCTCTCGGCGTTATTGTGAGTTTAAAAATTCCAATATCGTGCATCACTTGTACTCGCACAGACTGCGGTATTCCGCAATAATTATTTACTTTTAGTAAACAACATGAATACAGAACCCATCATTCTGTCGTACATTGACGTCTGATACCTTTTGTCTAGTTGAATTTTTCCTTTTTCAACGCCACAAAACAAGATTTCTGCTCGACGCACTTCAGTAAAAGAGACTATACGAGTACGTACATATAAATTCGAATGAACGCCGCGAGTGCTAGATGTAAATCATTTTTAAAACGTTGCTCGCGGATTTCGCTTCACTTATTTTTCGCAACATTAAATTGTGTTACCAATTCCATCCATTCCATTCTTACCGCGATCTGAAAAAAATTTCGTATTTCAACGCGGAGGCTTTATGAGGCGTTTTCTAGAGCAAAAACTCGACCACGCGCGAAAACGTAGACAGAAACATTCTAAAAAATACTTCGAGATACTTTTCTTGACATAAAGACGAATATTCGGTATTATACTCCCTCTTGGTGAATCCTGTCTCAACGAGTGCTCATTTAATGACAGAGAAAGCAAGAGAATGTGTGATCATGGGGTAATCGAGGGGGAGATAGAAACCGTGAAGTATAGCAGAAGAGCCTTAAACCAACTCCACTACTTTCCATATTATTCTGTAGGTCAAATTTTTTGTTAGCTCACAGCAGAATTATCGTCATCTTTTTGTAACTCCCGATGCATTTGTAGAAACTCTCAACCAATGTCATGAAAATTTCTTAGTCCACCTTGATGATTCAGCCGGTCGCTCTGAAGTCCAAAGGTTGAAAGTCAAATCACCTTTCCTAACCGCATGGAGAAATTTTCGAGACCACGGAGAAGACCTTAAGAAATTGAAGTGAAAGCACCAAAGACTGCAACTACTGGTAGCCTTCAAATATTGAAACCAGATGGTAGATTAACAACAACGGAAGAGGAATCATACAAGATTTTACTGTTTGTTAAATTCCCTTCAAGTACGCTACGACTGTTCCATGAACCTCCAGAACATCCAAACGACGACATTCAATATGATTACGACCTTCAGATGACTAGAATTCTCAAGAAAAGTTGAAATCGTTGTGCACTTGGACTTGATGATGTCAAGAGTTATCCTGGGCTTTTACCATTGATCATCAATCAATCAATGCCTGAGGTGGAGGTCCCTAAGAAAATAGTAAACATGGAAAAATTACTAGAAGAACTCCCAAACGTCGATTTACATAAAGGTAAAACAGAATACTTATTACTTTAAAGGAGGGGTCAAGGTCATTCAAAGAAATACTTTTTAGACATTGACAACGAAATCCACAGATCTAACGACGACATACTCAACGATTGAAACGTACGGAGTAATTTGAATAGAGCCACAGAAATGAAAATACACCCGAGCGCTTTCGATTAAAAAACCATTGTCAACGGGGACGTGAAAGCAACTGAACCAACTCCGGCCGGCAACAAGAACTACCGAGGAGGACATGACTGAACTAGCGAGTCATCACAATGTGAATCATACTCGTAGACTAATTCAATCAAACCCTCATCAGGTATGTACCTGTTGAGCACATTTAGGTTATCGTTATTCAGATGGCGAATAATGTCGATGTGTTCTAGCGCGGTACGTTTGAAAACCGAGGACTCTCTATGGAGGAGGGACTCAGATCCCTCTTTGAAACTATGGCCAGTGGTAATAAGATGGTCCGCAAATGCCGAATCACCCAATTTCTTCTTTTCCCACGCCTTCCTATACTCATCTATTCTAATTTTGATCTGACGTCCAGTCTCGCCTATATAGATTCCATTACAATCATTACACTCAATTTTGTAAACCCCGCTTCTTTCGACCAGTGGGATGGGGTCCTTTAACTTAACGAACAAGCTTTTTACAGTGTTAAGATTGTAAAACACTGGCCGAAACCCAAATGGGCGGAGGACACGACCTAATTGGGAAGAAAATTTCCCCAAAAACGGAAGCCTAATCCAACGTTTCCTACTATCTGACGCTGGATTACGGGGGAGGGAGGTAGTGGAATCAAGGCATTTCCGAGTCAATTTCCTATGGACCATCAAGTCAATATCCAAGCTGATCTCGTTCACTCTGGCCAAGTGCTTTATAGTCAAAAGCTCCTGTTGAAAAGCGAGCTGACCTAATGGAATACTCGTCAACCGGTGGATATAACTATTAAAACCGGCATATTTGTGAGCAACCGGGCAGAAAGATCTGCCGTGGACAGTAATATCGGTCGAGGTATCTTTTCTATATATGGCGAATTCGTGGGCACCTTCTCTATTAGAGATAGTAAGGTCCAAAAAATTTATAGATGAACCGCCTACTTCCAACGTGAATTTGATGGATGGGTATAAACTGTTAAGATACCTGAGAAACTCCAAAAGGAGATCCCGTTGACCGGTCCACAAACACAACACATCGTCGACGTACCTGTGCCAATAATATATATGACCCAAAAACCCCTGACCAGAGGAAAAGAGATCAAGCTCAAATTTAGACATGAAAACCTCCGAAATGAGGGAACCCAGAGGAGAGCCAATAGGGATACCTACCTCCTCAGGATATTCGAAAAATTTGCCTTCAAATTTGCAAAAGTTGGGAGACCAAAAAATATTGAGTAAATTAAAAAATTCTGCCAACTCTTCGTGACAGATATTAGATTGGATCAAAAGGTCTCCCATATGTTGCATGGCAGTAGCTCTAGGGATACTCGGAAATGAGTCGACAACGTCAAATGATCATAGGGTTGAATCAGGCGGAAGAATGTCATCCTTAAGCTTATTAGCCAAAGAGACGTATTCTTCACAGAGTAGGATGACTCAAATTCCACTCTAGATTTGAACCAACGGTCCAAAAATTTCGCCAAGAAGTACGTGGGGGAAGACACAAAAGAAACGACCGGCCGCATCGGGGTGTCCCTCTTATGAACCTTAGGTAGCCCGTACAAGAGGGGTGGCACTGGATTGGGCTCAAGAAGCATTCTTTTAAGCTTAGGGGTCTTGATAATAAATTCACAAGTGTTTATAACACGTCCAACTTCTTTGACGTGATTTGGAAAATTGAAATCCGCATTTTCCTTGGCGCCACACTGGTCGAGAACGTCATAGACCTTGGAGACGTAAGGGGACTTATCCATAACGACAATGGCATTCCCTTTATCAGCCTTAGTAATGGTTAAGCCCTCCTCCCTGACCTTCCTCTTAATCCTCTTAATCACCTCAAAAGCGAGATCATTTATACGAGGGAGGGGGGTATGGCGGACAAAGGCGGCACACGCTTTCTGAGTATTAACCCCAGGCCCAATTTTTATTTCGAGGTCCGCAACAACATTGGCTAAAGTGTTAGCATTATTAAGAGGGGGTAACCCGAGATAGCGTTGGGAAGTACTTGAGTGTGTGGATCGTTGAAGACATGTCCTAAGGTCCACACTGCATGACAATCAGTCTGAAAGCCATTAAATAGCAACAAAAATATGTCAGGCATCTGCAGACAGTAGTGAATCCCAGAAAATCATGTTTCAAGGTACTTCGGCGCCTTGATAAAATATGCGTCAATGGTATCCGCCACCAGGATGGGTGTTAAAGTCACACTGATGTTGCGCATCGAAGTATACTCCTATGTTATTGAAGATTATATAGAACTATTTTATACATCCCCGCAACTGTGATTTGTCAAACCAAACAATGGAAATATGAAATTGTGGCCAGCAAGCCCAAAAGGAGAAGCTTCACATAAAATACGATAAATTGATTACAAAACATTCAGACGGGGACATGAATAGGAAAGAGATACGAATTTTACTAGAGAACGAAGCCGACAAATTGTGGCAAAAGGAATGGAATACATGCAAGAAAGTTGGTTTGACATTTACCTAATTACTGCCTGAAGTGGAGATTGATTGTCCACCTCTATTGGCTAGGTCAAGGTTTGAGTGGGCACGACTCATTCTAAAAGTACCTGAGACGAGATGATCAAAAGTGCAGTTGCAGGGTCACAGATGAAAACACCTGTGCACATTTTCATCAAAGTGTTCTATGTAGTAACGGCCGACCCAATAAATTATATGGCAACTTGAGAAAGACTCAAGAATATCTCATAACTACCATGAAAGACTTATGGACTAGAAAAATAAACAAACAGCGGATAGCCTCCACGCATATCAAGCTTGAAGCATCTGGTAGCCTTGCCACTCGCAGACGAAGTATATTTTGAGTTGTCTTTGACAGAGTCACAAATAGCCCACTCTATGACGTTATCGTAACTGAGTTAGTTTATTTTCTTTAAGCTTGCCCAATCTTATACCCATCTTATGTGCTCGCCGGGGCTGTAGCAAAATGACCTGCAGGGTGATATGCTAAGTGGTACCAACGGTGACTACTTCCTCAATCTCTATCCTGTTCTTCTTCGCTCTTGGCCTGGGTTCGCGTCAAGTGATGCGTGTACAGCTAGGACTAACTTTTTAACAAGAAATAACTTCGTTTCCATGGGAGCTAAAATTTTTATTTATTGCTTAAAAGATATTCTTGAATAACACAAATAAATCCTAAAAGTTTAAAAGCGATTGGTCGGGTGGTTTTTGAGATATAAGAGGACAAAGAAACAAACGAGCAGACAAAGGTTGGAGCGAGTGAGCCCGTAACTGGTTAGCGTAATATATAGAATCCTACACTTATACTAAGGTAAGAGTTACTATGACGTCATCAGATACATAAAAAGTCAATACAACTGGTAAAATTGATTCCACAAGATTGATAAAATCGATATATTATATTGACTTTTGATACATCAATATCATCGATTTGTTTGGACTAGCAGATGTGGAGCGAATAAGCTTGTTATTGTAGCCTAACACATAGTATGATAGGCTTGAATCAGGCTAAGCAATACTGTGGAAAGGAGAGACAAACGAGCTCTCAACGTCTGAGACAAGCACAATGCTATACTACAAGTCTCTGGAGGTGGCATGTTAACTTCTGACTCAAGCTTTTGTCTCTCTCTCTCTCTCTCTCTCTCTCTTCTCTTCACTGTAAGGATGTTCCAAGTTTCATCTCAACTTTTCCCCATAAACTCATGACAGAAATTCAATGTTATTAAATTCGTTTCTGTTTTCCATCTTCTATTTCCACAAGCACCCGCTGTTTAATAACTTCAATCACTCACAACTAATCGTAGGAGTGAGAAAAGAAATTTCCTCGCTGTATTTAAAATAATTTTTCTTACGGACACTGTCATAACCATCTGATCCATCTCTTGCTTAGAGATAAAATTGGTGGGGAAAAAAAAGAGGAGAAAAACGCGAGAAAAGCGATTGTCCCAGATATGGAAGAGATTGATGTTTTATCGTGCAAAATAATGCATTCGTTGGCGAATATTGTTTATAAATCGGGAATGAGAGAAAGAGGGGAAAAAAAAGTGTACTGTATTTTCCTTCCGGCGAGCATTACCTGTTTATAAGATACGAAGAGTCACGTTTAAAAAAAAAAAAAGATGACGATGAAGAGGAAAATAATAAATGAAAATACGCGAATAAGGAAAAAAGTATAGAGGCAGATATCATCAGTTTATATGAGAATATAGCGTGCTAAACAATTTCTGTACTTATTACGGGCCTATAGGCGATCTTTATTATCAATTTTTTAAAGACTTTTTCTTGTTTCATTCTTTGGTGAAAGCCACTCAACCATCCGCTGCCATTTTGCACGCAGCTACATAACGATTTTCTTAACGTGTTTACATGCTCGAGTCAAAATCCTATTTCTTTCAAGATAATTCAATTACTTTATAGCTGCTGGCATTTGTGTCATACACGCGGCGTTATAAAATCTTGAAAACAATTTCTGATTAAATTTTCAGGCTGATCTTTATAGCTATGATTTTGGAATCAAAGAAACAGAAACCAATTTATAAGTCAATAATCCTATTTGGGTATGTATTTTGGCTAAAATATCAATTTCATTCGTCTATTCTCATTCCACAACGTCAAATTAATTAGGTCTAGTTTAAACTGAATTAGGTACTTTCATATTTCACAAATGAAAATTCGTTTTTTTTTTTTTCTATTAAGTTTGACGCAAAAAGACAACTTCCTTCGAATGAACCAATTTTCATTTCAGAAAAAGCGTCTTTTTTTCTCTCTTTCTTTTTTCTCAAATAACAATTTGAACATTTTGATCTTCGTCTCGAAAAATTATAGCGACATGGAGCTCGTCGTAGCTCTCCTTTCCAAAATATCTACCTAATTCATTTTACCAATGAAAATCTTTTTTTTTTTTCAAAGACAACCGAAAATCCTTTTACCTCTGGCAGAAAAAAATAGCGTTGCTGAAACTGTTGATATTTAGCTTCATCATTCTTTTCAAAGTTTACTCACGATTGTAACTCATAAAAACCTTCGCTCCGTGTTGTATTTGAACATCTGCAACGAAACTTACTGTTGGATTATGAATGATTTTTAGTCTTTCCTTCATTTCAGAACAAAATAAAGAATTTGGTTTTCTATTTTAGCGTGTGTTTCCTTCTTTTTCTTCAACATGTACTACAAGACGAAGTTGATCACCTTCATCACGTTGCTAATCAAAATTGGCTATAAAAATATCATCGCGTGCAACGATCAATTCAAACTAGTTCTAGAGAAAGCGTTCGAGGTCACTGAAGGTAATCTACTACACTTTTTGAATTTTCAACTCTCAGATGAAGCATTGATTGGAAAATACACAGTGCTCTTGAAATGCTTTCCCACAATAATAATTTTATAAGATTTATTTAAAATAAAACAGTTCTATGTGTATCATTCTCAGAAACACGAACAAAGATAGACGGACCCACCCATATTTGCTCAATTTCCTCTGATCAACTGCTCGACATCTGCAACAAAGCCGCACAACTCGTGATCGATACCTATAAAGTACAAGATTTTAAATTTCTCGAAAAAGAAGAGCCCATTCAGCCAACGACATACAAGCTTCTTAGATCAGCCTTCAAATTACCATGGCCAATAAAAGCTTGTCCATGTGTAACTGCTCCGAAGATTTTTTTGCGGGATGGTGAAACACCAAATGAAGTTATTGTCACAGTGGTAAAACCAACCGGAAGTAGAAGACGAGTTCTGCATGTCTCGGGAGTAAATTCAGAATCCGTCAACGTCAATGAGGACTGGACGAATCTCTCCCCACGTAGACCTGTTCTGGCATGAACACGATAAGATTAAGTGAGAAAACTTGTCAAGTCTCAGCCTAAAAGACTCTTTTCCTCTAAAAAGTAGTTTTGTATTATTTGAAAGCAATTTTCGGAAGTTTAAAAATTCCCTTGAGTGCGCAAGGTGCAATGTTCCCATTAATTTTGAATCATTATAACAGTTGAGAGTCCTGGTCGACGGAAAATGACAGAATGCCACCAATCTGCAATAATTCTGTTGAAATGTGGGTCCCATTCGGCCATCTGTCGGAATGTAAGGATTATGTTAGTTCTGTTACAATTCTTTTAAAAATGTGTCACTTCAGGTATCATTTTAAGTAAGAATACTGTTATTATGTGTGTAAAATACTGTGAGGATTCTGCTGTTGAGATTATGACAGAAAATGTGATAGAATGCTGCCAATGTGCAATATTTCTGTCAAAATACTTCGCAAATTGCATTAGAATATCGTGAGAATTTTGTCATCAAGATTGTGACAGAAAGCTAAAAGAATGCTGCCAATCTGCAATATGCCTGTCAAAATATCTCTCAATTTTTGTTAGAATATTGTGAGAATTTTGTCATCAAAATTGTGACAGAGGAGCTACAAGAATATTCAGCCTATTAAGTTTCTTATCTAAAAATAAGTCCAGTTCAATATTAATCGAGCTAGCCTAGAACCTGCTCATCATTTCCTTTTTTGGCTTCTAGTTTGCAGCCTGAAATTTTTTTTTGTGTCCCTCTCTCTTAGCTCAGCTGTAAGGTAAACTTAGTTTAATGTCATCTTATGCATAAGTTAACTCTTTTTCTCCAAAACGTTTAGAGTCTCTTCTAAAAATGTTATGATCACATTCAACAGAGGTTAAACTTCCTGATTCCAATTCTTTATCATTCTCAAGTTTCAAAGAAAATTCGAGACGCTCATTATTGCTTACCGTCAACTTTCTTGCGGTCCTCTCAACCCCATAATGAACTTTGTTTAGTTAAAAATTCCTGATTTCTATCTTTAATTCTCACTTTCCTATCTCCTTTCCCTTTTCAACTCTATCTTTGCTCATAATACCTACCCACATTTTTGGAAAACAGTCATCGTCCTTCCCATCCTGAAACCTGGCTCAGACCCCCTCCTTCCGGCATCATACCGCCCCATAGCATTATCTAGTGTCCTCGGCAAACTATTCCAAAAAAGTACTCAACAAAAGACTTCTTTGGTATCTAGAATCAAATAACCTTCTCTCACCCTTCCAATACGGCTTTAGAAAAGGGCGAAACACCACCCAATCTCTAGTTGATCTTCAATCACAAATTAATAACTCTACAATTCAAAAATCCTGTCTTTACTCCATCTTTTTTGATCTCCAAGAAGCCTTCCCCCGGGTTTAGAGACACCTCCTCGCAAACAAATTACACGAAATTGGCCTCCGAGGCAATCTCCCTAACATACTCGAGAGTTTCCTTCATACGAATCCAAAATATAACCTCTCCCCCTCTCCCTGTACAAAATGGTGTGCCCCAGGGAGAAGTATTTAGTGTCCTACTCTTCCTCATAGCCATCAACGACATTACAAAACTTGTTAACCCTCCCCTTACGCAACGTCTTTTTGCTGACGACTTCACCATTTCCATCTGTTCTTCAAACCCTCAACGAGCCCACAGACTTCTACAGGAAACACTAAATCTAATCACTGCATGGACATCAAAAAATGGCTTCAAATTTTCTACTTCTAAAACCTGCTTGGTGATTTTAAAAAAAAGACGCCCTATACCCTACTTTCAACCTCTTTTCCTACAAAATTTCGTAATTCCATTCCGCGATTCTGCTAAACTTCTCGGCCTCCATTTTGATCAGAAACTTTCCTGGACCCCCCATATCAAATATTTAAAAGCAAAATGTATACGTGCCTTAAACGTCATTAAATTCGTATCACACCCCTCTGAAGGATGCTCCAGAAAATTACTACTACAACTCTACAAAAGTCTTATTCGATCTATATTAGATTACGGAGCACCAACATACAATTTAGCCAACAAATCTGTTCTCTCGTTACTTGATACCATTCAAACCTCCTCCTTGAGAATGGCCTTAGGTGCCTACCGCACAAGCCCCAAACTTAGCTTATGTGCAGAAGCCGCTGAACCTCCACTCTCCTTTCATAGACTCATCCTAACTTCTAATTTCTTATCCTCTGTCTCCCAATTCCCTGATCTTCCTACATATAACTCAATCTTTCTACAAAACACTCAACCCTTTTCGACTCACAATAAACATATCCTTCTCCAATTCAATCACTCCCTCAATAAGCCATTTCAAGCAAATCCTTTGCAACCCATTTACATTACCTCCCCACCTTGGACACTCCCTGAACCAAACATACGTCTTGACCTCATACAATTCCCTAAATCTAACAACAACATGATTATCGAAACCATCCGACAGATGATACAAGAATATCCGGATTACACAATTTGCCTTTCAGACGGATCTAAAAAATTGAATAAGACTGCTTACGCTTCTTCCATAAATGGATGCCTTACTTCTCACCGTATACGCAACATTGAATCCATATTCACAGCTGAACTGATGGCTATATTCTCCTTCCTTTCTCATCTCTCCCAACTCCCTCCAAATGGCAAATTCCTTCTCCTCACTGACTCACTTTCTTCTTTACACTCCATAACAGACACGTATAGCACTCACCCTCTTATTCAACGTATTCACCTCACACTACTTATCTTTAAGTCAATCAACACCCAAATCACATTCATATGGATCCCTGGTCATATCAATCTTCCAGAACATGATGCAGTCGACAGAGCCGCCAAAAACGCCACTTCCTTAACTAAAATAACCGATTACACCCGTTTACCTGTCTCCGATTACAAAAATCACTACCGTCTTCTCGTCCTTCAAAAATGGAAAACAATTCTGGAAAAACCAAACGACTAACAAACTTCACAGTATTAAACGAACTCCCGTACCCTGGTCCTCCTCTTCAAGAAATAATAGACGTGAAGAGGTTGTTCTCACTCGTCTAAGAATTGGTCATACTCGTATCACACATTCCTACCTCATCAACCCCGATCTTCTAGCTCCCCCATCATGTCCTTACTGCGAAGAAGAGACTCTAACAGTCAAACACTTCTTTTCCTACCCACTACTCGCACCTCTCCGCTCTTCCCTAAATGTACCCTCCTCCCACTCTCAAGCATTAATAAATAATTCAGACACAATAACCTCCTCCCTCCAATACATACGCCTCACCCAATTTTACTCCGTCATATAAAAAAAAAAAATAAAAATAAAAAAAATTATATACATCAATAAAATATATATTATACACATATAGAAGTAATAACTCGCACACTATTACCATCACCATATTCATCCCTAACTCAAAGTAAATTAACTCATATATATAATATTCGTCGAGCTAATAGCCCGGTTGTGTAGCTTAAATGCTCGTTAAAAAAAAAAAAAAAAAAATTTGTTCCTCATGCCACGCGCCATAAAGAATTAAATAGTCATAGAACGACTAAGAATTTAGCACACCCTAACTCACTTCTTCCTTTTCCCAGGGCCGTCCACTCCACCCTCATGTCAATAATGCCAAGCTGAGGAGTTATATGTCTTTTATTTCTTCACTTTTCCGTACCTCCTAAACCTCAAGAAACCATTCTCTGTCCCCTCTCAAGTCTCCTTTGTTCTTTTGAAAAACCAGAATCCATTACTGACGCTATTGACTTCCTCCGGTCCTTATATTGTTACAAATTCATTCAACCCCAATATTTTTTCCCAAAGTAAAAGCTAACGACCCCCTGTGTATAGTAAAATAGCTCGTTGAAAAAAAAAAAAAAAAACAGAAAGAAAGAAAAAGAAAGAAAAAAAGAAAAGAAGAAAACTTCAGGAATATTGAGAATCAAAATTGTTTTCACTTTTTCATTCAAAATTAATTAATTCTTCTCATGCCCTAGTTTAAAATATGTACATGCATTTTGGGCCTTCAAGAAAAACTTGGAAACTTTTCTGGACATTTTAAAATAATTATTGGTTGCCTTATACTTCAAAATTTATTAAAGTTTGAAATCCCTAAATTCATAAGAGTTTGATTATCTAGTTTGAGAGCTATGTTTATTATTATAATTAGAGTTAGGGTTTCTCGGAAATTGTCAAACCTTTTTCTAAGGGTAGGAAGCTTGGTAATCAGATAGAAGTTCAGTCTTTCTTTTCAAAAAGTTCTACAGATTCTTCGGGTCTCAGAATTTTTTCGAGTTTCCTACCATGTACAAAGCCAATTCAAACTTATATCAAACATTACAGATGGAAGTATATTTTGTATTTACGCGGAAAATTTGACAAATCCTGTAAAAAAATCTTATTTTGCCAAAATTGGGGCTTAAGGCAGAATAAGGCCGAAAATGACCAGTTTGTTATAATATCTCGTCCAAAATTATAAAATCTTGAACTTTGCTGAATTTTGCTGAAAATAAGCAAAATTCAGCAATTTTGGTAAAAATTGGATAGTATTTTTTTATAAGTATTTTTAGTCCAAAATTAAAAAATTAAAAATTTTGATAAAAAAATTTGCTATGGTTTTGTATTGATGAGTTTGATCCCCAAAATTTGTTTATTTTATGGTGAAAAATCACGTAATTTTAATAGAAATTGAATAATTCTAGTTGTGAGTTTGTAAAAGCACTAAAAACGCGTGTTTTTCATTTTTTTTTTTTTTTTTTTCCAGTGCCAAATAATTCCAAAAATGTAACATTAAATTGCTAAAACTCCTCATTTCTAGCGTTGAAAATACGGGCTCTGATTAAAATTTTATTGAAAAATTGTAAATTGTGTTATACAAGTTTCTACAATTTTTCAATAATATCATTGAAAAACAAAAAAATTATTATCACTAAATCCGTATTTTTATTCTGAAAAATCATTCAAATTTCTTTTTAAATAATTATGGTTTGGTCATCAATTTGAAACGAAAAAATTATAATCTATATTTTTATGAAGTGATTTGCCCAAAATTGCCTACAATCAATGTTCGGCAAGTTGGCGTCCTCCTCTAATCCACGGAATCAGGTAAATAATTTCATTATGTTTCTGTCATAATTGTGTCGTAATCCTGTAACATTCATGTTGTAAATCTGTCATTATCTTGTAGAAATTGTGTCACAACTTCAACAGATTTCTGATACAATACTGAAGTGAAAACGACATATATTTTTTTTTCTCACATTTCTGTTTTTACCTGATGTTTGTATTCTGTGACCATTCTGCTTTAATTCTGACACAAAGATGACAGCAAAATATTTTGAGAATGACAACAGACTAATGGCAGTACTTTTAAATTCTGCCAGAATTCTACCACAATTCTGTCATAATGATGTTGTCTGTCTGACATGATTCTGTCACAATTCTGTCATTTTAGTGAGTCTCATTCTGTAAGAATTCTGTTATCTATCAGATTCCGTCAATCGGGGTCTCATTATATTTTCGAAATTCACAACCTTCCTCACCAAAAATGAAATAAGAATTTCAGTTCTACGAGTACAGCAGTTGTCCACAACTCACCGAAATTTTCCCAGGCGACAGCCGCGAGAGAAGTAGTCTTTCAAATTTTTGTGCCCCATAATAGTCAGTGCATTGTTATGGAGAGAGAGAGTTCGTGAAAAAGCAAAAGCTACGATCCACAACGTACGTATGTGAAGTTCTACTTCATCTGATGTCGACACTTTTTGGAGTGCGTTCAATAATCCGTTGACGTTGGTCCAAAAAACTAACTTCGATACCGGAAAACAAATTTCTAGTTACGATTGTAATGTTCGTACGAGTACAACAACTCTTAGAGACCGAGACGAGAGAGAGAGAAATGAAGAAGTGAAAATTCGTCAGCATTTTACTGTTCGTTACGGCTATCATCCTATGAAGCAGAGGGGCACAGTAAGAAGAAAAAAGATGTCTTAATCGATTTGAAAATTATCGAGGCACGAGATACTATCAAAATTTTTCAAGGTAAATTTCGATTGCTTTCATCGTATATTTCACGCAACATTGAACCTGACGACGTAATTGGTATATCTGCTTCAAAATCTTCCTCGGCCTTTTTAAAAATTGACAACTTCAATATTTTTGAACACAAAAACAGGTGATATTTCAATTTCGTGACGATTCGAATATTACGAATTTTCTGAGAATAGTTCAAAATGAGATCATAATGAAGATCACTTTTCAAGAAGAAAAACCCTCTCAGAATGTGAGTTCAGATCATCAGTACCAAAGAGATACTTTCGGAAATTCGATGACAATATTGTTCTTGAATCAAATTCAAGTCCACTAACAATATAAATCCGTACTCCTTGTTTTCCTCCAAAAACCACGTATGCATTTTTTTTTTTTTTGCACGATATTCTTTGTACAAAAGTTGCAGTGACCTGATTGTACTCTGTGTTCCTTGTTTTTTTTGTATTACACAATGGTACCCTGTGCACACTAAAAAATCGGTCTAATTAAAAAAATTAACCTTTGTACAAGTGGAATTATACCGAAAGCTCTCAACCAAGACATTTCAGTGAGGAAAGAAAACGTTTTTTTGCTCACACTGAACAAATATATAAAAGTTAGGAGAAAATAGCCTATGTCTCTGCTGTATAGTGTAAATTGCGTCGGCAGTAGATATAGACATTAAGAAAAAAAAAAATGATAAATAAAATGTACATGTGTACGTGTACTCGAGCTTTTGTTAAGAGCCAGAATGCGAAAAATACGAGACCAAAGGGAAAACAATAGAGGAAATACATTCTTTCGGAGCACCAGAGTTTCGTTGATTTTTCACGAGATTTTGTCTAATTTTTTACTTCTCAACTCTCATTTTCTTCGACAATGCACGGTTTATTTTTCTCCCCATCTTTGTACTCACTCTCTGCTGCACATGAGGCGTATAAATGAATACAACCAAGCACACGGTGATGCTGGTATAGAGAATTTAATAATTATTTTCAGCTAGGCAGCGAAAGAAAATTTCGAACCATTGTCCACGTTCGTATTTCAAAAAAAAAAAATAAATAAAAGGTTCAAATTTTCCTCTCCTCGTTGGCCCGTTAATGAGACATAGATACTCGTTATTATACGGGTGAAACTTCAATGCAACATGAACGATCTTCCAAACGAGGGACCTCGGTACGCAATGTTCATTGTTCATTATTCTTGTAAGTGTACCTTCAAGCTATTAAACTCGGATAATTTGCTCTTCTCCGTTCGATTATATTAATTCTCATTTACCGTATTTCGAAAATTTACGAACGGTACTCTACGTGCCAGTTCGCCTCAAGACAAGTACCTCGTCACGTCCCAACATTTGTAACCTACCGTTAATCGCATACGGTACATTCTCGCTAATATACAATTCCTAAACCAAAGGACACTAACCTGTTTGGCTGTTGTGCATAACTGCATCGTTTAGGAGCAGAATGCAACTAAATACCATTGCTATTTTGACGAACTCGGGCTTTTTAATTTGCATTTCCGCTGCCGACTGTGAGTTGTGACCATCCGAATATATTGGCTCACGATTAAATCACCGCTCGCGCAGATAACATGCGAAACAAACGAATGTTTTATTTATGTAGCACATCACCCTGTATAACAAAATACAAAACGGAAGATTAACAAAGATGTACAATAGTATAAATTGAGATTGGCAAAATTTTATATTGAAAAATTCTTTTGTAGGAATTTCATCGATTAGGTATACACGTCTAAATATTATGTTCAAGTTGAGATTGAACGAATTCACAAAACAATCTACACGATTGTGGACAAAAAAAAAGTTATTTTTTGTCGATACTGCTCTGTTCCAGGATTATGAGGGGAGGGTTCTCATCGCGTCGCTTTCCTGATTCACATGGATAGATTCATTCTCGCACTGAAACGAATCCATTCAAATTCCCCTCGGGGACAACAGGAAAGAACCATTCAGAATATAACTTCAGAACACATTATTTTGTTACGTCTAAAATTGTTCTGTCAAAACGCATCTGTGTTCCCTTATCAGTAAATTTTTGTATATGTAATCTAACATAAGCAAACAAAAATTTTTCCTACCTATCATTTAATTTCAGTTTCCCTTGATTTAAATTTAAGCAATTAGTTCTGATCTTCGATGTTATCGAGTTCTCACTCGATTTAATATTCATTGCTGAAATTAAAGTCCATCTCAAACAGATATAAACTTGTAAACTGATTGTGGTAACATGACGCAGCTCCGAATTAAAATAAGCTTAAAACCAAACCTGATGAACTTAAAAACACATAACAAAGGCTCTAGCCGGGTGAGGGGGGGGAAAATGGCCTTGGTTGGAAAATGTTTCAAAAGTCCGTCAAAATGTTGTCTCCAATGAGAAACACAATAATGAGCTTGAAAGCACTGTCGTCTTAAAAATTTTTTTATTACTTATACGACGATCGACGTTTCGAACGTACACACGTTCTTCTTCAGGATCGATAAATACTACAATGAGTAAAGCTATTAACAGGAACAAAACGGAGTAGCAGCACAGGGAGCGTGAAAGAACAAGAAAGAAGTAGATTACTCACGATTATTATACGAGTAAATCGCTGGCGAATAAAAGTTACTAATCCTGTAGCTGTCGGTTTTAAAGTTTATACTGTCCTTACATTTCATAATTTCTATCGCTTCACGAATTTTTCTTTTCCTATCATGCTTTTCGAAGCAACAAATGGACGCATTTTCAAAATCAAAAAGATGTCCCTCACCATGAGAGTGCTCACATTGTTTTACTTTAGAAAAAGAAAAGAGTAACGCGATCAATTTCCTGGATGTAACTATCGTTAAGAATCAAGACCTTACTCTTAAATTTAAACACTACAAAAAACCGACATACACTGGTCGAATTATTAATTTTCATTCTAATCAGCCGTTTCATTTTAAAGTTAATACCGCCAGAAACATTTTTAAGAATAGACTTAGTATTTCAGACCCTCAGTATCATGATGACCTTAAAGTAGAATTTAGTAATTTACTTAAATATAATAATTATCCGGACACTTTCATTAATTCTATTATATATTCTAACGTAACTAACCCCTCCCCCCTTTTGAATAACGTAAATACTGAAAGGAAAAAATTTTTTTCTATTCCTTTCATTGGTACCCCCAGTATTATGATAAAGAAGCTCCTTATGAGCCTTGACTCTAGATTTAACGTAACATTCAGTACTATCAACAGAAATAATCGATTTTTCACTAAAGTTAAAGATAAATTTGCCCAAGGAGAGTGCTCAGGCCTAGTCTATGATATTCCTTGTAGTAATTGTGATTCTCATTATATTGGCGAAACGAGACAGTTGCTTCGTTGTAGAATAAGTCAACATAAAAGTGATGTAAAACTTAAACAAAAATGTACGGCCTTATGTGAGCACTCTCATGGTGAGGGACATCTTTTTGATTTTGAAAATGCGTCCATTTGTTGCTTCGAAAAGCATGATGGGAAAAGAAAAATTCGTGAAGCGATAGAAATTATGAAATGTAAGGACAGTATAAACTTTAAAACCGACAGCTACAGGATTAGTAACTTTTATTCGCCAGCGATTTACTCGTATAATAATCGTGAGTAATCTACTTTCTTTCTTGTTCTTTCACGCTCCCTGTGCTGCTACTCCGTTTTGTTCCTGTTAATAGCTTTACTCATTGTAGTATTTATCGATCCTGAAGAAGAACGTGTGTACGTTCGAAACGTCGATCGTCGTATAAGTAATAAAAAAATTTTTAAGACGACAGTGCTTTCAAGCTCATTATTGTGTTTATGATATATTCGTCTGGACAAGTCCTTTTATTATTTTGTGAAAATATCCAATGAGAAAACTCGAAATCCAAAAAATTGGACCCATCCGCTCACCCACATGGGCTGCAGAGTGATTTCTAGGCCTAAAATCCAAATGGCTATATCTCAGCCAATAATGATCGCACAGCGATGAAACTTGAGGACATTTTAGTATATGTGAACGTTCATCCATGGTATTTTTTCCAAAAAAAAAAACATTCCTATTTTCCCTAGTTTCTAGCTATAACAAAACTTCAAACTCAAATAAAAAAAAAATCGGGGGGGAAGAACCTGGGGAAAATCATTCATTTGAAGCGCCATACCCTCTACTACAACATACATGAGTAGCATAGTCCTCGGTGAGGTGCAACATTCCCAAAAAAATCAATATTTAATGAATTTCTGTGATTTTTCCATGAATAGCGGGCTGAACGATGACTGCTACCGCAATAGACCGCGAGAAATCAATGGTCAATGTTCGAGGTGAAAAATACGCACTTCTCCGTGGGATGAAATGGGAATGTTGATAGACCAAAAATATATTTTTAGTATTTCGTTTATCGATTTGGTCAATTCTTATGTAAACACGCCCACCGATTAGGTGGAGTACGTTAGATTGAGAAAAATGGTTGAAAAACTCTCCAGTCGCTGGAACAGTCTGAAAATAGTAGAGAAGTGAGAAAATCCACTTTTTCACCCTGGAGGACCGTGAGTTTTGGTATTGCGTTCATCAATTAGGTCAATTCTTATGTAAACACATCCGCCGGATCCGAAAAAAATAGTCAAAAAATTCTCCAGCCGCTAGAACCTTCTGGAAAGGACAAATAATCGAGAACATCTAATTTTTTACCCTGGAGGAACGCGATTTTTGGTATTTTGTTCATCAATTAGGTAAATTCTTAAGCAAACATCTCCGTCAAGTTTGAAAAGAATAGTCAAAAAATTCTCCAGTCGCTGGAACAGTCTGGAAGTAGCAGAAAATCGAGGAAGTCCACTTTTTCAACTTGGAGAACTGCGATTTTTCATATTTCATTCATCCATTACGGCAAATCTCATGTGAATACATCCGCCGAGTTGGGAAAAAATGATCAAAAAATTCTCCAGTTTCTGGGATGCCCTGGAAATATTGATAAATAGAATATAAAAATCACGATTCTCCAAGTTCAAATAGCAGATATTTTCAATTTTTCATTTTCAGACTATTTCAGCGACTGAAGAATTTATGGACTATTTTTTTGAAACTCGGCGGAGGTATTAACATAAGATTTGACCTTTTTGATAAACAACATACCAAAAATCAGGGCTCTCCATGTTGAAAAAGTTGATTTTCTGGATTTGGTACTATTTCTAGATCGTTCCAGTGGCTGGAGAATTTATTGACTATTTTTTTCCAACTCGGTGGATGTATTTACATAAGAATTGACCTTGTTGATAAAGAGAATGTGAAAAATCACGGTTTTAGATGTTGGAAAAGTGGATTACCTAGAGTTTTTACTATTTCCAGGGCATCCCAGAAACTGGAGAAATTTTTGATTATTTCCCAACTCGGCGGATATATTCACATAAGATTTGCCGTAATTGATGAATGAAATATGAAAAATCGCAGTTCTCCAGGTTGAAAAAGTGGACTTCCTCGATTTTCTGCTATTTCCAGACTGTTCCCGCGACTGGAGAATTTTTTGACTATTCTTTTCAAACTCGACGGAGATGTTTGCTTAAGAATTTTTTTAATTGATGAACAAAATATTAAAAATCGCGGTCCTCCAGGGTAAAAAATTAGATGTTCTCGATTATTTGTCCTTTCCAAAAGGTTCCAGCAAGTGGTGAATTTTTTGACCATTTTTTTCGGATTCGGCGGATGTGTTTACGGTATACCAAAACTCACGGTCCTCCAGGGTGAAAAAGTGGATTTTCTCACTTCTCTACTATTTTCAGACTGTTCCAGCGACTGGAGAATTTTTCAACTATTTTTCTCAATCTAACGTACTCCACCTGATCGGTGGGCGTGTTTACACAAGAATTGACCAAATCGATAAACGAAATACTAAAAATATATTTTTGGTCTATCAACATTCCCATTTCATCTCACGGAGGAGTGCGTATTTTTCACCTCGAACATCGACCATTGATTTCTCGCGGTCTATTGCGGTAGCAGTCATAGTTCACCCAGCTATTCATGGAAAAATCACAGAAATTCATTAAATATTGATTTTTTGGGAATGTTGCACCTCACCGACGACTATGGTACACATGTATGTTGTAGAGGAGAGTATGGCGCTTCAAATGAATGATTTTCCCCAGGTGCCTCCCCCCGATTTTTTTTTTATTTGAGTTTGAAGTTTTTTTATAGCTAGAAACTAGGGAAAATATGAATGGTTTTTTTTTTTTGAAAAAAATACCATGGATGAACGTTCACATAATATACTAAAATGTCCTCAAGTTTCATCGCTGTGCGATCATTATTGGCTGAGATATAGCCATTTGGATTTTAGGCCTAGAAATCACTCTGCAGCCCATGTGGGTGAGCGGATGGGTCCAATTTTTTGGATTTCGAGTTTTCTCATTGGGGACAATATTTTGACTGACTTTTGAAACATTTTCCGACCAAGGCCATTTTCCCCCCTTACCTGGCTAGTGCCTTTATAGTCTAAAAAGAAAATGAATATACAAAACTTTTTCGGGCAAGAATATACCATAATTTCTAAAAATAAAAGAGCCTTACCCGCACAATTTTTTATTATTTATAAAATTACACAATTACCGACGTTTCGGCCTCCTAACGACCATCTTCAAGGTACACAAATAATCATCTGAATACAAACTAACCGAATCGAGATAAAGGTAATAATAAATACAAACATCTAACGACCAGCCTCCCTTCTAACTTATCTCTTTCATCAAGGCTTCATAACTCGGCGCCGAATCTCTCGAATCACTCTTAAAATTGATATTTTTCTCACTTTTCAAGATTTCCACCACCTCCCTAATCTTCCTCTTACTTATATTCTCCTCATAAGCAACCACCTTCACCTTCCCGAAATCAAAATTATGTCCCTTTTCCCCAGCATGTGTAGCCAGAGCGGTTTTATTTTTTGCATCATACTTGTGCTGATCTAACCTAGTACTCAACCGTTGCATGGTTTCACCCTCGTAAAAGCTCGAACAATCAGCGCACGGAACCCGATACACCACTCCCGGTCTTTTTCCTAATAAAGTCTTATCCTTGGTCCTAGAAAACAAGGTGTCATTCATGCTCCCACAATTACTGAAAGCTAATTTGATCCCAGAATTCAATTTTTTAAGATGCTTCCGGATGATAAAACCACTCTGGCCCACGTAGGGTATGAAAAATATTTTAGTACTCATTATCTCGCAAAAACTTATCGATCTCCAACTTTATCTCCTTGTGAAATTAAAATTGTGCGGGTCAAAGCCCTTTTAAAAATTCTAAAAAGAAAGAATAATACAAATGACAGGAAGGAGAATAAAAATTCCAGAATTTTATCGCCCATCACTTTTCCGTTAGTCACTTCCCATCTGTTAATTGATAAAAAATGAGATGCGGGTAATTTCATTCATCTTGAAATCAAGGCTGAGCTCAAGTCGCAGTACTATGAGACAGCTAAAAACTCGATCCGATAAGGGTGACGCTTTGGCTATACTGTACTTAACAAAAGTGATTATATGGATCGTGTCCATTCCTTTTCGCGTGATTTACAAGCCACCGTTGTCAAGTTCTCTCTCGAATCCTTTAACCGATAAATACGCTCCGCTATTACCTCTTCTACTCTCATCATACCTAAGGAATCGAAGAAACGGCTCTACAGAATGAACTACTCTATACCACGGCTGTACGGACAGCTAAAAACGCATAAAATCAACAATCCCATCAGGCCTGTCGTTGCCAGTTATATTCTTGCTATCCAAGTTCTTGGCTGACTTCCAACCTGACCATGGTTTGAAGAACTCCGCTCAGTTGGCTCTTAGCGTTCAACATTTGCTGCTTCCCAGAACTTGTCGCCTTATTTCTTTCGATACTCACTCGCTGTTCACCAACGTTCCGGTCAGCCATGCTGTTGACGCCATGTACGAGATCCTTGTCAAATCTGGTGCCTCCTTTGAGTTCGCTGATGAGTTCGAGCGACTCATTCTCCTCTGCACTGAATAGAACATATGCTTCTCCGACAATAAAACATACCAATTCCCTGCGGGTCTTCCTATGGGTAGTCCCCTTTCCTCCCTCATCTCTAATGACTTCATGGACCGTCTAGTGCGTTGGGTCTTCAAGTTTTCTCCTCACGCCATCCTCTTGTACCGCTATGTTGATGACGTCTTTTGCATTTGGAATGGCTCCGATGCCCAGCTTGCGCTCTTCCACCGCGACCTCAACTCTTACCATGAAAACATTTCCTTTACTTTGGAAATGGGTGATAAGGAGCTTAATTTTTCAGGTCTAATCATCCACCTTGTTCCCGATAATATCGATGATGGTCTACTGGTACCTTAATCCTCTGTCTCCCGGAAACCGACTTTCACTGGATTGTCCATTCACAATCGTTCGATGCACCCAGTATTCCATAAGCTTGCTGTCATTCATGCTTCCATCAATCGCATGTCTTTCTCTCCTCGAAAAGCGACGTGAAATTACTTTCATCACGCATATCGCCAAGAAAAACAGTTTAAATGTCAATATTCCATCTATGGTCCGGAAGCTGAGCCTCCGTCGTTCGCTGAATGAATCCCGTAGTCAACCTAACTTCACTTAGTTTGTTCCGGATCAATTTTGCGGCTCTTCCATTATTCCTACACCTCGGGAAAAATATGATTATTTAAATGGCTCCGCGTACCTTACTTAGGTCCTGCGTCTGATAAATTGGCTATTGAGCTTCGCCGTTATGGCTACAGGGTTGGGTTCTATCCGTTAACCCGCATCCGTGATCTCTCCCTCTTGGAAGATGGTACACCTGCATCTCGTTCTCCCGGCATTTATTTATTTGAGTGTACTTGTGGGGATTCTTACATAGGGCAAACCGGCAGAGCCCTCGACACACGGTTGGCTGAACATCGTCGGGGTTTTAAAAAGTTGGTACAGAAATTATGCCTTTCTCCTTCCCCATCTGGGTGTACGGAGGACACTTCAGCTATGGCTCAGCATTGCCACGAAGGAAACCACCCTTTCGATGGAATAAAAATCTCGTTGCTGCATGGTTGTGAAAAAGGTGTCAACACTTCAAAGCATTATATCGACAGAACCTTTTCAGAAAGATACAACTATCGGTAATTCCTACTTCCCTTATACGATTATTCGAACACGTCATATCATATAAAGTATGTTTTCGTTCTTCAACCGACTTAAATTGAATACTCATCCTCGCCGATTGAAAAAATTACGTGTCGAAATGGAAAATTCTTTCTTCGATACGAATCAGGTGGTACAAATACATTCGCGATAGATTCGATACGTTATTTTGCGAAGAAGAAAACAGAAGACTTGTCACATTAGAACTGTCATTTTCTCTACCATCACATTTATCATCAAAATAAGAAAAATTTTGACGGATAATGTATTGTGATGCTTTTCAATGAAAAAGTGTTAGAAATTTTTAAGTAATGTAAAAGGAAGAAAGGAAAGAAAGCACTGGAAATGAGCACGATGAAGACAGGAATATAGATAGAGAGCAATTTTTGTGTTGACAAATCGCTTTTGAAAACGAGCTCTGTATAAAACACCAAACATATCAATCAGACTTTCTTTGCTTTTCCTCGGATTAGAATCTATTACTTCATAGACGAGGGAATGAACTGGCTAAACGCAGCTTCTTTAACGCTCGAAGACAACGAAGGACCAATCATCTTCCATACTTACCTGCATAATAGGTACGAGTTACGAGACCGATTCCACAGCAGAAGTAATCGTGTGGTAAAAATCACTACGTCATCGTCATGAAGACGGTAACTAATTTTTAATTCATACTTTTTCTATTTCCACACGACAAAAACGTATAATTATGGTTTCACAGTTGATCGAATTTCTTCTATTTACATTTGTTAGGTACTAACTATTCTACTTTCTTCAAAGGGTTGATAATGGAATAACAATGTTTGAACAATTTTTGCACAATGCGTTCTAATTTTATCTACCTATTTTCCCCCCGTTTTTTTTCAAAATTAGACTTGGCACGTAATTGTTGCCGACCTTCAGGTGTAATTTTTGTTTACGTTTCATTTTTTACTGCGTTAGCTTCGGCAATATTTATTTATTAGGTAAGTACCTATCTATTATTTTTTAGTTCAAGTTAGGCTCTCGTTTTATTCAACGGCCTTTTTCCAAGATCTACAGTCGACGTTCACGTTACATTTTTCAGTCCATTGACTTTGCATCAGCAAGGAGTTTCCTTCCCGTGTACGAGAACAAATGTTTCCACTAGACGACTTTCTAATGTCAATTTAAAGTAGGGTAGAAAGTAGAAAGCTTCGAGTAACGGAGCAGTAGAGATGTAAACGAGCATTTGAGAAAAAACGACTCAACCTTTTTAGAGATTGTAGTTCTGCCGCCGCGAAGCAGAAATCGTGTATTCGTATAGGTACTATATAGCCCGTTATTCTTTCATTCCGTGAACTCCGAGGGTATCAGTAACTCCAAGCTTGATTTGGTTTATCGGTCACTCTGAATGGTTGTAGGCACACTAATTTCTGTATTGGTTGAATACGCGTCGAAGAACTCACTGGTTGGCGGAGTTTTTACACAAATTTGAATAAAAGATGGTAGAAGACCACAGATTACCGACTCGTAAGGAAGAAGATAAGAATTTACATATTCTTTTCTTTCTTCGAGGAAAAGATGCCAGAGGGCTACATCGAGTTCATTCCTTTGAACAAAACGAATGACGCGGCGGATGAGAGGAAGATTTCAAGTCCATTTGTGTTCATTAAAATTCCTAGAATAAAGGCGAAGTGATCGGAGAAGCTTTGAAAATCTCACTTCTGAAAATTTAAACATAGAATCTTCACAACTATTCTTCATTTCGAGTTGATTTCTTTTTTAAATCCAATTTTCGCTAAGAACAATTAGAATGAAGAATGATCGAGTCTAATTACACATTAATAATTTGTGTTAATATCATTGGGATTTTTTGTTTTAGATCTGGAAAATGATTTCTGACGAAGCTGAATCAAGACTTGTATTTCATTCCTCCTCCGAGCCTAGCACACCTGTAGTCTCCTACTTCTGCACAGTGTAGCCAGATACCTACCTGTTTGGCGACAAATTAGCGGAGAACGTAAAACTTGCCAAGCAGATACAGTCCACTGCGGAAGAACTAAAAGGGACAGCCGTATCCGGAAAAAAGTCAAAAAACGTGCCACTCCCGTCTCGATCCGCGGGCAAACCGCAAGCCAGGGGCGGGACGCAACGAAGTTTCAAGATTCCACACAACCCTCAGCGACCCACACAATCGCGCCCATATCATCACAATCGACCCTCGAAGAGATCATCCCCGAAATGTCGGCGCAGGTCTCTACCCAGGAGGGCATCCAGGAGATACTAACACGAACGGTAAGTTGTCGAGGAGGGAGACTCTCGAAAAAGAGTAACCAAAGACCCGTTGTTACGGACCTGGATCCGAGGCTACCACACACCTTTTTCCTCTCCCCCGACTCAAAACCATACCATCCCAACAGTGCTTAACCGCACAGACCACGACATACTAAAGAAACTGCTCCCTTCCATGATCGAGCAAGGCTTCATAGCGCCCTGCACCCCGGAGGAGGACCAGTTCACTTCCCCGGTATTCCTACATAGATAAAAAATCAGATGGAAAAATTAGGGTTATTCTCAACTTGAACAGACTGAATAAGTTCCTACAACCCCCTCACTTCAAGCTAGAAGATTACCGCACAGCGTCCAGACTTATCTCTAAAGGCACCTTCATGGCAACCGTAGACCTTAGAGACGCTTACCACCTAATCGTGGTAACTCCAGGCTACCGGAAGTAACTCCGTTTCCTGTTCGAGGGCAAACTCTATGAATACCTTTGCCTACCCTTCGGGCTCTCTACCGCCCCGTACGTATTTACAAAGTTACTAAAACCGGTCCTCCTACTACTCAGAGAAGCTGGACTCGAGTCGGTAGTGTACCTAGACGATTTCCTGTTACTCGGTAGGAACTTAGAGTCCTGTAGGAAGAATATCGCGATTACTATCCACCTCCTGGAGAGGCACACAAATGTAAGACATCCCCTGCTACACGCTGCAAATTCTTAGGCTTCAATTTCGATTCAATTCGGATGACCATCAGTCTTCCCGAGGAGCGCCAGGCTTCCGTCCTGAAACTTATCAAGCGCTTTAAACTTCGAAAGGTAGCAAAAATAAGAGACTTTGCTCGATTCATAGGGACACTGGGAGCTTGCTGTCCAGCAGTACCATATTCCCGGTTATACACAAAAGCGTTCGAAAGAAAAAAAAAAAATACAAGCCTTAGTAAGATCAGAAAATTCTTACGAACACTTTATGAACCTTCCTACAAACCACCCACATTTTGACTGGTGGCTCAAAAAACTGCCGTCTAGTCCTATGTCTTTACACGAGTTACCGGTCACCCTCGTAATTCATTCAGATGCATCTCTGTCAGGCTGGGGCGCAGTCGCAGAAGGAAGGTGTATACATGGTTTCTGGTCTCAGGAAGAGAAAACTCGAACTCCAAGCCGCGTTCCTGGCGCTACAGTCATTTGCACAAGATTTTCACACAACTAGAATCCTGATCAGACTAGATAATACTACGGCAATTGCGTATATAAATAAGTTGGGGGGAAACCCGGTCCCGCAAATCAATAGCCTGGCTACGCAAATCTGGCAATGGTGAGAAAGACGAAAATTGTTTCTACTTGCATCTTATATACCATCGGCAGAAAACTGGGAGGCAGACCGAGAATCGAGACGACTACATCCCGACACAGAATTCGAACTATCAACACCAGCATATAGAAAAATAGTGAAAACATTTGGGGAGCCAGAAATTGATCTCTTCGCATCTAAACTAAACAAAAAATGCCATTCATACTGCTCCTGGCAGCCGGATAGCGGAGCACAGGTAATAGACGCGTTTACAATCTCCTGGAAGAAAATCTTCTTCTAAGCGTTCCCCCCTTTTTGTCTCATACTACGTACGCTGCAAAAAATAAAAGAGGACAAAGGACAAGGAATTGTGGTAGTTCCAACCTTGGTTCCCTCTTTTCCAAACACTACTCCGCACACCTCCACTAATTTTACAACCTTCAATGAATTTACTTCTCTCTGTTAATAGAAAACAACACCCACTCAACCAATGTCTTTCCCTGGTGGTAGGGAGACTATCAGGAGAGCATTAACAGCACAAGAAGTACCAGAAGAAGCCCAAGAAGTAATGTTAGCGGCTGTCTACAACTCTTCGTTATCTTCCTATAACGGACATCTCAAGAGTTGGTGGCAATACTGTATCTCAGAGAAAATTTCGCCTTTCGCTCCGGAAGTGTCGCAAGTGCTCTCTTTCCTGGCTTTGTTGCTCAGTAAAGGAAGACCGTATTACACGATGCTAGGAGCGCGAGTCGCCTTGACGCTTATCTTATCACCTACAATAATGGAAAATAAAAAACTAAAACGTCTCTTGAAGGGTATACAAAACTTACGCTCCGCCTTACCCAGATATGAGCACACCTGGGACCCAAAAAAGGTCCTAGAGTTTTTCCGCTCTCAACCCGACAACGAACTACTAACCAGCCTCAAACTGTCGAAGAAGCTTATCGCTAACGACAGGGCAACGTCTCCAGACCTGTTATGAAATCGATATCTCAAATATTAATCCCGTATCGAAGTCTTTATCCAGGCGACGTTAAAAACATCCAAACATGATAAATACCAACCGGTGTTGATCTTACTTTGGTATACCGAAAAGAAAATATGTGTCGCGAGAGCCCTGCAAGATTACCTGATTTGGACAAAACACATTAGAGGAAAAGAAACGGGACTATTCGTGTCTACTACCCCGCCACACAAAGCGGTGTCCGAACAAACTCTGGCGCGGTGGGTCAAGATCACATTATTAGAGAGCGGGATAGACGGCCAGTTTCTGCCACACTCCATCCGGCACGCGTCCACCTCCGCAGCAAGGAGAGGGAGAGTCCCAATACAAAGTATACTCAAAACAGCGGGCTGGACGTCGGAGTCAAAAACCTTTGCAAACTTTTATAGCAGAGAGGTTTTACCCGAACCAGGCACATTTGCTGCAACAGTACTAAGAAGAAGATAAATTAGAAGAAGTCCTAATCAGTTGTTTCTTTCCTTTTCTTTAAAAATTAACAAAGTGATGTTTTTTTCCCGTTCTACTCTCAGTTTATGAACTACACTATGTTATCCGTCCTACCCTTTGTTTATGAATTACACGGTTCTGGAAGAATTTACTAGATTGTGTGCCCTTCCGTTATAATTAGAAAGAGATTGGCTTATGGTTAAGACATTTCCCTTTCTCTGTCTTGTCGATGTGACTCTAAACCTCTACAGGTGTGCTAGGCTCGGAGGAGGAATGAAATACAATTGTGTAATAATTGAACTTACCTGGTGTGGTTCAATTAAAATTGGAATTTTATGCAAAGGATTTAGAGAACATTAGAATCTGAGCCATGTTTTATAAAAACCATACTTTGGAACACACCAAAGAAGCAGTACGTGAGAAGGATAAGTGAAGTCCGAAAGTCTGTATTTTATAATGCATTTTTTCTTTATGTTTGTTCGTCATAAGCCGTTTGCTTATAGTTTTATTAATTTTTTATAGTAGCTCAAACAGATTGTTCTAACAACAGCAACATCATCAAGTAAAGTAAGTAGTAGAAATCAGAATAAATGCGGTTTCTCAATTTATGACCAGATATACCAGACGAAGTCATACTCAAACGAGTAATTCCTAAACACGTAAAAGAAGTTAGACGTGTGATAAACGAGTGTGAATTTATTATTAAAACTCCCTCGCTAAAAAGATTGCTCCTGGAGCCCAACCCTGTGCCTCCCCTCTTGTACGGGCTACCAAAAGTCCATAAAAAAAATAATCCGATGCGTCCGGTCGTATCCTTTGTGTCCTCCCCCACGTACGCTCTGGCGAAATTTTTGGACCGATGGTTTAAATCGAGAGTTGACCATGAGTCACCTTACTCGGTGAAAAATTCGGTCTCCTTGGCTGATAGGCTTAAGGATAATATTCTTCCGCTGGGATCGACCCTGTGTTCATTTGATGTGGTCGGCCTGTTCCCCAATATACCCAGAGCAACCGCCATGCAACATATGGGAGACCTTTTGATTCAAACAAATGTTCGCCAAGAAGAATTGGGTGAATTTTTCAATCTCCTCAATATTTGTTGGTCTCTCAATTATTGCAAATTTGATAACAAGTTTTTTGAGTTTCCTGAAGGGGTTGGAATACCCATCGGTTCTCCTTTGGGTTCTCTCATTTCGGAGGTCTTTATGTCTAAGTTTGAGCTCGATTTGTTCTCCTCTGGCAGTGCGTATTTAGATCAGATTTATTATTGGCGCGGCTCAGTGGCGTAGTGTTAAGATCACGGCCTTGTATTCCGAAGGTCCGCGGTTCGACCCCAGCTACGAGTAAACGTTAACAGTAACAGGTTAATTCACGAACATTCACTTCTACCATCGTGTTATCTGTTAACGTCACTGAGCTGATCAACCCGTATCAACAACGAGTCGGTTAATCTGGGAGTGAAGATTACCGGCAGTATCTAAACGTTCGAACGGGCTTATGCGCGAGACGGGAAAGTTGTGGAACTGGTTCAGCGTCGTGAAGACGCGGTTAACCGGCTAAACCAACATCCCCTATCTCAAGCATACACGCGCACGGAAAATAAAAGTGAAACGAATTTTGTAGTAATAATAGCGCTTGATTTCGTCACCTTCCCAAGCCGGACTTGGTCACCGTGGGGAGTGTAGACCTGTAAAACCGCACCATAATAACGTAATAACGTTGGTTGCGAGGCCTTTGGCCAAATTGGCGTAAGATAGGCTATTATTATTATTATTATTATTATTATTATTATTGGCACAGGTATGTCGACGATGTGTTGTGTACGTGGACTGGTCGCCGAGAGCTCCTTTTGGAATTTCTCCAGTATCTAAATGATCAATATCCTTCTATAAAATTTACTTTAGAAATCGGTGGCGCATCTATTAGTTACTTGGATTTGACGATCTGTAATAGAGATGGTATCCATGAATTCGCCATATACAGGAAAGATACTGCGACCGACATTACTGTCCACGTCAAATCTTTCTGCCCTGTAACCCATAAATATGCTGGATTTAACAGCCTAATCCATCGACTGACTAGTATTCCTCTCAATCAGTCAGCCTTCCAAAAAGAGGTATTAACTATAAAGCACTTGGCCAGAGTGAATGAAGTGAACTTAGACATCGACCTTATGATTCAAAGGAAAAGTACTCGAAAATGCCTCGATTCCACCACCTCCCTCCCCCGCAATACGGCCCTAAACAGTAGAGAGCGTTGGATAAGGCTTCCGTTCTTGGGGCAGTTTTCATCTCAATTGAGTCGTGTCCTACACCCCTTCGGATTTCGGCCTGTCTATTACAACCCCAATACCATAAAAAGTTTATTGGTTAGGCTAAAAGACCCCATCCAACTGGCCAAGAGGAGTGGGGTGTATAAAGTTGAGTGTAAGGATTGTAACGGAATTTATATGTGCGAGACAGGCCGTCAGTTGAAAATTAGAATCGCTGAACATAGGAAGGCGTGGGAAAAGAAGAATATAGGTGAATCGGCGTTTGCGGACCATCTTATCACTAGCGACCATAGCATTAAAGAGGGGTCCGAGGTCCTCCTTTATAGAGAAAACGCGTATTCGAAGCGAAAAGCGTAAGAACACATCGAAATAATCCGTCATTTAAGTAACGACGACCTTAATGTGCTCAACAGGTACATACCTGATGAGGGGTTGATTGAACTAGTTTACGAGTATGATTCACGTCGTGATGACTCGCTGGTTCAATCCTGATTTCCTCGTATGTTTCTAGTTTACAGCCGGAGTTGGTTCAGTCGCTTTCCAGTCCCCGTTGACAATGATTGTTTAATCGAAAGCGCTCCGGCATCGTTAAAATTCTGTGGCTAAATTTTGTAAATTACTCCGATTGAATTACTCGCTTGAGTATGACTTCGTCTGGTAGTAGAAATCACTTAGAACGAGCGTCAAGGGACCGGGAGATTTGCTCGTTCTAACCGATGCTCGCACTATCCGAATTCAGTTACAACGAGGGTTCGCTCTATCCAGTTTTTTTTTCAGACGAGAACTCATACAAAGCAATTCAGTCAACAAAAAATTCAACTTTTTTTTCTTGTGAATAATTACAGTACATGTACAAGCAATGTTCGTTTTAAAAATAAGTACAGCGATACGCTTGCACATCGACTAACAAATTTCGAAAGATTGAGAATACAGTAGTCACAAATTCTTTTCACGCTTCCGTCTATCAGTAAACATGTTCATACAAGCTTATCAATCCAAAAAAATAGTAGTCATCCTCGCTGTAAATGATTATTTGTCTTCCATGTACTGAAATCGGTTTGTTCTAACCGATATCTCGTTCTAAATGAACTTGTTGTAAGCAGTGAATTTTAACATTGTTTATATGGCGTTTACGCCGGGACCGCGCAATTTGGCCGTTCTAGCCGACCGTTCTCGGTTCTATGCGGACTCGTTCTAAGTGATTTCTACTAATGAAATCATTCAGAATTACTTTGTAAATAATACAACACTATACCGCTTCTAGGCCGTCAATTAAATCATCCTGAACTTTAATAATGTTGATCTTATCGTCGGATTAGAGCTCAGCAATAACAGTACCCAATAACATACGTACGGGCTGACAACCATTCAAGCTGAATAGGACCAAAATATAGGCTACATTTAATCCCTTTGGAGTATATCTAGAGCTATTTGCGAGCATTTACTCGATTTTGGCAACTAAATATATTCGTGTTTACAGTGCTTGTACGAGTGGAAAAAGAGAGAATGATTATCGCGGGCTGGCGTACAGGAGGTTGAGGAAAATTCCAGGGTAAAGAAATGAAGTTGTGCGAGGGTGAAAAAAGTAACGACAGAAAATTATCAAATTGAACGATATTATTATTAAACTGTATCGACCCCTTTGTCGCTAGGATGCTCACGTTTCATCCGACTTTGTACAATAAAAGCAATGCAAAACGAAGGTAAACAAGTACTGGCTTGTACACAAGAATATTATATGGAAGTTAATATCGCTTATGTTGTCACTGTACGGCTATCTTCGCGCGATCTGCCCGTATCTAATGTACAGAAGATATGACCAGTGGTGTAAATAAGCTACATTATTGAAATGTGTAGGTACGGAGTGATTACACAGGCCCGCTCTCTCGCACATACGTCCCATTCACGGCGGATTCATTATGCTATTTCACATACGCAACGTATCCGTAATTTTATGAAGCTCCACAAATCAAGTAGGCAATTTCTGGAACGTACGTTCAGCGCGAAGAAGGGAACACTCCTCGAGATTCCATTTTTCCCTTACCAGGTGTTTGTTTACAGGTTTTTTTCTCTTTTGTATAAAATTTTATCGTCGTGTTCCGTTTTTTCTTCTTTACTAGAAAACATTTCGCTATATTCTTTTCTAAAAGACGACGATGACGTGCGAAGCAAACGCACGTTATATAAGCTTCGCGTATAACGACCATTACCTGTTACACGAACATAAATAAGTCCCGATATAGTTTTTCTCTCCGTTTTTTTTCCCTCGTGTTCAGCAAGCAGCGCAATCTACATCCGTATGATGACTTTCGCGGGTCGTAAAAAATCTGCTAAAAGCTCGTGTTTCGATATTGAAAAATACGCTGACAAATAAAAAATCGTTGTAATTTGGCGACAATACTGGTACTTGACGTTTTAATCACCAAACTCGTTACGGTTGCTATCAACGACGACGATTGCGTCGGCATATAACGCTTTAGCGATCATTAATTTCGGTATTTAATTTGAACTCGAAGAACGTGAGCACAAATAACGGGGATGGAGATATAAATTATTATATTTTAGAAATAATGCGAAACATGCAGTTACTCACGTAATTTGACATACGGCGACACATTTTTCAAAATTTAGATGGTTGGAGCGATGGCTTGGAGAATTTTTTAATGACGATTATTGCTCGAAAAATGATTTAAAATGGCATTCACGACGAAAGTTACAAATAATATGGTCATTCATTTGGAATGAGCGAGATATGAAATCATTTTACAGAATGGAGAGTGGAAGGTTGTCGAAATTATTCATACATGTATCCTGACAACCATTGACGAATAAATCGTGTACATGATCGACAAAGTATAAGTGGCCTAATCGTGTGATTTACAATTTTAATAGCTTCCAATTTGTTTGAAACTCTACTTTCTGTGATCTTTTGGGAGGAAGTGATTTCTTGGTTCTGGTTGGAAGAGTGTCTGAAAGAGATGGGAACCATGATTTTACTACATTCAGAAAGGATACTTCGACCGATACAGTTGTCCACGGATCGTCCTTCTGTCCATTTTTTCATAAGATCGCTGCCTTCACCATAGTTATATCCATCGCCTGACCAGCATTCCGCTGAGTCAGTCAGCTTACGACGATTAAGCACTTGGGTGCTGTGAATGAAGTCAACTTAAACATTGACCATATGGTCCGTAAAACGCTTACGAGGAAAGGTCTTGATTCTACCTCCTCTCTCCCCCGCGATCTGAGTTGTAATAATGATAATAAAAAACTACGTTGAATCAAGCTCCCGTATTTGGGTGAATCATCCAAGCTGACACGTGTCCTCCACCCTTTTGGCTTCAGGCCAGCCTTCTATAACCTCACTACGGTGAAGGGTTTGTTTGTTAGGCTAAAGAACCCCATCCCGCGCGGGCAGAGGAGTGGGAAGTACAGATTGGAGCGCAAGGACTGTAACGACGTATACATAGGTAAGACAGGTCGCCAGCTCGGAATTTGAGTAGAGGAACACCTTAATTTAGGTGATTCGGCCTTTGCGGACCACCTTTCATGGTTTCAAGGATGAGTCAGCTACCCTCCTCCACAAGAGCTCTTACTTTAAGCGTATTGCGCTGGAAAATATTGAAATAGTGCGTCATCTGAACAGTGACGCCGTTACTGCACTCAACAGGTATTTTTCCGACAAAGGTTTAGTTGAATTGGTCTACAAGCTTGAGTCACCTCGTTAAGGCTCGCTCGTTCAATCTCGATCTCGATGGTATTCTATTTTACTAGTCGCACCTGGGACGGCGCCGAGACGTGGACCATAATATACGCGTAGAAAGATACTATTCTCCAATTTCTATCCATATCATCATTCATTTGAATTCAACTGAAATTCAGCCTGAAACGATCAGCAGAATAAGAGCCTGGTTATATGAGTGGAAAGATACCATTCTCCGATTTCTGTCAATGTCATTATCACAGAGTAAACAGAGGTCGTCTGAACGCGCTCGAGACACGGGCATCATCCAAATTCGAAGTTTAGGGTTCGCCTAACGGAGTTAACCGAGCGGTGAATCTGCAACACTCAACAATTTGCGTTGTGTACAGCTGTATGCAGAGCTTGACGCGCACTCAACGCGTTAGGCGAACCTAAACTACGAATTTGGATGATGCCCGTATTCGTTAACGTTATGAGCATAGCGAAGACGACCTCTGTTTACTCTGTGGTCATTATCCATTTAAATTCAATTGAAATTCGGCCTGAAACGATCAGCAGGATGGGAGCCTTGTTATATGTGTACAAAGATACTATTCTCCAATTTCTGTTCATATTATTATCCATTTGAATTCAATTGAAATTCAGCCTGAAACGATCAGCAGAAATGGAGTCTTGTTATGTGTGTACAAATATACTATTCTCCAATTTCTGTCCATATTATCATCCATTTGAATTCAATTGAAATTCAGCCTGAAACGATCAGCAGAATAGGAGTCTTGTTATGTGTGTAGAAAGATACCATTCTCCAATTTCTGTCCATATTATCATCCATTTGAATTCAATTGAAATTCAGCCTGAAAGGATCAGCAGAATAGGAGTCTTGTTATGTGTGTAGAAAGATACCATTCTCCAATTTCTGTCCATATTATGATCCATTTGAATTCAATTGAAATTTAGCCTGAAACGATCAGCAGAATAGGAGCCTTGTTATATGTGTAGAAAGATAACATTCTCCAATTTCTGTTCATATTATCATCCATTTGAATTCAATTGAAATTCAGCCTAAAACGATCAGCAGAATAGGAGCCTTGTTATATGTGTAGAAAGATACCATTCTCCAATTTCTGTCCATATTATCATCCATTTGAATTCAATTGAAATTCAACCTGAAACGATCAGCAGAATAGGAGCCTTGTTATATGTGTAGAAAGATACCATTCTCCAATTTCTGTCTATATCATTTAAATTCATACAAAATTCCGCCTTAAACGATCAGGAGAATAGAACCTTTGTTATGTGTGTAGAAAAATACCATCCTCCAATTTCTGTTCATATTATCATCCATTTGAATTCAATTGAAATTCAGCCTAAAACGATCAGCAGAATGGGAGCCTTGTTATACTCGTAGAAAGATACTATTCTCCAATTTTTATCACCCATTTGAAAACGTCAGCTATGGTGCATACTGGGAACCAAGTTGTCGGACTACGTCTCAAATATTCGCGTCCTCGAGAGAGCTGACTGCCATTTCATCAAACACATGTTGACACTGTCAATGCTCAGATAGCTGGGGCACGTTGTAAGGATGGACGATACAAGACTCCCAAGCAGTTCCTGTGCAGTGAGCAGGCGGACAGAGGTAAGCGCACAGGGGGGCAGCGCGAAGGATATAAAGATTCCTGCTACACACTCCTGAAGCTGGATGGATTAGACAGGGATTGGGAAGACTTCTGCCGGAACCGCACCTCATGGCGGACTTTAGCAAACGACAATCTGGGATTATTTGCTAAACGTAACACGCGAAGCAGTATCGTCGCAACCGATACTTTAGCATTCCAGTGTGATACCTACGGAAGAGTACGCTAGTTTCACTTGATGGTTAACCTCTGTGTATCCTCCCAGTATATCTTCAGGAGTTTGAAGGAGAGAAACTGGCGCGAAAAAACTAACACAATGCAAACATCGATTAAATGACAAGTCTTCTCCATCACATCTTCGCAAAGGAAAATACGTTAAATTCACTTTCTTTTTATTCGCTTGTTAAATTCTTGGAGAGGGTTTCGAGATTGTCTTGTACTCTTTGTGGTTGTTAGATCATCTCTCTTCGTTGAAAGATCTTTTGAGCCTGTATGAAGTTGGCTGCTCTGTCTACGTGAGTCAGAGGGGCCGCGGTATCTGGCAGAAGTGAGAGCGTATGAGAAGAATAGCTGTTCATCAGATGTTGCAGTTGTTAGATTCGGGTTATAGCAAGATCTGACCAGTATTAGCTCAACTTCTTACCTAATACTATCCGAAAATAGAATGTTAGAGTTTCTCCCACGAATGTTCCTAAGGTTTAAGACCTGGCGCGGCGCTACTTACTATTTCTTTCACGCTCTTTATTGGTTTTTCTCTGCTTTTCGATACAGTTCGGTCTGATAAGATAGAAAATCACGACGATGGATTGTCTGATACTTAAGTCAAATTCTTTCTCGAGATCTTCCCTGACTCTAATTCTCCTAACACTTGTCACGATTTGAAAATACATTGATTCTATGACCTCGAAATAATTGTCTATAGCTCTCCTTACAATAATTATCAGAATTCACCCAACTTTTCTTTTCGGTATAAAGTACTCTGTCACGATATCAATTCTGGTTTGTTTGACGTATACATTAGTATATTCTCATAAAAAATTTGGAGAAATTTCGACGTCATCAATGTAATTCTTGTTTTTATCTTCCTCATACAAACACAGTGCATTGCATGCACGTTGAATATTTTCATAGTAATCGACAGCAACTGTACAGCGCATCAATTTTTTGTCGCTGTCGTCGAGATTGTAATTTGTTTTTTTGGGGGAAAGTTCGCACATTCATCGCTCTTTCAAATGCGGATAGAATGAGTATTAGAATGGAAGAACAACAAATTTTCTTCCTGTCAAATTTGACTTGTATATATTCGCAAATGTGATAGTACGCGATTACGTATGGCATTTTTTCTTTTGTGCGATTCCCTGTATGTTTATTGATCAAGCAAGTATATTTTTGAATACGGACGAAAGCTCTATAATATAACACCGCGTGCTTTGTTTTCGAACACAATATTGACATGGGAGGTTGGTGTCATTGTTGTAATTTTCCTGTAGAACGGAGGCTTTCGTTTCAGAGTTCAATCTTCTGAAGAAACCCCAATTTAGATCATCGCCTTCCGACGGAGTGAAACTAGAGCAATTTTCCAACTCGAGCCCTATTGACAGCATGGAAGATTTAGAAATAAAATCTACGTACGTCAAGTTTGTTCGCATATAATTTTGGTCTTTAAGATAGAGAGAAAATTAGACAAAGCTGGTATTCGTGGAGACTTGAGCAAAGGCTACACAGATGAATCTTCCTCGGCATTTTAAGAGCAGTGTATGGCCAGAGGAAGCACCAATTTCTTTTTCTTACACGCATATTAGTGCGTCCACACAAAGATTTATATAAAATTGTGAACACTTTAGAATGAACTTTATCTTTGAGCTTCTAAAATTATTTCTTCGCCATCTCAGAATTTTAAATAGAACTCCGAAGCTACCTGAAATCATATTTATTTTACAAGTTTGATTGTACTCTCCAATTCTCACAATTTTCAATCACCACAGACAAAACCAATAATGCTGTCTAATGGGATTTTGAATTTCCTGGCATAAAACTTCTAATATACGAATGGTACTCGAAAGAATTTTGTTTATAGAAGTAGACGGTGGACGACGACAATAACAAGAAATAAAGACAGATACAAAATCTAGAAAGATTTTCTCGATATCGCACTCCTTCTTATTGTGTAACCCAGAAGCGATGTTGAAGTATTCGGATGTTCATCCGCGTACCTCTCGTCGTGAAATCGTTAATATTTTCAAAAATTGTTGCTGAAAAGAATTACTCGACAATACCGGATATCATACGCGGAGCTCTCGAAACAACATCACAAAGACCCAAAATACGCGCCAATAAGAAAACACAATGGCTATAGTAATACAAATACTATACCATAGCTTGCGCGCAGTCATATAAGTTGAATGCTGGGAAAGCACTTAATACGTTTTATAGCCAACACTTTATTGAGATTTAGGGCTGAAGATTTTTATTTATGTAGCTCGAAAAAGGAAACGGGACAGTTACTTCTAGGAAAGTTGTAAAACGAGCTACCTGGTGTATTCCTCCTTTGAGTGTAACTCGCTCAAAGTTTCTCCACTTATTTGCCCGTCAATTTGAGTCGATATGACGATCATAATATAGATGGAAAAATGAGAAAGAGAAAAAAAGTATGCTACAAATAAAATAGCGGTATTTGCCGAGATATTAAGGAAGAAAAAGTCACGTTCCCGAAACGAATATTATCACTGAAATATAACGCGAGCTATTGAAGGCCTTATCAAGTCTCCTACGCACTTATGCGTGATCTTCGGTGTTCGAAAAAACCACGCACGTCCTTCTTCTACTATTCTTGTCAATTTCGGTACATGAGAATACTGGAACAGACACATTGATCAGTTAACATCATATTTTCTCTTTTAATGATACTTAATTCCAACTGATCATAATTTTTCAGTTCTGCTATGCTCAAATTCGCTACAAAGAGGCGATTGACATGCCAGAAAATTGGTGGCCATTGCACCCATCGAGGAACCCACAATTTCCGTTGTTTTCGATTATCTGTCATGAATTACTTCTTTCTTTTTTCTACGTAATTGAAATATTCCTGAAAAGTCTTCTTCAATTTTCTTGACATATTTGTGAAAATTTAAACCAAAAATCATCTTCTGCTACTAGGGATTTTTAGGGATATCCGGTCTTAATGATGTCATACCGCTATATCTGCAATTTTTTCAAGTCCTATCTATTTTTAACCATCTAAGTACAATGATGACGTCTTGCCTTTCTTCAACTTATATTTCTTTTTTGACGATCAATTGACCCAGCTTTAACCTAGGTTATTGTGAGAAAGAGAGTCTTAATTTGACTTTTAGCCTAAATCCTTTCCTGAGCCTAGCTTATGTTAGTTGTAGCCTAACTTCTATACTCCGAGGAGAAATTCAGCTTAAGATTCCAGTTACGTACAGCCTAGCTTAAAGATACGAAGCTCAACCCTCCTCTGGACTCACCTCTACAGAGGTTCACAGCCCAAATTTTCTCCCTCCCATCTGAGATCGGAACTCGAAATGAGTTCCTAAATTAGGTCAAAGCCATTTATGACGTCACAAAGGTTGGACACCGACGATTTTTGAGGATGTAATCCCGTAGATCGAAATGATGACTCTGAGGATGAGTCTGAACTTGAAATTCTCCTCTAGTTCTAGCTCATCTTTAGTCAGTTCTATCCTAGTCTAAGACTCCGTATTCATAGTACAGCTTTTAGGTTTATAGCATGGAATTCTTCTACATCTGCAGAAGTTCAGAGTTCAACCTTTTTTTCCAAATCATCTCTTCTTTTTCAAGGTTTATAACCCGAACTTTTCACAATTCCCTTCTATAGAGGATTGGAGTCCAATGTTTTTTTGAGTCCTTAAATAAAATCAAGATCATTGATGACTTTAAAAAGGTCACACGCGGACGATTTCCGAGGATAGCAAGTTCTCGCTAGAAAAAATTGTTTGCAGTTGAAGTAGAATTGATGGAAACAATGTTAGATGGTTGATTTCTAACAAATAAACGCAGAAAGAAACAGACACGAAGAACAGCAAAGTGAATCAAAGATACTTTGTGTAGGAAATACTATAACTTAAAAGCTACCTACAAAAAGCTTTGCCTCGCTACACGACGAGCGAAATTTCAACGGTGACGATGACACATGAATGCAGACTATAAATCCTCAATATTTAATATTTTTATAGAAATGATGGCGTCACAATTGTACATCGCACCAACCTGAAATTTTTTCCTTGATCTGATTGGTTATTTATTGACTTAACTTGGTCTAAGCAAATGGAAGAGTCTTGAAGCGCAACGGAAGGAAGCTGGGTTATAGCGGGGAGTCCGCTATCTGTTTTGTTGGGGAGGGGATCCTAAGAAAACGTCCGCTTCCGGTCTTCACGACATTATCAATGAACTTGACCTACTTCAAGGACTTGCGAAGAATTTCGACCTCGGCTACATTGGAACCACTAAGCCTTATCTACAGTATACTGAGCTTAACTCTCATAGCCTCCATTATAACGTCATGCGTGACCTTGACCTACATTAGGAACTTGAAATAATTTCGACATTTTCTGCTTTGAGACCTGTATCCTTAACCTTCATTTCACTAAGCCTAACGTACAGTATATCTAGTCTCATCTTTTTAGCCTTTATTATACCAAAAAATTCTACACGAAACCTCATAAGACGTCATCGATGACCTTGACCTAATTTAGAGATAATATGTGTATATAGTCTATCTTATACTCATATATGAGTACAAGCAGGAGAGTGTGACGTCATCAAAAAATGGTTTCTGGTCGAAATTTTAGCAGAAGATGAACTCACAAAAATCAAAGGGTAATGGCAAGAAAAATTACTAAAAGGGGACATTCCAGATTTCTAAGGAAAAAGAAGTAATTCATGATAGATGATTGAGAGCGGAGATTGTGGGTTCCCACCGCCAATGACCGCCTTTTTCTCGTTTTTGAACAGGGAACCTGTTCTATGAAGGGAGGGGGGTCGAAGTGCGGTGTACGGACAAAATGACGTCATCAGATCGTAACGTCACAGGGTCGAAGTCTAAATTTTTTCAAGTCCTTTTCCTCTCATATATGTCTCGGAGGTCAACATTTTTTCAAGTCCCTCTCCCACAATATATGGCTTGGCAATCAAGGGTCGGGGTCGGATGACGTCATCAGATCGTAACTTCAAAGGGTCGGAGGTCGAAATTTTTCCAAATCCCTCTCCTATCATGTGTATCTCGAAGGTCGAAATGTCAACAGGGAACCTGTTCTATGCGGAGTTATTTCGGAAAATTTGCCGTGTGATGTCCAACCAAAACAAAAATGGTTCAAGTCCAACATTATTTGCAAAAAACGAGAGCTTCCTTAACGAAGTTGAACGAGTAACGCAGGGAACCTGTTTTATGAGTAAATGGAATTTGGTATTGAAAATTCAAGGAAGCCTAGACCTAGATAAAGCTAGTATAAAGAAGGCCTAAACCTACTATAAGCATAGTATAATAATATAGTTATATTTGAGAGTCTACATTTTTCTCGAATCTCGAGCTATATACGAGTATAATAGCTCAAGAGTTGAAATTTTTCTAGTCCTTCTCCTATCATATATGGCTTGATAGTCGAAATTTTTCCATGTTTTTTGTTGGACGGCGGACGGCGTACGGCGCACGGAAAATTTCTCAAAAAGCCCCCCATAAAACAGGTTCCCTGTTTAAAATAGTTCAAGTCCCCTTCCTACCTTATGATTGGACAAGGAAACATTTCGACCTCTCGAGCCGTTATATATGATAGGAGAGGGACTCGTTCAGCAGGTTTTTACCAGTAGTTTGTAATCAAGGAGTGTTTCAGTTTCTTCTAGCCTATGGAGCTTGTGTTCCGCGAAGCGAGCCTTAAACGACCGTCCAGTCTGACCTATGTCACTAGAGGAACAGTCAGAGCACGAAAGTCTGTAAACACCAGGCATAGCGGTACGAGGAATGGGATCCTTTAAGGTAGATAAGCTGCGAAGGGTAAGAAGGGGGTAGAACCACACGGAATAATTGAGACTAGAACCACACGGAATAATTGAGACGACTAAGCTCTTTGGCCAACAGGTCTGAGGAACGACCTAGGTACGGTAACCGGAGCCAGGTTTTCCGCAAAGAACTGTGTTGGGAGGTAAAACGCGGATCTGGAGAAACAGATAAGAGATTTTTAAGATTTTCCTCCTGATGGTTCTCTTGATATCCATCTTTATGCCGTTTATTTGGGCAATTTGCTCTATTGAGCGAGTTTCAACTTCAAAATCCTCTTTACACATCGGGATGTGAGTGAGGCGATGGATGGCGGAATTAATCTGGGCCATTTTATGAGCTCGAGGATGGAGGGAGGAGGAACTAATGGACACACCAGTAAACGTTTCCTTAGGATAGATCGAGAACCTCGTAGTGAGGTGGGAATCACAAGAGACAAGACGAACGTTAAGATCTAGGAAGGAAATCCTGTCTCCACCCAATTCAAGGGTAAACTTGATGGAAGGCCGGAGAGAATTCATGAAGAGGAGGAGGGATGTGAGCTGAGAATCAGTGCCCGTTCAGATAAGGAGAATATCGTCCACATACCTAGCCCAGTAGAGGACAGGAGAGGCAGTGGGAGAAGATAAGATGTTGTCTTCAAGAGAGCTAAGGTACACATCCGCTACGAGAGCGCTGAGCGGTCCTCCCATGGGGAGACCATCGGGAAATTCGTAGGTGGTGTCATCAAACTCACACAGGTTACGTTTGACACAGATTTCGATGAGGCGCTTAAATTCGCTAATAACACTGCCATCGATAGACTGTTTGGAGAGAAGCTCGCACATAATGCTGATAGCTTCAGCGGTGGGAATGGAAGTGTACATTAAAGCAATATCGAAGGAGAGGAGGCGAGCACCGAAAGGGATTTCATTACCATCTAGTAGCTCAAAGAGGTGGACCGAACCTTTCACCGAGTATCTTGACTCGTATCTGGAGTATGTCACAAACCAGGAACAGAGAAATTTTGCAAGAAGAAAAGAGGGGTCAGAATAGAAAGCCACTACAGGCCTCATAGGACGATCTGGCTTGTGCAGCTTTTTCAAGAATACGCTCCTCCATACTACGGCTCATAATAATATTTGAAAATAAGATTTTTTATTTACTAGCACCGTAAAAATTAAATAATATAAATTTATCACGCTGAGCGCTTTCGGTTCACAAACCATTCACAATGAATCTTATTTTCAAATACGGGGGCATGGCCTATTCTGAGATGGGTTAGAATGACCTCTCTGCGTTGGGAAGGACGGTTTGAAGTAGATCAAGGCATTGGAGCTCTTTTAATGGATTGGAACTCTTTGGAGGATAAGGAGGACCACAAGTCATGTCAGGAGGAAAGGATGAAAGAGCAGTGATAGGATTTGAGTTCAACGAGCGGAATCAGTTATGGAAGGCGAACGCAGTGACTGTTCTGCAGCAAGGTCCTCTGCGTCATGTTCCTTAATATCGATAAAAAAGAGATAGAATATGAGGAAGAACTATGTGTATTCGTTGGACGATAGGATTGATAGAGAAATGGACTTGAATGGCAAGTAAGGATGAGGGAGAATCAGATAGTACAAGAAATCAGCGGGGAGGAGAGAATTCGGTGGATTTTGAGTGCCACATGGGCAGACTTACAGTGATCACTTATTATGTCTTGAGGTGTTCTCATAAATGTGCCTCGCAATAAGTATGTCGACTACTTCTGCTCCCGAGGGTGGTTCCAATCTCGAGGTCGTCTAGGCTCAGCGAAAGGCGACAGTCGATTAATTCCCTAAACCTTACAGAATATTTCCAAATATTCTGAAAACAGAGTCTTCGTTGCGATTTTTATCACACAACCTCTCCTCCCTTTTTATTTATAAATTTCAATATTGAATCGATATAAAGTACGAGTATTTGATACGTTCTAATAATGGTGAAAACTTTCGAAAAACGATAACTAATTCCAGGAAACGTGAAGATATACGTAAAGGCGGAAGATTCGCGAAAATTCAGCAAATATCGACTAGATAAGATGGACGGGCTAATCGCTTACTCTTCACTTTCTGGAGATTTTACTCCAAATATGCTTCCAAAATGTAACCCGAATAAATCATTCTCGTACCTTCGCTAGTCGACAGAATTTTCCGTTCTATATCGGTAATTATACTTCAGTTTCCTAATAAAGAGAACGAAAGTCATTCGCGGTTATTCATATACGATCTTCGGAACACTCGCAGAAACCTACTAATGCGAACAAAAAGGGACCACATTAAAGGTTTTTATCGACGTCATTTATCGAAGACTCGACGCCGTTTAAATTAATAAATTTCTGTTTGATTCGCAATAAGCACCCAAGAACAAAAGATATACTGCAGTGCAACCTATACTGGCGGGGCACAGAAGGAAGCCGCAGGACGAATGTTTGTTTTCCTAAAAAGGGAGGGAAAAAAATCGAAAGAAGAATGTCCTTCGTCGGTTCTTTTGAAACACGGTAAAGGTCTTTCGAAGCGTTATTGGCGCAGCAAACTTGAAAAGTTTCAAATAGTATCAGGTTGTGGACCGAAGCAAAAAGCGCGGCAAAAGCGGGACGTAAACTTACAGATCGCTTCACTTCTGTGGTTACTGTACGAAGTGGGACTTTCATTTCTCGAGAGGATTGGAAAAATAATGCCGCACAACGTTAATTTTCTTTGAATAAACACGTGAACACGAAAGCATGCAGAAGGAGAGAAAAAAATCAAGGGACGAAATTCTCATACGAGTTAATTACATACATGTACATTTTCTGTCACTCCAACACGAATATTCTCCTTTTTTTTCTCTCTCTCTCTTTTGGACAACTCGATTACCAAGGTTGTACTAGGACTTAATGAACCTGTAAAAAAAAATAAAAGCTCGTCGTTTAAGAAGACGTATTCGCCTAATTTAATTCCATCGTTTTCATGAAAACGCTGAGAAGAGGAAAGATAGAGAGACACCGCCTACTTACGACGAAGCTTGAGGCGCTACTCCGATTCTATTCGTGAGTATAATATTATAATATTCTACCTACTAAACTGAAATTTTAAACTGAACGAACTCTTCGCAAGAAATCGATTAAGTGGTTGTGAATAAGAACCCAAAATTTATTTCTATATATTACCAGATGATGTCACCATATACCCCTATTACTATTCTTGCACTGTGTTTCACGGCAAAACAGTCATTATCGCCACTTTCCACTAGAATTCATTTACCCCGGAACGTTTCGGCGTTAATGAATTTTATTTAATGACGTTTCCGACATTTCCAGAATTTTTGGGTAGTATTTATTTCTGTTTTGTGGTGTAGTTACTGGCGTGCGTGGCTTTAAAATGCTGGGCACTTTCCAGAGTCGAGACACAACGCCGCGACCTCAACGACTTCCCCGCGAGAATTAATTACCTATTATCGAAGTTGTGAGTAAGACAATCTCTGTTTCGTGCTCTGCTGAAACTGACTCGAAATAAGGAAGAATATTATCGGCAAAAATATTGCTGCTCGGCGTAAGAATGAATACCGTCGTCTTCGTATGTTTATCAAGGAAAAGAAACTTCTATCTCGAGGGAAGAAGATACTGAATAAATTAGAATCGTTTACTTGGTACCATATTATTTGAATTTGGTGGATTTGTAAGTAGATAATTAGTTTTAATTTTGAAAAGAAAATTGAAAAATAGAGTCGTTGAGTTTTTTCTTTTTTATCCAAGTCCTATGATGACATTATGAAAGTAAAGATGTACCTGACAACCTTTTTTCCCAAAAGTCGTTCGTACAAATTTTCATTGGAGAATTTGTCTTCGTATGAGGCTCGGGACTCGGAGATTTTTCCAAAACACATTCCTATCATGGTATTCGGAGGCTGTAATTTTCCAAATCCGAAGGCTTTTTACATTTTTAATATCTTCACCGGCACCTCACCCGATTCCAAAATCGGAAATCCACGAGGCCAATTTGCCCCAATACAGTATATGGTAGAAGCCAAAAGTGCATTCTTTTTCTCTATCTTTTCTCCAACACCTTCTACTTCTTTCTTAATTTTCAATTTGATCCAGGGACGATCTTTTTTCAACAAATTTCCTTGAGATAAACTTCTCTGTCTATACCTGGGAAAGTTCTCAAGTCTCTCATTATCTGACCGCTCTTTGAATAGCGACCGTTTTGAAGGCTAGCTATCTTGCTCTCACATGGGATCAAGAAGAAGAGCAAGAAGGCAATGCGGAGGTGGCAGCAGAGAGGATGATCAAGACTGTCACCAAAGCTTGCGATGTAGCCATGCCCAGGCAAGGTCCACCAAAGAAGTTTACTGGTGGACCAACAAGATTGCCGAACTGAGAAAAGAGTGCAACCGTCAGCGCCGGATATACCAGCGTAGTAGTGGCCGCGAAGGGGCGCGGGCGGTTGCACCTGAATACCAGCTGGCTTGCAAAAGGCTGAAGAAGGCCATCAAGGACAGCAAGAGTGCTGCATGGCGAGAGCTATGTGAGATGGCAGATGACGACCCGTTTGGGAAGCCTTATAAGTTAGTGCTGAAGAAGCTAAAAGGCCTCTCAGCAATGAGCCGAAAGGAGCCGGATGTTGTGGGTCAAATCATTGATGGCTTGTTCTCACAGCAGCCACCACCAATGGTAACGCTACCAATAGTAGAAGAGGATGGTATATCCCTCCTAGGTATTGTAGGTAGGCGCGCACGACACCCGTTAATTATTATTGGCTGCTATGCACAAAATTATGTATCGTATCTAAAAATCAGTTTCGTACTTTTCTTTTATCGTTACTTCGAATAAAACCTTCCTTGTAACCACAACATAATTTAAAAGGTTATGGGCCCAGGAGTTCATTAACAGATTTTAGTTGATTTTTTTTTAAAGAAAAAATTCTTTTAGAACTCATTTCGCGTTATGGAAGGTCTAGCGAAGAATATTAAACCTCTGAGCGGAGAGGTTGACTGGACAATTTGGAAGCGAAAGATTCGCGACGTTTTGGGCTACCACGAAAATGGAATCGACGTAATCGAAGACAAATTGAAGAAACCAACGGCATTAGAATTGGGAGCATCGGATGCGGAAATCAAAGAGCATAAGAAGAAAGACGAAGCATTTCGTAAGGCTAACAGTTATGCCAAATCTTTAATTAGTGTCACCGTTACGGACGACGTGTACCAGAGAATTATGAATACGGAGACGGCGGCAGAGACCTGGAAAATGCTTCACTCGCATTACGAAGCCACCGCAAAGGACCAGGTATTCAGGACTTGCATAGACTTTTTCGCATTTTCGTGGACGTCAGGCGAAGATGAATCTACTCATATCGCAAAGCTAAAGAACTTGTGGGTAGATCTAAATAATGGCCTGGAGCTGAAGCAGCTTGAACCTCTACCCGAACTACTACTCGTAAGTAAGATTTTGCATGTGCTACCAAGTTCATTTGAAAACTTTAGGTCAAGTTGGATGTTGCTTACGAAGGACGACGTGAAGACGTTAGACGAACTCATTGCGCAACTTTGTATGTTCGAACGAAATTTCGCAAGCACGCTGCATAGTAGCGAGAAGTTGACCCAAGAAGCGCTAATTGTAAAATCGAGTGGTAATAGAAATAGATCGGGTGCAGGCAGAAGAGCAGGCAAAGGAACTGACAGAGGGTTAAAAAAGAATACCCGTTGCAACTATTGCTTTGACGAAGGCCACTGGGTAAGGAAATGCCCAAAATGGTTTGCGGATGGTTGTCCAAAAAAGAAGGAAGCACAGAGTAATGTGACAGAGCCAGACACATCCAAGGTTGCTCTGATTTCGATCTGCGAAGAAGCTTTTGTAGTAGAAAATGACAAAAGAAGCTGGTGGGTGGATAATGGAGCCACTCGACACATCACGAATAGTCGCGAACAGTATGTCAAATTTAACGAGTTCCCAACCTCCTACTCAGTGAAGACGGCTGACAACCAAAGCCTGAAAGCAGTGGGGTCGGGGACCATTGAGATTTTGTCCCTCATAGATGGTAAAGTGTCTCATCTTAGGCTAGAAGATGTATGGTACGTTCCAAATATCTCAAGGAATTTGTTTTCGGTGCTAGCCGCACACGACAGAAACGCAGATAGCGAGTTCAGATCATCAACAACGAGTTGTTCCTTCTGGATAAAAGGGAAAAAAGTTTTGAACGGAGTTCGAGAACAACATGGCACGCTGTATAGAGCGGAAATAGAAGCGCGAGTTGCTGAACTTAAGGCAGATGCGAACACGACTGTTAATGATAACTCACTACTACAATTGTACCATGAGAGATGGGGCCACCAGGACAAGCGACACGTGAAGAAAAAGCTGCAGGACGAACTGCACTTGAAAGTAAATGTAGACGATAGAATTTGCGAACCATGCGTGTATGGTGAAACTCATCGTCAACCATTTGGTACAAGAAGAAAGGCTCAGATACCTGGCGAATTAATGTTTACCGATGTATGCGGGCCCTTTGACGATTCATTTGGTAAGAAACGTTATTTTACAGTATTTAAAGACGCCTTCACCAAATTTCGTTACATTTTTCTATTGAGAGAAAAATCGGAAGTTAAAATAGCTCTAGAGGAAATGATTGCGCACGCTAAGACGCAAGGTCACAGAATCAAGGAAATTCTGAGTGACAATGGCGGCGAAATCGTTAATGAGGACGTGAAAAGAATACTGAAGAGAGAAGGTATTACGCATCGGCTTACAGCTCCTTACACGCCGCAGCAGAATCCTAGCGAACGTGAAAATCGAACGGTAGTCGAGATGGCGCGAAGTTTCAAATACTCAAACACGTCACTCATTAACTTTCCAGAAGCTATTTGGGCCGAGCTAGTTAAGACATCAGTCTACGTATTGAATAGAACAGGCAAGTCGTCAGTAGAAGGGATGAGCCCGTACGAACTATGGCTAGGAACAAAGCCAAGAATCAAGCACCTACGTATCATCAGTTCGCTATGCTTCGTACATATACCAACCGAAAAGAGAAGAAAAATGGACCAGAAAGCTATTAAAGATTTTCTCGTTGGTTACGACGCAGATGAAAGGTATAGAATTTACCTGAAAGAAAGCGGAAAGATTATTACTTCAAGGGACGTAATTTTTCAAGAAAGACTTCAAGAGTGTTTAAGGAAGGTAGAGATACCAGACGCCAGTGCGCCTAGTCCCGAAAATGAAAACAAGGAAGATCATCATGAATCGGAGACAGAATCACCTCTGAACGATAGCGCGTATGAAGACGCAGCATCAGAGCAAGAGGACGAGGAAGAGAAACCCACAGTCTCAAGGAAGAGTTTGCGTGATAGAAGCAAGATTCAACGACCCGATTATTACGACAGTTCTGTAATGTTGACGGAGGCTGAGATTTTTGTTCTAACCGCAAATAACTCTGAGACTGAACCACAGACCTACTCTGAGGCGATTGAAAGCAAGGATAGCCTCAAGTGGAAAGAAGCTATGGAAAAAGAGATTTCCTCACTGAAAGAAAACAACACTTGGGAACTTGCAGAGCTTCCAAAAGATAGGAAAGCGCTACCGAGTAAATGGACTTTCAGAATAAAGTTGAACCCCAATGGAAGCATCGACAAGTATAAAGCTAGGCCCGTCGTCAAAGGGTTCAATCAGCGCGAAGGTATTGATTATACGCAGACGTTCAGTCCAGTAGCACGACTTAGTACAGTACGCCTGGTAATTGCGATAGCGGCAAGCGAGAATATGTTTCTAGCTCAATTTGACGTTTCGACCGCATTTCTTTACGGCAAACTGGAAGAAACGATCTTCATGAAGCAACCAGAAGGCTATGAGGATGGGAGCGATAGAGCATGTAGGCTTATAAGAAGTCTCTACGGACTGAAACAGAGCTCCAGATGCTGGAATAATCGGTTTGGAACTTATTTGCAAGAGCGAGGATTCAAACGTAGCGAAAATGATCCATGTCTTTATGTGAGAGAAAGAAACCAGAGAAAATTGTTACTAGTCCTGTACGTCGACGATGGGCTAATGGCAGCCACGGACAAAGAGGACTTACACGCATTCATCCAGGAATTGCGGCGAGAATTCAAGATCACGACAAAAGAAGAGGCCACGTACTACCTCGGCTTAGAGATCATGAAGACGAGTCAAGGGTTGAAAGTTGGCCAGAAAGCATTCGCAAATAAAATACTCGAAAGGTTCAAATTTGCTGGATGCAACGCCACTCCAACACCTATGGTAAAACTACCATCACAACCATCAGGGAAAGGAGGTTCCGAAGCAGGGAAAGATCGAGAAGAAGCTCCGGAAATCACCTTTCCTTACCGGAAGGCCGTAGGCGCGCTCATGTACTTAGCACTGGGAAGCAGACCCGACCTTGCGTTTACAGTCGGTTTTCTATCAAGGACGCTAGAGAGACCTACAAAAGAAGACGTATCAAGATTAAAACGCGTTTTAAAGTACGTCACAGGTACAACGGATTTAGGTATTCTGTACAGAAGAGGGATACAGAGGTTCAAGTGCTACAGTGACGCAGACTTCATGGGGTGCAAATCTGGGAAGTCAACATCGGGCGTACTCATAAAATACGCAGGAGGAGCGATATCGTGGATCAGTAAAAGGCAACCATTAGTGGCAGACTCGACCGCCGAAGCGGAGATCATTGCCGCAAACGAAGCTACGAAGGAAGCGCTATGGATCTCCAGAATGCTCGGGGAAATCCGGGGAACAAAGGAAGTTGCAACGATTCACGTAGATAATGCGGCGGCTATCAGAATTGCGGAGAACCCGGAATTACACCAACGTACTAAGCACATCAACAGAAAATACCTGCTGATACGTGACTATGTGCAGAAGGGGGAAGTGGCAGTGACAAAGGTCGCCACGGAGTTTCAAGGAGCCGACATCCTTACAAAACCGCTCAGCGGGTCGCGTCTAACAACAATGAGAAAGATGACCGGACTTACTTAGTTTTTCTTTTATGCGAATAATAAACGAGGGAAAGTATTGTAGGTAGGCGCGCACGACACCCGTTAATTATTATTGGCTGCTATGCACAAAATTATGTATCGTATCTAAAAATCAGTTTCGTACTTTTCTTTTATCGTTACTTCGAATAAAACCTTCCTTGTAACCACAACATAATTTAAAACTAGGCACCGAGGAGGTTGATGCAGCAGTCAATAGACTGCGGGGTAAGTATTGGAAGGCTCCAGACCCGGATGAGATTCCAAATCCAGTCTGGCGCGCCATACATTCAGTTGACCCAGCACTGCTTGTTGATACATTCAATACGGCAATTGTTGGGGGACTGTTCCCTGTGCGATGGAAGAAAGCCAGGCTAGCGTTGATCGATAAGAAGGATAAACCACCTGGTCTACCATCCTCTTATCGTCCACTTTGTCTGCTAGACAATGTTGGGAAACTTCTAGAAAGAGTGATAGCCAATCGTTTGGAGAGCTATCTGAAGGAAAGAGATATAATCTCTGATAGCCAGTACGGTTTTCAAACTGGACGCTGCACATCAGATGCTGGGATCCGGCTGAAGAGGATAGCCAAGTCAGCAATTGATATGCGTCAGTTTTGCGCAGCCGTCAGCCCCGACATAAGAAATGCGTTCAATTCAATTCCGCATGGAAGATGATATTGGAAGCTCTTGTAATCGCAGGAGTGCCCGCATACCTGCTCAGGATGATCAGCAGCTATCTTAGCTGCCGTGAAATCCAAGCAGAGACGTCTGCTGGTACAATAAAGCGCCCTGTTACTTGTGGGGTGCCGCAGGGGTCGGTCCTCGGGCCGCTTTTGTAGTGCGTCGCATTTAACGGAATCTTTAAGGTGAAGCTGCCACCGGGGGTTAAGCTTATCTGCTATGTGGATGACACCCTGGTGGTATGCACCGCCGAAACAACTGTAGCGGTGGAGAGCAGGGTAAACCGGGCCCTAGAGGATGTGACGCGTTGGATCGAGTCGGCTGGACTTGAACTAGCAGCAAGTAAGACGGAGGCCATTTTATTCACGACCCGTCGGAAGTTCAAGCCACCCACCTTTCGCCTGCGAGGTGTGGAAATTGAAACCAAGAAGCAAATGAAATACCTGGGCATCTGGTTTGACTCAACGCTGAGCTTCAGGTACCATTTCCTGATGGCAGCGGAAAAGGTGGGCCGGGTAGTTGGATACCTAAGCCGCCTTATGAGGAACCTGGGAGGACCGAGAGAAGCAAGGAGAAGGATCATGATGAGCACCGCCTTGTCGATCCTCCTATATGGTGCGCCAGTATGGGCCGACTGCATGAAGATACCATACCGAAGAAGAGAGATGGTAAAGATCCAACGAAGAGCTGCGCTAAGGTGTGTTAGTGCCTACCGCACTGTCTCGAAGGAGGCTCTTTGTGTATTAGCACGTTCATCACCAATCGAGCTCCTTGCTGAGGAGAGAGCGGTGGTGTTCGAAGCAAAGAAGAGAACGACGACCAACCGAGAAGCTTTACGGGTCAAGCAGGAGGCCAGGCGCTCCTTGCTTGTAAAGTGGAAAGCAAGAATTGCCCAGAGTGAGCTGTGTACATGGACAACCCGTGTGCTAATACGCGACCTTGATGAGTGGATGAACCGACACCATGGTCAGCTGAACTTTCACCTGACGCAGGTGTTAAGCGGCCATGGCTGCTTCAACAAGTACCTTCACGAGAAGTTAAGGAAAGTTGAGCAGGCAACGTGTTCGCACTGTAACCAAGGGCGGGATGATGGACCACAACACACCTTATTTGAGTGTGAGGCGTGGAGGCGTGAGCGGGACGAGCTTAGTCGGTATCTTCAAGAGATTGGGGTAGATGAAGCAAACGACCCGAGTAGCCTGGTACCCACCATGCTAGGTTCCGAAGAAGCATGGAACCAGGTGTCTGCATTTGCAGCCACCATCATGAAGAGGAAGATGGACCAGGAATGGAATAGGCAAATGCAGAACCACGCTACGGCCTACTCAACACCTGTGTACCATCAACATCCAGATCTGCAGGAAGAAGAGGACCAAGATCTTCCCTGAAGGGAGAAGAAGATGAAGAACCTCCAACAGTGACCTACTGCATTGTGTATTGTGGTGGTGTTTGTTGTTGTGAGTGTTCTTATGTTTTTTGTGCGTGCCAGGGCGGCACTGCAGCTTGGCGGTTGCCAAAGCAACTTGGCAGTTGCCGAGTAGAAGAGGGGGTTCGCCTAGGAGATTCCTCCTTCACTGAAGTTATACCTGAAAGGGTCGATCCGGTGTTGGAGGAAACAATATTAAATGCATACGCAGCCCGCACCTACTCCATAAAGGATGACGGGCGGTGCTGCACATGCGACACACAAGCGATCTGACCGCTCTATCATCTTCACATATACCAATTCTATCTTTGAAAGACGGCGCTTGCTTCTTTCTCAGCGAAGTGATAGAAAAAAATTCCAAGGTTGTAGGTGCTATACAAACAAAGATGAATGGATTCCTAATTTTGCAACTTCTCTTTATATACAACACTACTGAACAGCTATCCTGTTACAAAGATTCTATTACGTGATTCTTAGATACTTTTCAACGCTGAACACGAACCCGTTGTCCGCTTTTCGCTAGCACGTCACAATTTTTAGTAATCACGATAAATATTCACGTAATCATAACAAATATTCTCGTCTACTTGCCGCGCGCTGTCGCAGAACGAAGCGAACGTTTTCGATAGCGACGCTGCTATCGTCGATGTGTTTCGCGACGACGCGCGGCAAGTAAATGAGAACTTTAATCGTGATTACTAAAAATTGTGACGTGCTAGCAAAAAACGGACAACGGATTCGTGTTCCGCGTTGAAAAGTATCCAAGAATCACGTAATAGAATCTTTGTAACAGGATAGCTGTTCAGTAGATATTAGTCGATACCAGCTTTAAACTAGGCCACTATTGGAAATCGTTCGTTCGTTTATTAGCATCCGTATAAATTACAGGTAGCTCTCGCCATATAAAACGCTATACATAGTGTACATCTTACAATACAAACAATATACATGTAGGCCTACAATGATTTACATATTGGATAGCATTGTCAATCTACGTCGTCCTCTCGATGCTTTCCCTGATATCTTCCCATATGCTGTGTTTTGAAATCAAAGCTAAAATGTCCCCTATACTAGGCTACACTGGGCCTAGCATGCAATTATACTTGCAACTTATTCTAGAAATCTACTAATCCAAAAGAGAATAAAGTTAACCAAGCATTACAGGGAACCTATTCTACAGTTCAAATTGATTTTGGTATTGAGAATTCAAAGTCCCTCTGCTCCTATTTAGTTGAAAGAACCCGAAAAAAAAGACTCGACAGTTTTTTACTCGACAAATTTCTTGCCCGACAATTATTTTCCCGAAATTTTAATCCCGACGTATATTTTTATCGACATGTTTTCCGCCCGACATGATTTTCATCGGGAAATTTTTACAAAAAATTACTAAATCTAACCTCACCTAACCTGGAGCAGCTTCCACACGAGTACCCGAAAACGACATTAGAGGAACAGATCGAAGACTACGTCAACAACGGACGCAAACTCGATTACCTCTGGAATCTGAGTACAACGATTGAAATCTCGTGATTTTTATCGCCAAAAAACTTAAAAAACATTTTGTCGAGCGTCGTGGTCTCGCGAAAATTATTGTCGGGTAAAAAACCGTCGGGTCTTTTTTTTTCGGGCAACTTAATCCCTACCTGGCTTAAAAGTTGAAATTTTTCCAAGTTCAAATCCTTCAAGTATAGATTTTTTCAAGTTCCCCTCCTATTATCATATATTGTGATATGAAAGTCAAAATTTTTCCAAGTCCCCTTGCTATCAGATATTATAGACTAAAAAGTTGAAACTTTTCCAAGTCCAAAACCTTCAAGTCAAAGTTTGTCCAAGAGCCACTCCTATCATATATTGAGGCTCAGAAGTTGACTTTTTTGAAGTCCAAATCTTTTATTAGGGTAGGTCAGTTTTTGCCGGACATTGCTCGGCAAATGGAAAATTTTCTAAGAAACCCCGCATAGAACATGTTCCCTGTTAAAAGAGATGAATGTTGATGATGTTACCAATGTTGCTGACGTCGCAGGCAAATTCAAGTTGATGGCATCACAAACTAATGACGTATATCACAAGGAGGTTTGAGCTGGTCGATGTCTTTACTCTGCCTTTATCTGCTATCAACAATTTGCAAGTTTGGGACTGGGTTTCTTCTTTTTAATGTCTTTACCAGTATTGGTGCCCCAGCTTTCTATTTATAAATCTGCGGGGTCACCTCTATTGGAATTCTGCTAGTACAACCCTTAGAAAATTTGCAAGGGATTCTTGACTTGATCCAGAATAGTTACCTTACTTCTCCAGACCAAGAATGAGTCCCCAAAAGCTAATTACCTCAAAATTGGATGTTCATAACGTCACAAAGTAGTTCAAGCTGGTTGACGTCTATACTGTGCCTTTATCTGTTGTTGAAAATTATTTTGTTTCAACTGGTAGTTGGATTGAGAAACTATACGAAAGACATTCTTTTATTTGGCTTTGCCAGAACATTTTTTTTTCCAACATAGTGGACAATTTTTCTAAATTCAGTACCTACTTTCTCTGCAAGACCGAGTATTCAAGAAAGTACAGAGATAGACGGAAACTTTTAAGAAGATAGTTGACGGGAACTAGATACAAACACAAAGAACAAAACTTATTTGGTCCCATCAAATCCAAATTTGCAAAACCCCAATGCATGTGCGCTCTCAACATCTCAAAGTGATTTTCCAAAGGTTACAGAGAGAAACTTTTGCTACTCAATATCATAAAATTTGCATACCTTGATTTGTGGAGCCCGGAGCTCATATTTTCTCTGTCTAGTCTATCCTCGTGCAGTATTGTATTAATATTGAAAGAAAACTTTTTAGTACGCCGGATACATGTAGCTCAATTCCTACTGCCTGCATATAAGCTAGAATGGAAAAAACATGAGGATTCAGCGGTCCGTAGAGCTTTGAAGAATCATCGTGTATTTTCCGAGCACTATATTTCCTCTAAATTCCACAAATTTATTTCACAGCTGTCGGACTGTATAGAATGAACCTAACCTAAGACCTGAAATAGAACCAAATCGAATTTTCTTCGGCTCTCGTATTATGTCAGAAAAGAGCAGCGCTGCTTTACCCCCTAGAGGTATAAGCAATAAAATAGTTTTAACGAGAATAAGAAAACTTCTGGGTCAGCTTTGAAGAAACACTCGACTAAGATAAACCTAAAATCGGCGATGAAAATAAACAGAGGCTAGGTACAATACACCGTCGGCGGCGTACCGACCAAATACTCTCTGCAATATAAAATTAGTTCAGCTCACGTAGACGTACGTGTAGAACTAAATTTATTTCCACTTCATCGACTTATGATACGCGTTCAAGAGTAACCATAATTTTCTTCGAGGAAATACTGTAAATTTCTAACCTTAAATTTCGCTCGACTTCTCCTTTTCTAACATCACTCGTATACGAAAAAGGTTTGCGCGTGATAATTATTCAAGAAATCTCGCATTTTTCTCCGTAACGCTGCTACTAAAGTATTCTATCAAACATTCCGTGTACTTTCTAGAGAGAGAGAGAGAGAGAGAGAGAGAGAGAAAATAATGTCATATTATTCTGCTTTTGGTAATAAATGATAGGATGCCTTCCGCGTCGAGTCTTGCTAGATTGTGCAATACTAACTGCTATCAAGGGAAATACAGAGCAAGCAGCAGCAGTTTCGTGGTTCACGTCCGTCAACCTCAAAGTGTACGTACTTCGAACAATTTATTTTTTCCTGTATACACCCTATATCGCTGTGGCAGCTCGTCTACTAATCTCAATTCACGCGAACGTGGAAATGATTTTAAAATTTAGCGAACGAGAATTTTTCCTGAAATGGTTGTCGGTCAGAAAGAAAAAGCGCAAATACCTGCGTTTGGAATATATTTGCGTATAATCGCGACCGAAGTAAAACCAAAAAGTTCAACGTACACCCAGCGATGAGGACGATTTGCGGTCTCCATTTTGTAAGGGTTGTCGTCGTGTGGTTTGCGTGTAAAAAGAGACTTCTATATAAATGTTACCATACTCGGAGCAGGTATCTAGGAAAAAACAAAATGTTCATTTTCCGGTACTTGAGAATGTTCACTTTTTCACCGAGCTAGTGATGGACACACGTGTTATTTTGAAGTGGGAGAAACACTCGGTGAACTGAACTGATACAGTTAATTGAGAAAGATCTCCCACGCGAGGCTTCAACAATACATCTCTCTCCCCAATTATGTCAGGAATTTGTGCTTGATTTGTGCTTTAATATTTCCCTCAAAATCACAAAAATAACAGGAGAAAGGTGAACGGACTCGTGGAATAATAATGCCAACCTCCCTCTCACGGGAAAACTTGATTTATTATTATTATTGACACCCATCCTCCTTTGTGGAGTGGGTGCGGGTCGCTTTTGAACTAATTTTGTTTCCTAAAACACCTGGTATCGACCCTTTTGAGTATCGGGTACGGCTTCAAGGTCGGAAGAATCTCTTCGGCAAAACCCCTTTTTCTTGAAAACCGCTATCCTGTAATACCCCCATACACGCAAACTACCTAGAAGTAAGTCTCTGTTGGAGTCTCATTCTCTTTTTCCTTCATATTCTACGCTTCATCCTCATCTTCTTCCTACAGAGTGTCTTCTATATGGGAATGGTACTCAAGTGTTGAGTAAGCCATAGCGTCGCTCTGCATTTGCCTATTCCATTTTATGTTCATCTTCTTCTTCGCAACAGTAGCTCTGAAGGCAGACACCTGGTACCGTACTTTTTCAGAACATAGCATGGTGACTACCAGGCTACTCGGAGCAAGCGTTTTCTCCGAAGGAATCGACTAAGCTTGCCCCACTCACGCCGTCACGTCTCACACTCAAATAAGGTGTGCTGTGGTCCATCAGTACTCTTGTAAAAGCAACTAATAAAGTAGATTTGTACAATTGGAAAACCCTTTTTCAATATCAGTGCTCTACTTACACCTCACTCACTCATTATGAGTTCCAATAATAGCACACCAGACATGGTAAACGAGGTTTTTAAGTTTCTGAAGACCAAGGTCAAACTAAGAGTGACACATGTGAAGATTTGGTTCAATAACGAATGCTTGAGACGAGGCATTACTCCCAAGTATGCGACTATCAGGCTACCAGGAAACAGCGCAGCAGTGAAACGCACCAAGATGCAAGCCGAAAGATTGCGAGTGAAGAACGAAATTGGTGAACTCTACAAGAAAATCAACAGGCTGAATGGTTTATTGTATGATCAATATTTCCATCTGTCAAGGTTACTACATCCGTTAGAATTCAAAGAAATGATGTTCGAAAAAGGAGGAAAGGGGAAGAAAGGAGAAGACTATGTGGAAAAACGAGTGGAAGCCCAAACAAAACAGATCAAGAAGAAGCTTGCTGAACTGACCAGGAAGAAAGAAGAAAGAAAGGAAGAGACAGCGAGAGTTGAGCACAAATTTGCTCCCAGAAACGAGAACCTATCAAGCGTCACCTTCACAGAAGAAGAAAGAAGACTGCTGGACAAAGGGATCAAGTACGTGCAGCCAGAGAGGCTGAACCAGTGTAGGCTCGAAAGCATGGCCATTAGCTGCGAACAAGTAATCCAAACCATGGAACACGAAGTGAGACCAGAAGCCCGGACCAAAATTGGGAAAGTGCTGTTGGACATCAAAGAGGATATGTGCCGAACCTATGACAGAACGCAAGTAATGCAGAGGAAGGTCACAAATCTACAAAAGAAGATCCGACAGAACAACTTGATTTTGACAAAGGCGGACAAGGGCAACACGGTAGTGGTAATGGAGAAGGGGGACTACACCCAAAAAGTGGAGTCGTACATCGCAGCTAATGGATACCAAGAGCTGGCAAGGGACCCAACACGGAAATACCAAGATGACCTGAAAGCAGTGTTGAAACGGAACAATGTACCCGGCAATGGAAGGACGCTTGAGATGAACCCGGTTGCACCAAAACTCAAGGGGCTAGTAAAACTCCACAAAGCGAACCGTCCGATGAGACCCCTGGTCAACAGCATTCAATCACCATGCTATAAGATAGCAAAGATTGTATCCACATTCCTGAAAGAAAACTACCAGTTTGCACCCAGACGAAGTATCAGAAACAACGGAGAGCTGATTGAGCAACTAGACAAGTTGGAAGTCAGGAGTAACGACAAGCTGATATCCTTTGATGTGACTAATATGTTTGGTACCATACCAAAGGAGGAACTTCTCACCCTGCTCAAAAACAACAGATACCATGGGAACGCAGATGGGCCGAAGTACGCCAACATGGTGGAAGAGATCTTGAGCCAGAACTACTGCCGCTTCAATAACAGGTTCTACAGTCGAGAAAGGGGACTTGCGATGGGATCACCGCTGTCACCAATACTGGCGGAGATATTCATGAATGACATGGAAAACAAGATATTGAAGGGCGGCAAGTTCAGAAACTCGATCAAACACTGGGCGAGATATGTAGATGATATCCTAATTGTGTGGTCAGGCACTGATAGGCAGGTGGATCCATTCCTTTCAGAAATGAACGCGATGAATGAGAGCATCAAATTCACAGTGGAAAAAGGCAATGAGACCATCAACTATTTGGACCTTACACTCACAATTGAGAACAATAGGATAGAATACAAAATCTATAGGAAGCCGACGCATATTGACACCATCATCCCAAATGACTCCTACCACCACCCTAGGCACAAGTTAGCGGCAATCCAGAACTACTGCTATCGGGCAATTTCTATCCTCAAGAACAACGAAGAGAAGAGGAAAGAGATCGAGATAGTAAAGCAGATCGCAGAAGCCAATGGCTACCGCAGAAGTGTGGTGGATGGAGTCTTTGGGAAAATGGAAACGAAGAAAGGAACCCATGAGACCATAGTGAGAAAGTACTCCGGATCGATACCATATGTAGGAAAGTACACAAACAAGGTGATAAAGGCGTTCAATGGCTACGATGTAAATGTTGGTATCCAGAATAACCAACCCATGGTTAAGAAAATCAGCAATAACCAGACGGAACAAAAGGACAAGGAAAGCTTGAGCGGAGTATACAAGCTCAGTTGTGAACAGTGTGAGGGGATCTATATCGGTGAGACTGGGAGAAAGTTTGAGATCAGGAAGAAGGAGCACAAAACGTCGAGGGAGAAAGAAGATGGCAAGTCACTGTTGGGGAAACACTGTAACAAGGAAAACCACGAAGGAGAGGGAATATTTGAAGTCATACACGTAGAAAATCGCACAAAGAGAAGAAAACTCTGGGAACAAATGGAGATTGCAAAAGCCAAGAGGGAGAAAGCCTGCCTCTTGAACAATGTAATCACATTTGACAGCGAAAAATTATTCGGCCTGGTGATTGGACGAGAGAAGAAGAACAGACCCAACCAATCAGACGGCCAATAGAAACGCAGCATTTAGGACAAAAGATTGAACCAATCACGAAGCAGTATGTTTTAGCCAATAAGAACACAATGTCATATTATTACAAGAATAAGTTTCTAAAAAGTGAACCAATCACAATACAGCATTGTTATAGCCAATAAGATCACAGTGTTATACTATAAAAACTCATGTTTAAGGCCTTGTTCTCCAGTTGCGACACAACTGATGATGGGATAACACCCGAAAGTACTCTTGTAAAAGCAACTAATAAAGTAGATTTGTACAATTGGAAAACCCGTTTTCAATATCAGTGCTCTACTTACACCTCACTCACTCATTATGAGTTCCAATAATTATTGTACTATTATTTCTGTACGCGAAATACTTCGAGCAATGCGCTATTATCTGGTGGCGTGCTCTCTGCTTGGCGGATTGAGACGAGAAAATGATGGTGATGAAAAAATACCTGCAAAAAATTCATAATTGGGTTTGATTTCAACAGCTGCAACTTTTGTTCTTTATACACTCAGAGCTAGGGCTGATTTTATGTGTATATTTTCTTTTATGGTCAATCACCTTCTCTTTCAGACCATCCGCAGCGCAACACTCTGTATTTCGCGTGTCTGTTGATGGAAAGGGAACCAGCCCGGCTCAGCCTCTTTTTGGTAACTAATCTCGAAATACGAGTATGATAAGGAATCCTAAATCAGAGTAGATAAAATTCGCCTAGATTCGTTCTTGAAACGCCTCAAATGACCGCAACCAGGAAAAATCGATTCGGTCGATAAAGTTACCTTTATAGGAGTTCATATGTGTAATACAAAATTTTTAAAATGCCACAAGTATGGGAGTTTTGAGCTTTAAATTCTTCCACGTCCTTTACCTGTAAGGGTTCAGAAGTGTACGACGAAACCCATCCACAAAACGATTGAAAATAAAAAATCGTTTCTGATAACGTGCAGAGAAGATATTTCTTTTTTTCTTTTCCTCTCTAATTTTTTCTTTTTCATCTCTTTTTTCCTCTCTTCTCGATCCTCTATCTAGATGGAAGATACTCCGTACGAACAGATGGAAATCGGTACATTAACCTTCATGGCCAACTCCTGGAGAAAGGAGCTCGAGGAACTCGAGGCCGGTATCGTTACGTGGGCCGCCCCCACCCCGAAGACACAACAAAAATGTCGTAGTAAACCGCGTAAAGAAAGTCGGAGGAGCAACCAGCAGCGTCGGCGCCAACTTTGAAACCCGTGGAAAGAGAAGGGAACTCGAAAATTACATGAAGAGGAGGAAAAGAAGAAATTGAACGAATTCCTGTCCAGGGAAGTGACCAGAATAAAGGAAAAATACCAATTGCTGAAAGTAGCCAAAGAAGATACTTAAATTTTACTTATTTTCATTTTATATATTTTATTTATTTTACAATAAATCAAAAAATAATCATGAACGTTGGGGAAGTCATTAGCATATCAGTTGACGTAATGAAATACCTGGGTATAAAGATCGATTGGCGTCTAAACTGAGAAACACACTCCGCATATCTAAAAATGTTCTGGTGGAGCCAAATACATAAAGTTTATATTTAATATCATTCTTTTCCTCGCAAATTTTCCAGAGGGGAGAATCAATTCGAACTTCGACTGGCAGATTTTCAATGGACGGCTGCAGTGCCAGTCAAGATATTGAAAAGAGGAACCCTACTTGTGCATTTTCGATATCGGATAAAGACACCGTAAAGACATCAATCAGTTCAAACCTCCTTACGTCATCATAATCCGTCATATCTGCTTGTGACGTCATCAACATCGATGACGTCTTCAGGGAACGAAACTCAGCATAATATAGCATATTTTATGCTAACCCAGTCTAGCTCAGTATAGTCTACTATCAGTATAGCCTAGCATAGGCCTAATTTAAGCCTAGTATAGACTATTATCAGTATAGAATAGCATAGGCATATGCTCGACCTACTTCAAAGCTAGTGTCCCCTTAGTTTAGGCCTAGTTTACTGCTAGTACTGTATGCTAGGACTGGGAAATTCAAACTCGGCCTCGCAGACTTCTGGATTAGGTCGAGGACTCGAAGAATTCAAGTCCTTTAGGAGAGGCACGGGGAGAATCGGCCTCGCGTATTTCTAACAGTGAGGTGGAGTGCGATAAAGGCACCAAAAATGTTAAAAGAAAGTCTGAAGAGACGATGCTGTGCCAAAACACATTCATCTATTAGACATACGCCGGAAATGTTAGACGGCACGATCGCAGCTTACTACCGGTACGCTGCAACATGCTATAGTCAGATGCTGACAAAGAAATTGAAGAGAAAAAAATCGACAACACACACTCTTTGCTGGTCGCCTTTACAAGATTGTTCCTAATACGGGACCTTTGCCATCAATAGCCAGCAACCCCTGGCCCTTGTAATCATTGCAAGAGAAATTATCACAGTCATAAAAAAGGGGTAGACGGAGCGATGGAGCTTCTTCAGAAAACAGTCTGACAACCCCCTTTTCAGAGTATTTGGACGCACAGATCTTGAGAATATGGCAACATTGGTGGGAAATACGTCTAGTTGGAAAGTGCACCCGTACAAGCATACCGGAGAAGTTCAAAAAAGTGGACAAAGAAAAGAGGAAGAAGTTCGATAGTAAATGCCCTTTCTATTCACAGGTAGAGAAAACAGCGGAACATCTATTTACAGAATGTCCCCGATTCGCCGAGGAACGTCTTTAAGTTTTTGACTGGTGGAAAGAGGCGGATCGAGAGCACTGCGATGGAACTGTGGAATGTAAAGTGAACTGAGACACGCGAAAACCGATCACAAAGAAACAGAAAAAAAAGGACTGATGAACCGATGAAATCAACTCGTCTCCCTCATCCTGAAAAATTGTAATATGTATACAGCTTACTAGAGGGGCAGAGAAAGTTTTAGAATAAACTACTTGTGTAGGTAGTGCAGCGATTATAAGTAGAAATTATTGAAGATCCCTGTAAAGGAAAGCCATTGTTTGGCAAAGTTCCTAGCATAGATGTAATCAAAGCTGCAACGTTAGTTATTGAGAAATGAACTTCCCTCACCTGCAAGTCTGTTCCCTTTCGAGACAATGAATCGGTTTCAAGAACTAGTTCTATCCTGACCTTTGGCTCAAGATTCCCAAAATTATAAGAATTTTAAAATGTCCAACCGTCCGAAATAAGATTTACCGCATTTCTTTTCCTTAAGCCACTTGCGGAATGGTTCATATACACCGCGTACCAAGAGGCTTTGTTAAATAAATTTGAAGTCATTTTTCGTTTAGGTACAACAGATCATTAATAGAGAACGCGCACGGCGATAAGCAAAAAGCGCACTCCCTAAATTCGCCCGAACTACGTTTCCACCGTGTGGGTAAAATGCGTCGAGAACAGATACGTTTATTATTGTTATTATTATTATTATTATTATTATTATCATATACGGTACCATTGCATACACGATACACATACAAGGATGTATTTTTCAAAGGCTTTCGACTCGCTCACTTATGACGTGCGGTTATGCATTAAATTTTACGATAATAGAACCAAACGACGAGGGGTGACTTCTTACGAGAGTATTATGGAGTTCTTTTCCTAACTACCTTCTTATGCTGGTAACATATAAACGTGTACGTGGATGAGAAAATCGTAATCGGCGTGAAAAGCGAAAACATTAATAACGCGAACGTCCGTCTGAAGAGTTTTCTTTTTTTTATTCTTTGTCGATAGCATAAAATGCCGTTAATCAAGCGAATGCATCGTATCCTATGAACGCGAGCTAATAAATTTATTGGTTTCCGCCTTCCCATCCATTGTATTTCAGAGAATCACTGGTCGCCGGGTTACACCCGTATTAGGTTATAATCTAGTCGTAGTCACGCGGCTGATGGCGCATCGACTTCGGGCACGTACCGAGCATTCGTAAAAATGCTCGAAAATATTCCATTTGGAACAAAAATTACGGCTAAAATACCGGTCCACCGTCCAAAAATTTCTACACACTATGTTAGGAACGTAATACCGTAAGAAATTCCTCTTTATTTTTGTGAGGGAGCCGCGTACTCCCTTAGGATGACGACAGAACGGTTACGGCTTGTTTACGAAATGACGCCGAAGCACAATAAGCTGTGGATAAATTCGAAAAAGGCGTTCACTTTAATTGAAGTTTTCTTAATTCGATATTGCCAGCAGCTTACGAATCTTATAGCATTACATTTTGGATGTCGACGACCAGCAATGATGTTTTTAATTCGACTCGAGACAATTTCGACGAAACCGCAACCTTGTGCTAGGAAAATCCTAATGCACGTGACTAAACGATAATAAAATAAGCGCAGCAATCGGTAAGTTTCATTGAGAGACAAAGAGCGTGTAAAACTCGAAATTGGTTATTTTGTACTGTTCCTTCATCGATTAATAAAGTTTCCAAAAGAATTGGTAGCACGTAAGATATTGTGAACCAAATTTCGACGTACACGTACGACCTGAAAAATTAAAGATCGTTGATGCTTGAGGTGCTCATCATCTTGAAAATCCAAGAATACTGAGGTGCTTTTCCAAAGACTTCAGAATACCTCTAAGAGAAGAATCTATGTGAAACTTCTCTTCTTTTCTATGAATCTGTGTACAGAAGAGATAAACAAAGAGGTCCAGTGGCCTCTAGCCTTAAATCGATGAACATCTTTTCGATGACATCATACTGTTCTTATGCTTCATCCACTATAGTGAAGCCTCGGATTTCCAATTTACCCAAGCTCCTTCCCTCAAACAAGTTGAAGAAATTTTGTCGTCCGAGCTATATTAATAATCCTCCAAGGATCCCTATACTAAGTGGCACCCTTTTTTTCATCGCCATCAACAACGTAACAAAAATCATAAAATTTTCAGTTCAAACCCTACTATTCTCTGAATACGTTCCAGTAACACAACACGCGCCCACCGTCTACTTCAAGAAACAATCAATAAAATACACACTTGGCTTTCCCTCCTATAGAATTCCGTATTTCCCACCCCGAAACCAAACTCATCGTCTTCCAAAAACCACGCCAGAAAACCATTAAATTTTCCCCTCCCACAATAGCTGACTACCCCATCCCAAAAGTTAAAACCACTAAAGTTCTTGGCCTCAATTTCCACAACCGTCACTCTTGGATACCCCGTATCAAACTAACTAAATCAAAATGCATTTGGGCACTCAATGTCCTTTCCCACCCTAAAGAAGGTTGTGACCGCAAAATTCTCCTCTACCTATACCAGAGCTCAATCCGATCCATTCTCGATTACGGATCACCTATTTACGATCTCGCCCCCCCCCTCATTTAAAACTACTCGACACTGTCCAAAATTCCGCACTCAGAATAGCTACTGGAGCATTCGGAACAAGTCCCGCTGGAAGCCTCTGTGCAGACACTGGCTTCCCCCCACTTCATTATCGACGCCTCAAACTAACAACCAAATTCCTCACAACTATCCTAAAATATCCACAAGTCCCCGTCCATCGTCGTATATTCCACTCTCACCACAACCAAAACTCCATGACCAATCTACGATCCAATCTCGAACTCTAATTAGCACGCTCCTTCTGGTTCCATTGTCTTAACCACATCGTTCCCTCAACCCCTCCTTGGCTCTTTATTCCACCCAAAATAATTCGCGACCTAGAACGCCTCCCTCTTCTTTCAATTTCTTCCGAAAAATACCAGGCACAGTTTAACAAAATTCTTAACATTTTTCACAACCCTACGCTATGTTTCACCGATGCATCTAAACATCAAAACAAAACCGGCATCGCATACACAATAGGTCACATCACAGTCTCTCACCGACACCGCAACACCAAATCCGTCTTCACCTCTGAATTACAAGCAATATTTAGCTGTTTAGAGCACATCCTCACCAGCCTACCCTCCCGTCTCCCCCTCAACCCATGACACCAAATCCAACCATACCTCCTCCCACTCTTCATAAATCGTATACACACTCTCATTGCAACCTTTCACACCATCCCCATCCCATTATTCTTCATCTGGGTACCTGCTCACAATGGTATCCCAGGAACGAAAATGCCGAGATAGCGCAGCCAAACTGGCAACCCATAACCTATCGGTCAACTGCTCTGCATTCCCCTCACGCTCAGAGCTCTCCAAACATATTACCAAATTCACTTTCAAACATAGTTCACTCGTTGCTCTAATATCAATTCACACGTAAACAAACTAGCCTAAAGTGAAAATATTCCCATCCCGAGGAACTCTTCAAATCTGTTGACACGCAGAGAAGAAATAGTTATCACCCGTCTCAGAATCGACCATACCAGACTCACACTCACACACACACACCCATCTCATCTCCCATCTTATGCCTCTCTCATGCCCTCATTGCGAATCTGCATCCGTTCAACACATCTTCTGCTGCCCCAACTTTACCCAACTCCGCAATTCCTCATCCATCCCTCACAACCATACAGAGGCACTATCAGATGACTTCACTCTCCATCCCCAACATATTCAACTTTTTACAATAAGCAAACTTCCTCTCACGCATATAATCACGTAATCTCGCCGAGCTCATAGCCATGAAGACAGGCTGCGAAAATTAATTTTTAAGAAAATGAAGAAGGGAAGTTGAAATAATGGACAATTTCGAATTACGAACTCTTATAGGGCTGGGAAATTGAAAAAATTTCATTTTCTCAGCCAAAATACTTAAACGAATCCGTTCGTTTAATTGAGAACGCTTCTGCGGGGTATTTACAGTTCCTTTTTCTGAAATTTCGGAAGGAACGCGCTTCGTTTTCCTCTCATATTTGGTTTCTTCGTCGGTGTTTAGTGTTGCATTTGATGCTTAAGTTCGTTAAATTCCGGTTTTATCCCGATTGCAAGGTTACGACTAAGAAACTGGAAAATTATATGAGGGAGAAGTGGATCAGAACAGAGTTGCGAAGATGGTATGGTGAATTTAATATTATACGACTAGATTAAACCTTATGGTCCACTCGAGACTCTCCGGCATGCTCTCCCCCTCCCTTGAGTTTGATTACTTTATGCGGGACGTCAATGAAAAGTGTCGGAAGTTTGAGGTGAAGTTGAAGGAGAAGAAAAAATTAGAAGCCATTGCAGACGTTGCAATGGCAGCGGGGAACCCGCAATTCCTTAACTCGAACTCTCAGGTGGTGTGGAACTGAGTTGATAATCTTGTCATATACCGTATTTTACCGAGTATAAGTCGCACGCGCATATAAGTCGCACCCCAGATTTGAAAATGAAAAATCAGAAACTTTTATTTTGCGCGCGTATAAGTCGCAGTATTACTTATATACAAAAATTCAAAAAACATACAAAAATAATACCTTTTAGGTAGAATCAATGCGTTTTTTAATTTTACGGTCATCCATCATAGAGAAATATACTCAAAGAGAGTAACGAACAAATACAAGAACCGCACAATATTGTGATATTGTGCGGTTCTTGTATTTGTTCGTTACTCTCTTTGAGTATATTTCTCTACCTTTTAGGTATTTTCACAAAAATCAATCTTCATCATCTTCATCCATTTCGCTCTCAGAACCACTTCCACTTTCATCAGATGACGTCTCAGCATCTTCCTCTGCCTCACTGTCATTCCATATCATCTCATCCTCAGATCCATCAAGTGCGTTAGTGATGCAGCACTTTTTGAATGACTTGTGTACTGTCTCTTCCGAAATTCTTTTCCATGCACTTGAAATCCATGCCGCAAAAACAGGATATTACGAGTAATCGCGTACAAACTATCTCGATGAATAATGACTACTAGTGATGAACGCGGTGGTCTGTTGATACCTAGGTGGGCTCTGAGCATGAATCGAAAAGTTTGAGATAAGAAAACATGCACGCTCTCAAATTTTTTTTCTTCATTTTTATACTCGCATATAAGTCGCACTCGCATATAAGTCGCACTCCTTTTTTTGAGCTCTAAAAACCTGTTTAGCGACTTATACTCGGTAAAATACGGTAATTCAAATCGAAATTATCATTCTACATTCATATAGCTCGAGAGTCGAAATTCTTCTAAGTCCCCCTTCTATCATATATAGCTCGAGGCTCGAAATTCTTCTAAATCTTCTAAGTCCCCCTCCTATCATATATAGTTCGAGTCTCAAAATGTTTCTAAGTTGTTGGTTGGACGGCCAAGTCCCCCCCCCCCTATTATATATAGCTCGAGACTTGAAATTCTTCCAAGTCCCCCTCCTATCATGTATAGCTCGAGACTCGAAATTCTTCGAATTCCCCCTCCTTTCATATACAGCTCGAGACTCGAAATTCTTCTAAGTCCCCCTCCTATCATATATAGCTCAAGACTCGAAATTCTTCCAAGTCCCCCACCTATCATATATAGCTCCAGTCTTAAAATGTTTCTAAGTTTTTGGTTGGACGGCGGACGGTAGCTCGAAAGTCAAAATTCTTCCAAGTCCCCCCCCCCCTATTATATATAGCTCGAGACTTGATATTCTTCAAGGCCCCCTCCTATCATATATAGCTCGAGACTCGAAATTCTTCCAAGTCCCCCCCCCCCCATTATATATAGCTCGAGACTTGAAATTCTTCTAAGTCCCCTTCCTATCATATATAGCTCGAGACTTGAAATTCTTCCAAGTCCCCCTCCTATCATATATGGCTCGTGACTCGAAATTCTTCTAAGTCACCCTCCTTTCATATATAGCTCGAGATTCGAAATTCTTCTAAGTCCCCCCCCCCCCATTATATATAGCTCGAGACTTGAAATTCTTCCAAGTCCCCCTCCCATCATATACACCTCGAGACTCGAAATTCTTCTAAGCCATCATATACACCTCGAGACTCGAAATTCTTCTAAGTCCCGTAACCTAACCTAACCTGCGGACGCGGACGTTTTCTGAGGATGTAATCTCCTAACAAAATAAATAGCGGGTTCCCCGCTAAAATAAGAAGTTGTCCTCCCTAATGAAGGTTAATGATGAGATGGTCGAGGAAGGGGTGAGTGACGGTGTTGTCGTTCATATTTTCAATCCCCCCCTCATAAATAATAGTCAGGTAGTGTTCAATAGTGACGAAACTGCCCTCCTTGAGAAAGGTTTGAAATTCAGTCTGCCTCCCCTCAAGAATGATGAAACCTTGGCGAATGTTGTTGCGGATCTTGCGGTTAAAATTGGTTCTGGTTTCAATATCCAGAAAGTTTGTGCCGAATTAGTCCGTAATAACCCCCTTCCTCGCATGAGTAATAAATTGGGAAGATTGATTCAAGGTTTGAAGAGGAAGATGAAAGAGGGAGATTTAATCGTCACTAAGGCTGACAAGGGCAATGCTGTTGTGGTGATGGAGAAGTCGGCCTATTCTTCTAAGGTCCATGAAGTCCTACAGCAGTGTGGTACTAAAGAGAGTGAGGATTTCAGCTTTCCCAAGCACGTCAAAGAAGTTAGGAGTGTCATCAACAGGAGTGAGGCTATCATCAAAACTCCTGCTTTGAAAAAAACCCTCATTGTTCCTAATCCCACCCCCCACCCCTCCTCTACGGGCTGCCTATAGGGCATAAGAACAATACCCCGATGCTTTCGTCTCCTCTCCTACCTACCTCCTTGCCAAATTCCTTGACCGTTGGTTCAAAAATCGAATTGATTTTGAATCCCCTCATTCGGTCTTGAATTCGGCCTCTTTAACTGACGTCCTCAAGGATAGAACGTGCCACAAAAAATTCAGTACGAGGTGTGGGGGACGGGAAAATGAATAATGTTATGTAGAGCACTGATGTTGATCAATTTTAATTATTTCCGGTTCTGTACCACAAAATATCTATGCCAATGATTCATCGCCTGTACCTATAGAGAAGGATCGGGAAAGCGAATAAAGAAATTTGAGTGTTCTTCTGCTCTTCTCATTAATCAGAGTCAGTACCACTGTAAACTTACGCACTCCTAATTCAATTACAATTCATATCTCTGTCTACGCTCACTGTTCCATACAGGACGTTCTTTCTTTGTTCTATTATACACCATATTAAAAGAAAACTTTTCCATATTCGAATAACGAGAATTAAAAAATGAAACTAGAAAAAATTCGAGCTTTCGTCTGGCAAAGCTCCTGTTCAGTATTACCGATCTAGATGTTGGGAAAAACAAGAGGACTTCTTTCTCCTCTTCATGTAGGTACCTACGCTCGCTTGTTCCGCTTTCGTACCATTCTTAATGATTAATCTCACCATACGCGCTGTACATTGTTTACTGATCGTTACTAAAAAAGAGGAGAGAGAGAGGAAAAAAAAAAAAACTTGAATGATAATACAAACAACGTCCTACAACGGCCACCGACGCTGTCGAAAGTTCTCCAAAACGAAGTCGAGTACTCGAAAGATAACAACGAGCCAGGGTTGAAAGAAAAAATACGGGAAAAATCGGTCCGTTCACACGTTAGAAAGCGCGGTACAAAAGAAATATTGTCGCTAAAGGACGAAAGGGATGACGGTACAACGTCCGGAATATGATACGTGTTTTGCAAAGAAGACGCCAATCTACTATTGTATCCGCGAGCGCGCGGCTAAACAAAGTCCGGCACGCTTTCCCGACATAAATCACGGCCCGATTTAGAGCACGCCCGACGAGCCACATTTCGGCCACTAGATAATGACGTCCATTCAATCGAATTTCCCATACCGGACCTCAATGTATCAGATACGTGTACACGGCATTGTAAACATTTTCACCGAGACCATATACGACGTGACTCTACCTATATCTATAGAGATAGGTACGTATTTGACTGCTGTACAAAAGTCGTAGCATTGTTATAGTACCTGTCTTGCAATACACGTTAATAGGCCACAAGTGTCACGTGGTGGCACATAAAACGATTCAAAGGTTTGCAGCCAGAAAATGTGCTCTGTCACATTGCTGTTCACGATTTTCTAATTTTTGTGAGAACTTGAGATCTTTCTTACCTTCGAGTGTGAGTTATTCAGGAACGAACCCGAAATCCGACATAGTTTTACCTCATAAATCCCGATAGTCCATTAACTGTTTCTAATATTGTACCTTTAATGAAATTCATGCGGCCGAAGTTTGATGGTCGATAACCTGTACGTAAACTGCGGTGTGTAATTTGGTTTGTATCGCAATATTGAAAGTAGATTCCGACAGGAAAAACATATAAAAGCCACCATTTGGTGAGATAGGAATTTTTCACCTCTTTGAATCGCATCGAATATCATGTTTGATAGAGAAGAGCTGGCATTGCGTTGATATTTATTCGTAGGGAAGATTTTGCGGATACTCGCTGCCATCAATAATCGCCTATTAGTCGAAACGTCACGGGTAACCGCAAAATATCCGCGGTATGGCAAAACGTAGCTCGCATTTGTAATGACAGCTACATGTTTCCTGAATGAGAACAAAAGAGCAAGGAAGATATGAATGGTATGCGTGTATAATAATTTGTAATGTAGTATTGTCTGTGAGCCACCAAAGTTCATTCTCTCGCGTGCGTATTTTCGTCTCGTTTTTCGCTTTTTCGGCGCTATGGGCTCTTTTAATTGCTCGTACATTGGAATCCTAAACTTACTTTTATGCAAGACAGACCACTAAATTATCACCAAGTTCGCAAAAATAACTACATCAAAATATAGCCCGCTGGTTTTGACCATAGGATCGTAATTGTAGGCCTTATGTATCGTCGGTTGTTTAGTCGATCTTCAATCTATGACCCTGCCAGGTCATTGGCAATTTGAATGAGGGGTCCACAAAATGATCAAACAACTAATGACGCGAAAACAGTATTAGAAGAGTTACAAGGTCCACCCATAGATTACTTTTATTGGAACTGATATTGAGTGAGTAAGGTGTAAGTAGAGCACTAACAATGAAAATGTTTTTCAATTGTATAATTCTACTTTATTAGTTGCTTTTACAAGAGTAGGTACTTTCGAGTGTTATCCCATCATCTTTGTGTCGCAACTGGAGAACAAGGCCTGAAACATGAGTTTTTATAACATAACACTTGCTATGTGATGTTATTGGCTATAACAATGCTGTATTGTGATTGGTTCACTCTATTGGCATGAATACTGCGTTTCTATTGGCTACCTGGTTTCTTGCCATCTTATTGGTTGGTTCTGTTCTTCTTCTCTCGTCCAATCACCAGGCCGAATAATTTTTCGCCATCAAACATGATTACATTGTTCAAGAGGCAGGCTTTCTTCCTCTTTGCTAATGCAATTCCCAAAGTTTTCTTCTCTTTGTGCGATTTTCTAAATGTATGACTTCAAATATTCCCTCTCCATTGTTGTGTTCTTCGTTACAGTCCGGTTTTTCTTTAGGGATACACACGCGTTGCGCACGTGATAAATATTTTTTGTGTGAACCGAAAAATAGCGTACGCCACACTACATTGCATTGTTCCTTTGTAGCATAATGCAGTAATTCTGGTCCACGTGAATGTTTACCAAACAGTGACTTGCCATCTTCTTTCTCCCTCAACTTCTTGGCTCCTTTGTCCTGATCCCAAACTTTTGATGTATGGATGCCCTCGCACTGCTCACAACTGAGCTTGTACAATCCGCTCAAGCTTTCCTTCTTCTTTTCTTCCATCTGGTAGTTGCCGTTCTCTTCATCATGGGTTGGTTATTCTGGATACTCACATTTACATCGTAGCCATTGAACGCCTTCATCACCTTGTTTGTGAACTTTCCTATGTATGGTATCGATCCGAAGTACTTTCTCACTATCCCATCATGGGTTCCCTTCGTTGTTTCCATTTTCCCGAAGACTCCATCCATCACACCTCTATGATAGCCATTGACTTCTGCGATCGGCTTTACTATCTCGATCACTTCCCTTTTTTCTTCGTTGTTCTTGAGGACAGAAATTACTCGATAGCAGTAGTTCTGAATTGCCGCTAACTTGTGCCTGGGATGGTGGTAGGAATCATTTCGGATGATGGTGTCAGTATGCGTCGGCTCCCTGTAGATTTTGTATTCTATCCTGTTGCTTTCCAGCGTGAGTGTAGGGTCCAAATAGTTATTCGTCCTTTCGCGTTTATTATGGATAGCCGTAACCTAGAGGAACGGATTCGTTTAATTGAGAACGCTTCTGCGGGGTATTTACAGTTCCTTTTTTCTGAAATTTCGGAAGCAACGCGCTTCGTTTTCCTCTCATATTTGGTTTCTTCGTCGGTGTTTAGTGTTGCATTTGAAGCTTAAGTTCGTGAAATTCCGGTTTTATCCCGATTGCAAGGTTACGACTAAGAAACTGGAAAATTATATGAGGGAGAAGTGGATAAGAACAGAGTTGCGAAGATGGTATGGTAAATTTAATATTACGACTAGATCAAACTTTATGATCCATTCGAGACTCTACGGTATACTCCCCCCCCCCCCCTTGAGTTTGATTACTTTATGCGGGACGTCAGTAAAGTGTCGGAAGATTGAGGTGAACTTGAAGGAGAAGAAAAATAAGAAGTTGTCCTCCCTAATGAAGGTTAATGATGAGATGGTCGAGGAAGGGGTGAGTGACGGTGTTGTCGTTCATATTTTCAATCCCCCCCCTCATAAATAATAGTCAGGTAGTGTTCAATAGTGACGAAACTGCCCTCCTTGAGAAAGGTTTGAAATTCAGTTTACCTCCCCTCAAGAAGGACGAAACCTTGGCGAATGTTGTTGCGGATTTTGCGGTTAAAATTGGTTCTGGTTTTTATACCCAGAAAGTTTGTGCCGAATTAGTCCGTAATAACCCCCTCCCTCGCATGAGTAATAAATTGGGAGGAGTGATTCAAGGTTTGAAGAGGAAGATGAAAGAGGGAGATTTGATCGTCACTAAGGCTGACAAGGGCAATGCTGTTGTGGTGATAGAGAGTCGGCCTATTCTTCTAAGGTCCGTGAAGTCCTCCAGCAGTGTGGTGCTAAAGAGAGTGAGGATTTCAGTTTTCCTAAGCACGTTAAAGAAGTTAGGAGTGTCATCAACAGGAGTGAGGCTATCATCAAAACTCCTGCTTTGAAAAAAAGCCTCCTTGTTCCTAACCCCACACCCCCTCCTCTACGGACTACTCAAAGTGCATCAGAACAATACCCCGATGCGACCCGTTGTTTCTTTCGTCTCCTCCCCCACCTACCTCCTTGCCAAATTCCTGGACCGTTGGTTCAAAAATCGCATTGATTTTGAATCTCCTCATTCGGTCTTGAATTCGGCCTCTTCAACTGACGTTCTGAAGGGTGTAAGTCTTCCCCCGGGAACGACCATCTGCTCGTTTGATGTTGTTGGTTTGTTCCCAAATATTCCTAAGGCTGCTACTATCCAGCGTATGGGTGAGCTACTCGTCAAAGCCAATATTCCTCACAATTAGCTTCAGGAATTTTTCGATCTTCTGAATATTTGCTGGTCCCCCAACTAGTGTAAATTTGAAAGAAAATTTTTCGAGTTTCCTGATGAAGTAGGGATCCCTATTGGATCACCTTTAGGCTTTCTCATCTCCGAAATTTTCATGTCCAAATTTGAACTTGACCTCTTTCCCTCGAACCAAGTGTTACTCAATGATATTCACTATTGGCACAGGTACGTTGATGACGTTCTATGTACCTGGACTGGTCACCCAGATCTCCTTGGTGAGTTTCTGAGGTATCTCAATTCCTGGTACCCTTCCATCAAATTTACGTTGGAAATAGGGGTATTTTCCCTTAACTTTTTGATTTATTGATCTCTATTGTAGACGGTATCCATGAGTTTGGAATTTACAGGAAAGATACTACGACCGATGTTTTAGTCCACGGTGGTTCGTTCGGTCCTGTTGCTCACAAGATGGCTGCATTTCATAGCCTAGTTCACAGACTGACTCGTATTCCGTTGAGTCAGTCTGCTTTTAAGAAAGAAGTACGCTCAATAAAACACCTGGCTAGAGTGAATGGGGTCAATGTCGACGTTGACGTGATGGTTCGGAGGAAAGTTACAAGGAGCATTCTTGATTCCACCACCTCCCTTCCCCGAGACATGATCCGTGATCGCCGGTTGCGTTGGATCAGTCTTTCTTTTCTGGGGAAGTTCTCCCTCCAATTGGGTCGGGCCCTCCGCCTGTTTGGCTTCAGAATCGCGTTTTACAACCCTACCACAGTCAAGAGGTTGTTTGTGAGACTGAAGGACCCCATACCTGTTGATGAGAGGACGGGTGTTTACAAGTTGGAATGTGGGGATTGTGGAGGCTTTTATATTGGTGAGACCACCCGCCAAATGGAAGTTAGAGTAGCTGAGCACCTGAAGTCTTGGAAGAAGGGACACTTAGGGGAGTCAGCTTTTGCTGATCATTAAATAAACAGTGGCCACAGCTTCCGCGAGGGATCCGAAAAGCTCTTCCATAAGGAGAATTCCTATCGTAAGCGCATCGCCCCCGAGCATATACAGATAATGCGTCATCTCAACACTGACAGTATCACTGTACTCAACTCGTACATTCCGGAAAATGGCCTGATCGAACTTGTTTATGATTCACACCGCGATTTCTCGTTTGGACAATCTCAATACTTTGCACTTCTTTTCTGTTCGTCAGAATTGCTTTCATTTCAGGCTTGAAGATGGTTTATTAACCGAAAGCGCTCGTCGTGTATACTTTTTCTTCTGCGGTTTGCATTGTTTACTATCCCTTCGGAGTATTCGTCCTCTCGTGTTTATTATCCAAATAGTTGATGGTCCCATTGCCTTTTTCCAGGGTGAATTTGATGCTCTCATTCATCGCGTTCATTCACGAAAGGAATAGGTCCACCTGACTATCAGTGCCTGACCACCAATTAGGATATCATCTACATATCTGGCCCAGTGTTTGAACGAGTTTTTGAACTTGCTGCCCTTCAATATCTTGTTTTCCATATCATTCATGGATATCTCCGCCAGTATTGGTGACAGCGGTAATCCCGTCGCAAGTTCCTTTTCCTGACTGTAGAACCTGTTATTGAAGCGGCAGTAGTTCTGGCTCAAGGTCTCTTCCGCTATGTCGGCGCACTTCGGCCGATCGGGGTTCCCATGGTATCTTTTGTTTCTGAGCAAAGTGAGAAGTTCCTCCTTCGGTATGGTACAAACATGTTTGCCACATCAAAGGATATCAGCTTGTCGTTACTCTTGATTTCCAACTTGTCCAGTTGCTCAATCAGCTCTACGTTGTTTCTGATACTTCGTCTTGGTGCAAACAGTAGTTTTCTTTCAGGAGTGTGGCTACGATCTTTGGTATCTTGTAGCATGGTGATTGAGTGCTGTTGACCAGAGGTCTCATTGGACGGTTCGCTTTGCAGAGTTTTACAAGCCTCTTGAGTTTTGGTGCAACCGGGTTCATCTCAAGCGTCCCTCCATCGCCGGTTACACTGTTCCGTTTAATCTAATTGAACCGCCCTTCGTGACGCCTAGAGGTCATTCTAACCCATCTCAGGATAAGAAATACTCGTCTCACCCACTCTCGTTCACCCTCTTCATGCATGCACTGCGGCGCTGACGATCGATCCCTTCAACACTTCTCCTCTTGCCTAGTCCACGAGCTCAATGAACTACCTCCGATCCGCCTATTTCTATACAACACCGTATCCCTATTGTCTCCATCTGCTCCCTCCGAGCCAAGAGGCCCAAGTGTGGTAGTAAAGCTTGTTACAATAAACCTAAAAAAAGCTCATTCTCGACAGCTTCAAGTACAACTCACGTCTTATACAAATTTAGACCAATCCTCATAAAGTGTTGAACATAAAAGAAAAACTTTTATCGGAACGAGGTCGAATCGAGAAAAGCCTTCAGATACTCCAACCGGAATTTGTTCTTTGTGAAACATTCAACTTCAAAAAGTTCCATTCAAGGCTCGTTATAATCAGTTTGGAGGTCGCTGTCTTCGTGAAATTCACTCTTCACGTCAAGAAAAAGAGCATACAGCTCGATACGCTGAAAATACGTTGAAGTTTACCTTGTTTTTCGATCAAACAACTCTTTTCGATTGTTTCCCTCGTACGTACGCCCTCACCTGCTACATCAGACGTCACTTCTCTGTGTACAGGAATTTGACATGACAGTCCACACGGTTTCAGAATATAGGATTAACGGATGTGGCGTTTTTTTTTTTTCATCTCTCTCTCTCGCTGTATATATGCAAGAATACGGACGACGTCGCTTAATTTTGAATTTTTTCAGATTTAACATACACCAGTGGTGGATTACAACACGTACCGGTAGTACTTTTGACGAGGAAAGACAGCAATATTAATTATTTTCGCTAATGAAAAAATATGGTTCATACCTTTCAGGCTTAAGATGAGTGATATCCAGCAAATGGACAGAAAGGGTTTTTTAGTTCACGCCGTACAATTAATTTAGCCGTGTAAAGCACTATGGAGGGGAGTTCTTTACTATTAACTTTCAGTTAACAATAAGATAAATTATGAGCGAAATACAAGCGTTATTAATCAATACTAATGATCCAGAAAGAGAAAAACCGAAGATACGTTTTGCATCCAGGCTGCTCATGAACGTAAAGTAATAAAGAGGAAAAAGTACAGAAAAATATGATACGGGCGTAGAAAATGAGAGGATATTTTTTTTTGTTTTTTTGAAAACTTTGTAAATTATTTCCCATTAGGAGAAATATTGCCCCGATTTAGCCGAAAGAGAAAAAAACACACTATGTCTGTACGATTAACATTTTTATGTGAAAGTGAAAAGTAATTTTTGTTCGCGACGCGAGAACGCTAATAGGTGACGAGGCGAGTAAAAAGTGGGATGCGATGCGAGTAGAAAAAAAGGTCAAAGCAAAATCCGGATAAGTCGATGGCCGATTTCACATACACTAAGGGTACGTAAACGGTTAAAGTCGATGATTAATAACCGTGTTACGACAACGTTGCCATTATATTCGTTTACACCGTCGTATCAAACTAATTTCCGATACCTCAGCGAAAATGAAATTATCGGACGTTTCGATGGACTTCTTCAACCTTTGGACGAACACTGGTAAAATACGTACGACCATCATAGAAACAAACTTGAAGATATCAACTTTCCCACTTTTTTTTTTCTCTCCTGGATTAGACAAGGGCTTATAAACGGAAATTATTCAAATCAGGAGTGCGCTTAATTTATGCGAGAATTATGAAGGATTTTATGAATTTTCAAAGCAAGACTGCAAATCCGACAATCTCCTTAACGTTGAATAATATGTCGAAAGATATACGCCCAGAGGAACAGAGAAATAGTTATAATTGAAAAGGACAGTCGTTTAAAATAGAAAGCGCTACTCACGACGAGCGAAGCATTCGTGGACGCTCGAGTCCATCTCACGCACGTCGTAAATTTTCACTCAGCTCTTCAAAATTGTTTACAAAAATGCGATTGATTGGTTTCAATCAACGTTTTCCCTCTTAATTGTATCAACTATTGGTTTTTCCAAAATTTTAGAGGTGCCGAGGGGCTGATTATCCCTAAAAAGGGGTAAAATTGGAGTGACATCACGAATATCCTTATGACATTTTTCGTAGATTTTCGGAAAAATACTAAAAAATTCTTCCGAACGTCCAAAAGGCCCGGGGGCCTCCTCCCCAAATTGAGAAAAAAATATTTTGTTTGTTTTCGGAAAAATCTTAACGAGTTTCGAAGTAGAATTGAGCGCGAAATCCGGGGAAAATGGTGAAAAAAATCCCGGGGACCTCGGAGAAGGTTAAGAGGGGCACAAACCCTGAAAATGGATGAAAAATATATTTATGTTCAAGATTGCATTTTATTCGCAACAGCTAATTTTAGTCTGTAACTAACAAATAACGCTAACAACAACGACAACACTCACACCACCATCATCACCAAAACTGACACTAACAACAATAACAACAACAACACCAACGCCAACAACCACAAGAACACCGACAGCAATCAAATAGAATAATGATACCTACATAATCTGGGAGGTAGACAATTCGACCTTGTATTTCAATTTAAAATCATGAAATTTGGAACGAACATTCAGGATACTTGAATGAAAAATTTGAGCCATGGCGCCACAGTCCAAACCCCATAGGGGCCACGTAACGCCGGGTTGCCTAACTGGAAGGAGTTCTTGCATACAAATTACCAAAATATTCCTGTTGGTTCGCAATTTCTGTAGATTCTTATGTATTTCAGACCGCCGAATTCGAAAAAATTATCAACAAATTTTTCCAACATTTTAGGGGCGCCGAGGTGCTGATAACCCCTCGAATAGGGGTAAAATTGAAGTGACATATTTCAACATTATTTTCACGAATATCCTTACGAAATTTTCCGTAGATTTGCGGAAAAATACTAAAAAAATTCTTCCAAATGTCCAAAGGGACCAAGGGCCTCCTCCCCCCCCAAATTTAGGAAATATATTTTGTGTTTTTTGGAAAAATCTTAACGGGTTCTGAAGAAGAATTTAGCGCGAAAATAGTGAAAAAATTCCTGTGGCCCTCGGAGGGGGGTCGAGAGGGGCACAAACCCTGAAAAGTGATGAAAAAATTCTGCATTTCTTTTTTTCCTAGTTCAACAAATTCTTATGTATAATATCCCGTAGAATCCGGAAAAAATGGTAAAAAAATTCTTTGAGGACCCCGAGAAGGGTAAGAGGACTCAACCCCCCAAAACTCGGAGTAAAAAGTATGCGTTTTTCATAAATAATTGATATTATGAAATGGGCGCCAAATTTGAAGAGGACGGAAGATTGAAATGACGGACTGGTATCAGAAAAACTGCTGAGTCCGCAAGGAGACACTTTCGAACTAACAAAAACGCAGTTTACATGAGTTATAAAAATGTAATTCTGAATAGTACAACTTTTACCAAAGAAGTTTATGTGCCTCCTGGCCCCCTCGAAGAGCCATGAGATTTTTTCAGAATTTTTTCTAAATTCTAAATTCACACAAGAATCCGTTTGAATTTTCTCAAAAACGCAAATTTTTTACTTTGAGTTTTGAGGGTTTGAGTCTTCTTACCCCCTCCTAGAGATCTCCAGGAATTTTTTTCACCATTTTCTCCGAATTCTACAGTAAATTCTATATGAGAATTTGTCGAACTTGAAAAAAAGAAATGCAAACATTTTTTCTCGATAGTGTTTGCCCAAGGATCTTTCGTTCTTTCTTTTTCTATCTGGAATTTTAGGACCCTCGTATTTCGCATGAAAGAGCACCTAGAGCTTTGATTTTCTTTTTGTTAAATTCGTCTTTGAACGGAGAAATTTGAATCAAATTTAGTCGAGAAATTACACAAATTTCACTGCGTATTCACCCGTATACGAATAATGTCAGCGCACGTCGTGTCGCATTGTTGCCTAACTCCTCCCACCTTGTATTGCCGATCATAAGCAGATGCGCTCCACGGTGCATGCAATCTTATGATTATGGCCTAGGAAAATGAAGGCCAAGGATAGGTTTTGAAGTGATGATGGCCGAAATTGTTTTCCAATCCATAAAGAAGGTCAAATTCACTGATGACGTCATCAAGCATGACAAAAAAACATGACGGTTTTCCCAAGAGTAGTCCTATAGTCTTACGAGCAATAAGAGTAAAGGAAATCGGCTCGGTAGAAGAACCGGATAAGTACTTATATTAAATTGTAAACATTTTTTTGACTTATAGAAGATGTGTCTTTTTTATTGTATCGGTACCACGTGGGCTGGGAAATAGCTAAGTCATCATCCGTTACGCGCTGAATTGTTTATAATCATGTTTTTCCATACTATCTTTTGTACGGTATCTCTGAATTTTGCTTTAAAGTTTCTCCCTCCACCCTAATACCTTTCTTTAGTTCTCTGGATCGTATCATTGTGGGTCAGTGTATGAATTTGTGAGCGCGCCGAGATGAAAATGATACAAAATCCGCATATATTACACTCCGCGAATATGTATTGTAAAGCCCTTTCAAAGCTGTCACATTTGATATGAAATAAAGCGTCTCTAATTCATCGCATTTCCATTTCGATTTTCCGAATGCTTCATGCCCTTTTTTATACTATGTTCTCCTAATGAGCATGGCTTTTGCATATCACTAAAAGGAAAATTCTCTCTCTTGATTTCTTATTCCATTTACGAATGAATGATTTTGCCTACTTTTAAGAAAGAGATATAGAGAACGCGTTATACTTATAGACAACGTATCATCTACCATTATCCGTCTCTATCTTTCCGATTTCGCTTCACCGAGACGTAACTTATTAGGTCAATATATACAGAATTTGAGGGTTATTTGTTATTTCTTTCGCATTGGCGGGTCACGAAGATTTTGTAAATCGTAGCGTGCCTTTGGGACGAAAGGTTTTCGCACGATAAACTTGTAGGATCTAACTTAGAATAATTTTTTTTCTTCCGAACTTTTCGGATGGCCCTTAAATTCAAAAATTCCGCGTATGTTAAGAAATCAAAAGGGAAAATATCCTTGTTATTTTCAATTACATACAAACAGCGAATATTTCTAACGTCACCGCACAAATAACCATTTGTAAGAGGAAAAATACAAAAGCGATGATATTATAGTCGCGAAGACGGTGAAAAAATTGATTTTTCGATTTTCTCTGCAACGATGGTATATAGGTAAGTGATTACAACGTAAATTGAAAATACGTATTCTTCAACTTTGCAAATTTTTCAATTATTATAAAGACATTAACTTTTTGTAAAAAATGATGCTCGAGTGGACGATGAAAAAAATGTTCTATTCAAAAATCGCGGACTACGAGACCACGACGTTTAAACTTCGAATAAATTAAGGAGGAAAATTCATTCTTACAACGGAGCGAGAATAAAGTATAATTTTCCTTCATATTTTTCCATCGAAACAAAAAAAAAATACATTCGCGAGTTTTCATTCGACTTTTAGACGATTTTTTAAAATTAGATAAAACAACGGAGGAATGCGAATTCATTCAAAAAATATTCAAGTCAGATTGTATTTTTTTTTTTTTTTCCGGAGCGAACTCTTGTTTTATAATCCGAATTTATTCATGAAGAATAAACGATGTATAATTTCTGTCATTTAAATATAGGAAGTGAATAATTTGGTCTAGAATCGGTCGCACATTACAGAAAATATTAATTCTCTTCATAATTTGCGAATTGGGCGGATAGAAATTGACGAGCTTTCTCGACCGAACTCGGGCACCTAATCTCTACCAAACCTCTATAGCCCTGAAAGCCATGGAACTACCGATACTACGTGTTTCAGGAATCCACAGACCCTACTAAATTCCACGATGGTGGGAATAAACTCATCATAAATGTATATGTATATCCAAAGATTAGGAGTGGTGCTATCGGAAAGAAGTCGATTTTTTCAAATATTGAGCTAAAGAAAACATGTTTTCCGAGGAATTTCATGAACTTTACACAATTATACATGTCTGACAAGTATGTAGATCATAAATACATAAAATCATATTGTACTAGATGCGAATGTAAGGAGGACCTAGGTATCCACAAGAAGGGGGCCTCCATATTTTCTTCTCGAAAAGCCAGTCAAGTACTTCCTTGTACATTTCTTCCAAATACGGGTCACAACGGCGAAGAAATAGCAACCGCTCTCAACAAATTTTTATTCGTGATTGTTGTGATCAATCATAGGGTGATGCCTCAAATGTGAGTGGAAAATACTGGGGATTGAGAGCATAAATACAAAAAGAAAATCGTTTCCAGATTTTATTCATTCAGTGAATTTAGTTGGACAACTACGAAAAGAAGAAGAAAATATATTTGCAGAGATGTAGAAGAAAGTAATTAGTCAGAGTAACCAATCACATAATGGAAAAGTCTATTATCGTTAGGTTCGTCAGTCGAGGAGAACCTGTTTTTTGGGCGATAAGATAAGAGTAAATAAGTATTTTGGCTAAGAAAATGACATTTTTTCAATTTCCCAGCCCTATAAGAGTTCATCATTCGAAATTTGTACATTATTTTAACTTCCCTTCTTCATTTTTTTAAAAATTAATTTACGCAGCCTGTCTTCAGGGCTATGAGTTCGGCGAGATTGCGTGATTATATGCGTGAGAGGAAGTTTGCTTGTTGTGAAAAGTTGAATATGTTGGGGATGGAGGGGGAAGTCATCTGATAGTACCTCTGTATGGTTGTGAGGGATGGATGAGGAATTGCGGAGTTGGGTAAAGTTGGGGCAGCAGAAGATGTGTTGAACGGATGCAGATTCGCAATGAGGGCATGAGAGAGGCATAAGATGAGAGATGAGATGGGTGTGTGTGTGTGTGTGAGTCTGGTGTGGCCGATTCTGAGACGGGTGATGACTATTTCTTCTCTGCGTGTCAACAGATTTGAAGAGTTCCTCGGGATGGGAATATTTTCACTTTAGGCTAGTTTGTTTGCGCGTGATTTGAGATTAGAGCAATGATGTGAACTATGTTTGAAAGATGAATTTGTTAATATTTTTGGAGAGCTGTGAGCGTGAGGGAATGCAGAGCAGTTGACTGATAGGTTATGGGTTGCCAGTTTGGCTGCTATCTCGGCATTTTCGTTCCTGGGATACCCTTGTGAGCAGGTACCCAGATGGCGGATAATGGGATGGGGATGGTGTGAAAGGTTGCAATGAGAGTGTGTATACGATTTATGAAGAGTGGTAGGAGGTATGGTTGGATTTGGTGTCATGGGTTGAGGGGGAGACGTGAGGGTAGGCTGGTGAGGATGTGCTCTAAATAGCTAAATATTACTTGTCATTCAGTGGTGAAGACGGATGTGGTGTTGCGGTGTCGGTGAGAGATTGTGATGTGACCTATTGTGTATGCGATGCCGGTTTTATTTTGATGTTTGGATCCATCGGTGAAACATAGCGTAGGGTTGTGAAAAATGTTAAGAATTTTGTTAAACTGTGCCTGGTATTTTTCGGAAGAAATTGAAAGAAGAGGGAGGCGTTCTAGGTCGCGAATTATTTTGGGTGGAATAAAGAGCCAAAGAGGGGTTGAGGGAACGATGTGGTTAAGACAATGGAACCAGAAGGAGCGTGTTAATTAGAGTTCGAGATTGGATCGTAGATTGGTCATGGAGTTTTGGTTGTGGTGAGAGTGGAATATACGACGATGGACGGGGACTTGTGGATATTGTAGGATAGTTGTGAAGAATTTGGTTGTTAGTTTGAGGCGTCGATAATAAAGTGGGGGAAGCGAGTGTCTGCACAGAGGCTTTCAGCGGGACTGGTTCCGAATGCTGCAATAGCTATTCTGAGTGCGGAATTTTGGACAGTGTCGAGTAGTTTTAAATGAGGGGGGGGGGGGCAGATCGTAAATAGGTGATCCGTAATCGAGAATGGATCGGATTGAGCTCTGGTATAGGTAGAGGAGAATTTTGCGGTCACAACCCTCTTTAAGGTGGGAAAGGACATTGAGTGCCCAAATGCATTTTGATTTAGTTAGTTCGATACGGGGGATCCAAGAGTGACGGTTGTGGAAATTGAGGCCAAGAACTTTAGTGGTTTTAACTTTTGGGATGTGGTAGTCAGCTATTGTGGGAGGGGAAAATTTAATGGTTTTCTGGCGTGGTTTTTGGAAGACGATGAGTTTGGTTTCGGGGTGGGAAATACGGAATTCTAGGAGGAAAAGCCAAGTGTGTATTTTATTGATTGTTTCTTGAAGTAGACGGTGGGCGTGTGTTGTGTTACTGGAACGTAAATGGATGCTTAGGTCATCAGAGAATAGTAGGGTTTGAATTGGAAATTTCATGATTTTTGTTACGTTGTTGATGGCGATGAAAAAGAGGGTGCCACTTAGTAGGGATACTTGGGGGATTAATAATATGGCTCAGACGTCAAAATTTCTTCAACTTGTATGAGGGAAGGGACTTGGGTAAATTGGAATTCCGAGGCTTCGCTATAGTGGTTGCAGCATAAGAACAGTATGATGTCATCGAAGAGATAGGTATTTTCATAAACATGAAAGAGGAATACTCCGACGTGGAGTAAAACATGCAAACCGCAGAAAAAATGAAAAGACGACGAGCGCTTTCGGTTAAACAACCATCTTCAAGCCTGAAATGAAAGCAACTGACGAACAAAAGAGAAGAACGAGGTATTAAGATCGTCCAAACGAGAAATCTCGGTGTGTGTCATAAACCAGTTCGATCAGGCCATCTTCCGGAATGTACGAATTAAGAACAGTGATACCGTCAGTGTTGAGATGACGAATTATCTCTATATTCTCGAGGGCGATACGCTTACGGTAGGAATTCTCCTTATGGAGGAGATTTTCGGATCCCTCGCGGAAGCTGTGGCCACTGTTTATTAAGTGATCGACGAAAGCTGACTCCCCCAAGTGTCCCTTCTTCCAAGACTTCAGGTGCTCAGCTACTCGAACTTTCATTTGGCGGCTAGTCTCACCAATATAAAAGCCTCCACAATCCTCACACTCCAACTTATACACACCACTCCTCTCATCGACAGGTATAGGGTCCTTCAGTCTCACAAACAACCTCTTGACTGTGGTAGGGTTGTAAAACCCCCCTCTTGTACGGGCTGCCTAAAGTGCATAAGAACAATACCCCGATGCGACCCGTTGTTTCTTTCGTCTCCTCTCCTACCTACCTCCTTGCAAAATTCCTTGACCGTTGGTTCAAAAATCGTATTGATTTTGAATCCGCTCATTCGGTCTTGAATTCAGGCTCTTTAACTGACGTCCTCAAGGATGTAAGCCTTCCCCCGGGAACGACCATCTGCTCGTTTGATGTTGTTGGTTTGTTCCCGAATATTCCTAAGGCTGCTACTATCCAGCGTATGGGTGAGCTACTCGTCAAAGCCAACATTCCTCATAATGAGCTTCACGAATTCTTCGATCTTCTTAATACTTGCTGGTCCCTCAACTACTGTAAATTTGAAGGGAAATTTTTCGAGTTCCCTGACGAAGTAGGGATCCTCATTGGATCACCACTAGGCTCTCTCATATCCGAAATCTTCATGTCTAAGTTTGAACTTGACCTCTTTTCCTCGAACCAGGTGTTCCTTAATCATATGCATTATTGGCACAGGTACGTTGATGACGTTCTATGTACCTGGACTGGTCACCCAGATCTCCTTGGTGAGTTTCTGAGGTACGTATCTCAATTCCTGGTACCCTTCCATCAAATTTACGTTGGAAATAGGGGTATTTTCCATTAACTTTTTGGATTTATCGATCTCTATAATAGACGGTATCCATAAGTTTGGAATTTACAGGAAAGATACTACGACCGATGTTTTAGTCCACGGTGGTTCGTTCGGTCCTGTTGCTCACAAGATGGCTGCTTTTCATAGCCTAGTTCACAGACTGACTCGTATTCCTTTGAGTCAGTCTGCCTTCAAGAAAGAGTTAATCACAATAAAACACCTGGCCAGAGTGAATGGGGTCAATGTTGATGTTGACGTGATGGTTCGGAGGAAAGTTACGAGGGGCCTCCTGGATTCCACCACCTCCCTCCCCCGAGACACGATCCGTGATCGCCGTTTGCGTTGGATCAGTCTCCCTTTCTTGGGGAAGTTCTCCCAGCAATTGGGTCGGGCCCTTCGCCCGTTTGGCTTCAGACCCGCGTTTTACAACCCTACCACAGTCAAGAGGTTGTTTGTGAGACTGAAGGACCCCATACCTGTCGATGAGAGCAGTGGTGTGTATCAGTTGGAGTGTGAGGATTGTGGAGGCTTTTATATTGGTGAGACCAGCCGCCAAATGAAAGTTTGAGTAGCTGAGCACCTGAAGTCTTGGAAGAAGGGACACTTGGGGGAGTCAGCTTTTGCCGATCACTTAATAAACAGCGGCCACAGCTTCCGCGAGGGATCCGAAAAGCTCCTCCATAAGGAGAATTCCTACCGTAAGCGTATCGCCCTCGAGAATATAGAGATAATTCGTCATATCAACACTGACGGTATCACTGTACTCAATTCGTACATTCCGGAAGATGGCCTGATCGAACTGGTTTATGACACACACCGTGATTTCTCGTTTGGACGATCTTAATACCTCGTTCTTCTCTTTTGTTCGTCAGTTGCTTTCATTTCAGGCTTGAAGATGGTTGTTTAACCGAAAGCGCTCGTCGTCTTTCCATTTTTTCTGCGGTTTGCATGTTTTACTCCACGTCGGAGTATTCCTCTTTCATGTTTATAATGGATAGCCGTAACTTGAAGGAACGGATTCGTTTAAGGTATTTTCATCTTCATCGATGTAAGGCTAGAGGCCCCTGAACCTCTCTGTTTTTCCCACCTGTACACAGATTCATAGAAAAGCAGGGAAGTTTCACATAGATTCTTCTCTTGGAGGTATTCTGAAGTCTTCGAAAAGCACCTCAGTATTCTTGGATTTTCAAGATGATGAGCACCTCGAGGTGATGCTTAAGGGTATCACGGGTTGATGACTTCTCAAAGGGCAAATGAGGAAGATCTTCCTCAAATATCCTAATGTTGGGAGGAAGAAGTCGATCGCAATGATATCACGGGTTCATAGATTAGGGTTGCGGACCTCACAAAAGTGTATATTTCTGAAGGCCAGTGATCTCGCGATCAAAGTCGGAAGAGAAGGGTTGACAATGGCTGTAAGTTGAAATTGATGCAAGAATCTTCTGAAAGCCTTAGGCTGAAGTTTAAGTCAATGAAGTTTGGCTTGACAACCCTGGAAAATTGTTTCCGATCCCGATTTCAATTTTGCTAACTGTAATGCTCCTAGTGGATAGCCGGCTCTAAGTTAGTTCCATTTTGACTCAGGTCACCTATCCCCTCCCTTGGAAAACCGTCATCGATCATGTTTTTCCAAACAATTTCCTCTCGGTCTTTTAATGAGCTCCAGAAAAGGACATAGCACCGCACCAGCATTTTTTGTCCCAATCAATGACGCAAAACTTCACAATCTAACAATCAATCACTTCTTTCTCCGTCCACAACTCACACCCCACCCGTTCTTTCTTTACTCTTTCAAGAATTAGAAAATAATTCTGATACTAGTAGAGTTTCATAGACCTAAAAACGTAACATGAAGTGCTAATTGGACGAGGAACAAACCCAAGAAAATTTATTACCCCCCGGCAACTTTGAAACAGGGTTGATTCCCACTTTTCGCGCGAAAAGCTGTTAAAATTATCAAACAAATTTTTATCGTTAAAAAACTTTCGCGTAATGTCTTTATTACCGATTTGCAACCACACACGCGATGAACATCAGTTATGTAAAAGATCATCCAGAAACTTCAGCACACAATCTCATTCCACAACCGTGACCAAATTGTTGAAGTTTTATACGTTAGAAAGGAGGAGGTTCTTCGTTTTCGGGAGTATAGGTAAAATTGATTGGTAAATAATTTCATTAATCACTTTATAATATAGGTGGACTCGCACGGTAGACTGAAGAAAAAACTTCGGCCGATAAACGATGCAGGGCCACACATACCACGCTTTTTACCCTTTAGTATATTTTAGCATATTTTACGAATAAGCGAACGCGGTAGAGGAATCAAGAAAGCAAGTACACTTTCTTCGTCCCACGTTATGTTTACGGAAATTTAAGAGAATACTTGTAGGGTCAAAATAGCCTCGAATTTTCTCCTCCTCTTTTTTTTTCTTCTTCTTTCTTCCTTCGTCTTTCTTTCCTCAGCATGTATGAGTTAGCAAAAACAGCTGAAATTTTGGAATACAAAATAAGGGTTAGCGTCGAAGCTTAAGTAAGATTCTCCGTACCCTATTTTCGACACAATTGGTGGAAGAGTATAAGCTGCTTAATATTCGTGGGTTTGTCATCGTTTATATTAGAATTTGGGATGCGCATTTCCTCGCGACGGAGCATGCAATTTTTGTAGGGCAAAGTGTATCCGTTAATAATACCTTCGTAATTGGATGCTGGTATACGTCATTTTTTCTCTACTGTGTGCATAACGATTAATGAGTTCAAGAAGAATGGAAAACGAAACCTCTTTATAAACATAAGAAATTCAATATTTGCTTTACTTCGCAGATCGTTGTAAAAATGTCAAAAAAAGGCTAAGACTTCGTTTTCATTTTGTGCTTTTATACCACGGTGATGGGCATGTAAGCGTAAGCTAGACGGGCTACTTTTTTGAAGAACAACTGAAAATTCGAGAAAATATTATTTAGTGAAGGCATAAATTGAAAGAGCGAAGAGAACTACCGGAGAAGCATGGTGTGCATCGTCGTGACTCATCAACGAGAAGTAACATTAACCATTTTTCTCGATCGAGATGGAAAAAATTATTCGAATTTACTCAGTTGTGAAATTCCTCTCGTTCAATTTATAACGCAAATCCATTTTTTTTTTTTTTTTTGTTAATGTAGTTTTCATGCTCAATTGATCGAGCTAGATATTGAAATTGGAAACAGGCGCTAAAAACTGTTCAACGGTCATTGTTGAATATTTTTGAAAAATCTGCTTCCGGAACTCATATTATTTAGTCATATAAAAGGTGGAAATGAATCCATCAAAATTTAAATCCGTCATGCATTTTCACTTTCACCATTTAGGCCGCTGTGTTGTTGAACCGTAAAAAGAATTTCTTTGATCTAATTATTCTCTACAGTGATCCACTTGTAAGACTTTAAACAGGTGCGGAAATATCAGAAACTTTTTGGGGAGGAGACTATAGTTGTACGATTATTAACTGGGAACTGTTTTATATCGGGGGTTGATTCGGGAAAAATTTTTGGTGTCCGCCGGCCAGTAACCTAAGGGGATTTGCGAAATTTCGACGTCCGAGTCATATGATAAAAGAAAGACTTGGAAAGCTTCTGACTCTCCGAGCCATATGTGATGACTGATGAGAGTGGGACTACAAAACAATTCGATCTTCGAGATCTATATTATAGGATAGGAAACGAAAAAAATTTAGATTTTGAGAGGAGACTTGAAAAAAATTCCCATTTAGAGGGAACTTGAAAATGTTTCTACTTTGGAGCTACATATATGATGAAGTGGGACTTCGAAAAATTTCGATTTCTAAGTGACAATTTTTTGGTCATATACACTGGCATTTCAAAAAAATTATTCTATTGTAGAAGTATTTTGAACGCTGAAAACGACGCTGTTTTCCATTTTTCGATTCATCCTCCCAATCTCTAGTAATGATCTCGTTCACTCATCGGGGATCCTGGCGGAATGATTGCAGTATCAAAACACTACAACGTGCGATAGGTTCCGCAACGGTCCACGGCAAAGAAACCAGATCATAACAAGAGATTGGGAAGACGGATTAAAAAACCGAAAACAGTGTCGTTATCAGCGTTCAAAATACTTCTAGAATAGTATAATTTTTGTGAAATACCAGGGCAAGACCAAAAAATTGTCACGCCGTATTATACGAGTACGATAGGAAAGAGACTTGAGAAAAATGTCAATTTTGAAAGAACTTGATAAATTTCGATTTTTGAGCTATTATATATGATCACAGAGGGACTTGGAAAAATTTTGATAATCGCTACTTTTCTTAAATTTAAAACACCCAGATGATAACCCTCAGTTTAGTTCATACAGCTCGTTAATAAATAAATAAATAAATAAAACATCGAATTCAAACTGTTCCCAAAAACTTGAAGATATTCCAAGTCAAGTAAGTACAGTTGATAGGTCACAATTTTTTCAAATCCCTCGTTCTTCGTAAAACTAATTCTCTGTCATTCTTATTTAACTCCGCTGAAGAACCCGTGAGTTTTTCTTTTAATTAACGAGTATGCGAGTATGGTGGCGAGGGCGAGTTTGTTGAGAGAGATTTGGTTTGGCCAGTAAGTGAGCTAAGATTAAGTGATTTGTTCGTTGATGAGTTTGCAGAAGTCTGTGCTTGTAGGCAGAAAACTAGGGTTGACCAATGGGCGATTGGTTGCTTGTTTAACTGTCTTGCTTCGTCCATTATTTTATTCCCTAGGGATACCCTTGTAGTCAGCTACCTAGATGAAGAAGAAAAAAATGGCACTCACGCCTCTCGTGCCTATTCCTTCTCTGCGACATCGGAAATTCACATTCACCATACAATCCCCAGCCAAGTTCCTCGGTCGTATCCTCAACTTCAATATCAAAATCTTGAGAGACAAATACCTAAATTCTTTGGACGTTCTTGAATACCTATCACAACTCCTTACCGGTTGTAACCACAAAATCCTCGGCCAACTCCACAAAAGTCTAATCCGTTCTCAATTAGAACGACAATTACCACAACGAGTAAATGAACGACGAAACGACAAATACTACAATGAGTAAATGAACGAGGAGAATTTGCTCAATTCTTCAATGAGGATCTCCGATTCACATCCGCTTCAACGAAACAATCTCAAAATCGCTAGACTCAATTCAATCTTCCGGCGTCGACTGGCCTTAGCGTGCACTCAGCCTATCGCTGTTCTTCCATTTCATTACCGCATTCTTTCCCCATCTTCCGACTGATAAACCGAAGTGTGGTTGCAAGGCTCATTGATTTAATGAGGAAGAAAAAAAAAAAGGCTATAAAGTATCACCTCCGAAAACCGAGTTACGTTGCTTTCCCTCTGAGACCTTGAAGGTATGGTCTTCTTCGATACAATTATATCTTATTAGATACAAGCTCATATTGTCTTACTTTCACAAATGCAAACGTCTTCGCCACCATTTTTGTATCATAACACGATATTTACGTACCCTGAAACATGAATAAGAAAAAATATTTCTCATTAATAAGTACAATGCGATAGGGAGAAACAAAACATATTTATGCACGTTGACATGTTTAATAATATCTTTTCCCTACCCCGAACCCAATTTAAAATCCAGAACAAAATTTGAATTCTGCGAGAGCTCCATTCATCACTCATTAAAGATGGTCCCCGCCCCTATTGATGATGACATCTTCCTCTACACCTACGAGACTTGACAAAAAGTGATGGCTACACCTCGGATTTCGGGCTGAGGAAAATTTATGCCACCCCTCAGTTGAAGGTGGCGATATTATGGAACATACTACTCTCATACAAGGTTTATACTAGGCCTGTATTAGGGGTATTAGACCTGTGTGAGGGTATTATTAGAAAAGTCCTAGTTCACAGCTCGTGGCTAAGCACGAGGAGTGAGACCGTCAATTAAGCCATGAGCCTGGTGTAGTATGTTCTTTCAATAATTCAGGATAAGGTAAGTTCAAGTTACACGAAAGGAGGTTCAGAGTTACACTACGGTAGCATGTGCGTAGTCACTGTATGCCTTTAATATACTAGAGCCTGAATAAAATACTCGCGAAGAGTAAAGAGGAAGATACACGAACCGCAATAAAATTATACGACCAAGCGCTTCCGGCTAAACACCCATTCTCAAGGTATAGAAAGCGACTGAACCCAACACCAACAAGAACGAGTAACGACGGAGAGGAGGTCAGGATTGAACCAGAGAGTCATCGAAATGTGAATCATCCTCATAGACTAATTCAATCAATCCCTCCTCAGGAATGTACCTGTTCAACACGGTAATGTCTTTAATATTTCGATGACGATGAATTCCGATTTCTTCTAACGCTAAGCGCTTGAAATACGAATTTTCCTTGTGAAGGAGAGCTTCAGACCCCTCTTTGGGACTATGGCCAGTTTCAATTAAATGGTCCGCAAACGCCGACTCGCCTACTTTTCTTTTTTCCCTGGCTTTCCTGTGTTCATCAACTCTGATTTGGAGTTGACGGCCTGTCATACCTATGTACACGCTAGGGCAATCGCCACAGGCCACCCTATGAACACCCCTCTCGGCCTGCGGTATCGGATCTTTCAATTTGACCAACAGGCTCTTAACAGTATTAGTGACTTTTTCTCGTAAGTCTCCTACGGACCATGAGATCAATGTCCACCTTGACCTGGATTCACTCTACCCAAGTGCTTTATCGTCACGAGTTCGTTTTTGAAAGCAACCTCACTCAGAGGGATTTGAGTGAGTCGATAGACCAAGCTATTAAATGTAGCTATTTTATGGGCGAAAGGTAAGGAAGATGACCCGTGGATGGCAATGTCGGTCGAGGTACTTTTCCGGTAAATACCGAATTCATGGACACCGTCAATGACAGATATGGTTAAGTCTAGAAAATTTATTGACGAACCACCAACTTCCAGAGTAAATTTAATGGAAGGCTATAATGTATTTACATAAGCGAGAAACTCACTAAGGAGCTCCGCAGGACCCGTCCACGCGCACAATATGTCATCCACGTACCTATGCCAATAGAAAACGTGATTCAAGAACAACTGGCCCGAAGAAAACAGGTCAACCTCAAATTTGGACATACAAACTTCCGAAATGAGGGAACCCAAGGGGGAACCTATGGGGATCCCTACCTCCTCAGAGAACTCAAAATATTTACCATCAAACTTACAAAAATTAGGTGACCAACAGGCGTTCAACAGGTCGAAAAATTCGCCAAATTCATGATGAGGAGTACCAGATTCCACAAGCAATTTACCTATTTGTTGCATAGTGGCAGCCTTAGGGATATTGGGAAAAAGCCCAACGACATCAAACGAGCACAAAATTGAACCTGGAGGAAGGTATGTGTCCTTAAATTTTTCAGCCAGGGCGCTCGAATTCTTAATTGAATAGGGAGACTCCACCTCAACACGAACTTTGAACCATCTGTCCAGGAACTTAGCGAGGGAGTAGGGGGAGGGGGGGGGGAGGAAACGAACCGAACGAAACAACCGGCCGCATCAGTACATTTTCTTTGTGTACCTTCAACAATCCGTAAAGGAGGGAAGGGACTGGATTCGGTTCCAAAATAGCTTTCTTTACAGCGGGGCTCTTAATGATCACCTCACTACCATTAATAAGTTTTCTAGCCTCTTTAACGAATTTTGGGAAATCAAAGAGAGGGTCCTCCTTGGCCCCACATTGGCCAAGCACTTCGTAAACCTTAGACACGTAGGAAGCCTTGTCCATCACTACGACAGCATTCCCTTTGTCAGCTTTTGTAATCACTAACTTTTCCTCCCTAATCTTCCTCCTCAAACCCAAGATCAAGTTACTCCCTTCATCACGTATGCAAGGGAGGGGGGGGGGGGGGGTATTGCGAACCATTTCGGCACATTTTTGACATGTTCCATGTCTTTTCTCTCGCCGGACCCCGATTTTGAAACTCGCGAGTACACCCCGCGTAGTAATAATAATTAATGATTAATAAATAAATAAATAATTAAATAAATAAATAATTAAATAATTAATATAATTAATAATTAGAAAATCTCTACCCCGTGGGTGATTCAAAAATTCGCGAGTACACCCCGCGTAATAATAATAAATAATTAATTAATTAATTAATAATTAAATAATTAATATTATAATTAATAATTAGAAAATCTCTACCCCGTGGGTGATTCAGGAATTCGCGAGTACACCCCGCGTAATAATAATAAATAATTAATTAATTAATAATTAAATAATTAAATCATTAAATAAATAAATAATTAAATAATTAAATAAATAAATAATTAATATAATTAATAATTAGAAAATTTTCCAAGTCCTTCTTCCTGTCATATATAGCTGGATAGTCGAAATTTTTCCAAGTCCCCTAGACTTAAATTGTCTCATACCATTCCAATACAACAGCGAGACAGGGGGCGAACTCGTAATAATTAATAATAAATAAATAAATAAATAAATAAATAAATAAATAAATAAAATTAAATAATTAAATAATTAAATAAATAAATAATTGAATAATTAATATAATTAATAATTAGAAAATTTTCAAAGTCCCTCTTCCTATCATATATGGCTGGATAGTCGAAATTTTTCCAAGTCCCCTAGACTTGAATTTTCTCATACCATTCCAATACAACAGCGAGATCACTCGTTCGCCTCACGAAGTTGATACCTCAAAATATAGAACACCCACAATTACCTCAAAATATTTCTCATACAAGACTTATACGACGCCAAGATAGGTAAAGGGGTAAACGAATAATATCTCACGAACACTTGACCTAGTAGAAGAATTAATAATAAATAAATAAATAAATAAATAAATAAATAAATGATATTAAATAATTAAATAATAAAATGATAAAATAATTAAAAAAATAAAGGCTGGATAGTCGAAATTTTCCCAAGTCCCCTAGACTTGAATTGTCTCATACCATTCCGATACAACAGCGAGACAGGGGGCGAACGAGCGGAGTGAGTTCGCGCTACCCCATATTTCTCATAGAAGACTTATACGACGCCAAGATAGGTAAAGGGGTAAACGAATAATATCTCACGAACACTTGACCTAGTAGAAGCCTAGAATGAAATATTTCAAGATGACTGATAAAATATAAAAGACATGGAACATGATTTTCATTTATTTGGCTATGCCAGAAAATTTTTTCTGGGTATTTACACCAGGCCCGATTTTTACTGCTAAATCAGCTACAACATTAGCTAAAGTCTCCTGATTTTTTAGAGGGGGGAGGGCGAATTTCAATCCCTTCTCCAGAAGTGTCGACTCATAACGGTTAAACTCCGTTTTGCTATAATTTATGACACGTGTTTGGAAATGTTGGATAATATCATCGTCACCAAGATCTAATTCGTCATCCCTAATTTTAGAGCTCATGAGGAAGGTAAGTTTCCGATTTTTCCTTTCTTTTAATTTCAGCTCAAAGTCGCGACAAACATCATTTATGGAATGAATAAATGGATCGAACTCACCGTGATGAAGTAGGCTAGAGAGCCGAGGTGCACAAGGAGGTTGAGCCTAGTGGTTACATTAAGTAAACCACACCACCTCCTCAAAAGTACTTGGCTAGAGTGAATCAGGTCAAGGTGGACATTGACCTCATGGTCCGTAGGAGACTTACGAGAAAAAGTCTCGATTCCACAACTTCCCTCCCCCGTGAATTGCACCTTGATGGGTGTAAACGGTGGATTAGGCTGCCGTTTCTGGGGAAGTTTTCTTCGGAGTTGAGCCGCGTCCTCCGTCCCTCCGGTTTTCAACCGGCCTTTTATAGCACTAATACTGTTAAGAGACTGTTGGTCAAATTGAAAGATCCGATCCCGGTGGCCGAGAGAGGGGGTGCTTATAGGGTGGCCTGTAGCGATTGCCCTAGCGTGTCAGGCCGTCAACTCCAAATCAGAGTTGATGAACACAGGAAAGCCTGGGAAAATAAAGTCGGCGTTTGCGGGCCATTTAATTGAAACTGGCCGTAGTCCCAAAGAGGGGTCTGAAGCTCTCCTTCACAAGGAAAAATCGTATTTCAAGCGCTTAGCGTTGGAAGAAATCGGAATTAATCGTCATCGAAATATTAAAGACATTACCGTGGTGAACAGGTACATTCCTGAGGAGGGATTGATTGAATTAGTCTATGAGGATGATTCACATTTCGATGACTCGCTGGTTCAATCCTGACCTCCTCTCCGTTGTTACTCGTTCTTGTTAGTGTTGGGTTCAGTCGCTTTCTATCCCTTGAGAATGGCTGTTTAGCCGGAAGCGCTTGGTCGTATAATTTTATTGCGGTTCGTGTATTTTCCTCTTTACTCTTCGCGAGTATTTTATTCATAATGAATGACCGTAAACTTGAAAAACGGATTGCTTCTACACTAGAGCCTTTTCTAAATAAAGAGAGGGGCGGGGTTTTGAGGGATTACGAGAACAGAGACGCTAGAAAAATCTTTTTATTCTTTAATTTTTTCGCGGGTTATTGTTTTTTCTTCAAGTGGGTAACGCCCTATCTCGTCTGTTGGGGGACAATCTCAAGAAATTTTCTCAAGCGCGAGCGCGCCCCGTCATCATTTTCCGGGAAATGTGTAGAGACTTTCGACCATCGAGCTATACTTATATACTATCAGGAGGATCTTGAGAACAGGACCTAAATTAGAAGAATTTTCCTAGGCTAGATCAAGTTCAGAGAGAGCCTTCAGGAGATAGTTACTGTTCCGTTCCTATCGTGTTACATGATAGATATTTCATTGTTTGCACTGAGGTATAGCGTAGATAATACATAATATTGCTAAGCATATTATCAATAAAAGCCTCCCTTACAACTACTTCTTATTGCACAATATTTTCGAACGAAGAGCGAGATGAAGCGTGAGATGAACCTTGTCATTTGTCAAGGAAAACAAAAAATGACAAAAGATTTGCGTCTTCGATCCGTCTTATAGAAGAGAAGAACTTTCTTTGCAGTCGGAAGTGCACCTTTAGACATCATCTGTTTTTCGTTAAAAATGCACGGATAGGCCAAGAAGTGAATTCAGTAAATCTACGAAGTACATATATTGATATCGTCCGGGTTCATCTCGTTCCTCTGTTCTTGTCTTAGAAACGATAACGGAGGTCATCAATACAATAAGGAGTACTATTATTTTTTTCCCCCTTGAATAATATTTATACTAAGTCAGTATTTTGCAATTGTAAATTATTATTCACAGGATATTATACTGTTATCTTATTTTCCAAACTGAAAACCTAGAATAGTCATAATCTGAAGTAAATCAATCATATACCTATGGGTAGATCGATATCAAGTATATATTCATCAAGTCTCGCTGACACAATCTTATTTTTCGCTGCATTGTGCCTATTTTGCGGTGATTATTTACTCGTATTTTTGAGTTTTCCTGTCATTTGTTAAATTCTTCAAATTACTTCGGTGAGTATAAAAATATCAAATTATTTAAAAATGATCCATCTATCTTCGTTATTTTACGAAATATTTGTCAGTTTCTCGTCCTATTGCGTGGCACTTTATTCTTGCATACACACCTCACTGGGGAAGTGCTTTGTGCTTGTGTTACGCAGTGTTCGGACGTTCCCGGGAATTCAATTTAGGACTGGGAATTCCTGGTCATTTTCCCGGGATTTTTTCCCGGGAACTGGGAATGTTTCGGAAATTCGGGAAATTTTCCCGATTTTTCATCATGTTCCCGGGAAATTTTCTTGAATTCCCGGGAATATTCCCGCGGGAATTCCCGGTCCGAACACTGGTGTTACGTCCGAGAGAAACATAGGAAAATGGTCGCTTTCACGTAGGTCTGATTAGGTTGTCCAAAAGATTTTATTCTCAAAGGATCTAGAGCTTGTGGTTAGGTCGATGACCGACGAGGTCCCATGTGTCGAGTTGATGTGAGTTGGACATTCTGGGGTGTTCAACAGTTTTGAATTGTGAGATTGCGAAAGAATATTATCTATAATATTTCCGCGCGAGTTTGTGTATTGTTTTCCTTCGAGGCTCCAAGTAGGGCTATAAGCTTTGAAGTCTCCGTACAACCCGATAGGGGTGGCGAGGGCCTGTGTGAGGTCCGTCATGTCATTTGTTGAAATGCATTGTGACGGAGGTATATACTCTGAGCAGAAGATGATCGGTAATTTATCAAGAGTTGGGATTTTGATTGAGACGGCTATGTTTTGTATGACCGTTGGAGAATGTTATAGTATGATTCTGAAATAAGTCGGTGCAGGATGACTAGATTTTTCAATTTCTTTATTCGTCTTACTTACCCTAAGAGATGAAAATTAGTAAAAAAAAACTGTATAATTAATTACTATCTCCCTTCGTTCGAAATTGAGCTCTTGATGCGTCGATATGTTTCATGGATCCAAATATTCATTTATTTTTCTAGGAAAATATGTCAGCAAGAGGACCGTCTGGCGGCCAATTCTTATGCGCATTTTGCGGACAATCATTTTCCGATGAAATTTGCCGCAATAAACACGAGGATATTCACAAAAAGCCGAAATCGTCCTCGATATCCTCCAAGGATAGTTCGGTTACTGCGGCGAGAGACATACCATACATAAATTGTGGTTCCCCTGCGGGTTTATTCCGTCGGGGGTCGGTGGCGTGTGATACATGCGATCGATCTTTCGCAAGCAAATCGAACTTCACGGGGCACCACTGTAGGACACCACCACGACAAAAAAATTTTGAGTGTCATCTTTGCGGAGAAAAAACCACCTCCAGACCTGATTTTATAAAACACCTTAATATGCACAAGGGAATCTCACAAAACATGTGCACGAGAGTCTCGAGACGTGGTTAGTGATTTTATTTTATTATTAATATACTCCTTGATGTGATGGTGGTTACCTACCTTCCAAATTAATTCTTATTTTGATTTTTTCATTTAAAATTCTTGCTTTGTCTTATTTGACGGGAAAAAATTTTTCAATTAAATTTCTCTTCTGACTAGCTCAGATCGTGGCGTACCTCTAGAGAACTTGAAAAATAAGTCCGCTTTGATCCCTGAATAAGACAAGAGAGCTCGGATATCCTGAAGTCATGGAGAGAATATTTCAATATGTCGTCCTCTTGTACATTTCTAACTAAGCGAGAAGCTTTTTGCCTCCCTTCCTGATTTGCATTCCAAGCGCATGTTTGCTTGCATTGCATCTTCTTCAGTAGGGGTAAGACAACTTCACTGGTATCCTTGATCTTCCATACTTCCGCACGCCAGGATTTAAAGTCGTCAAAATCAGTCCACTTCTTTTCACAATGGCAGAACTTCGGCAGCAGGCTTCCCCAGTGATCGGTTTATTCATCCTAGCCGCTCTGATGAGATATGCGTTCGTCGCGTCATTATCAGTTCTGGGTCATTCCACAGCGGCTTCCCCTTTCCAGGTTTTATGAGCAATACTGACACACGATAGTCTATGAGATAGGGATTTGTCTTTCTTCTTCCACCACACTCGTTTAGTAAATGTCTCCCGATCTGGACAGTTTTGAAACAGTTTAATGGTTGAGAGAGGGACACCCCAAGGAGTAGATTTGAGGTACAAATACCGCAGAAATTAGAGTCGGTTTAACAACCATCAACAGACAAGACATGGAAGCAATTAACCCAACACTGGCTAAATTAGTAAATTGAGGACTGAACCATCACAATGTGAATCATGAACGAATTCAATCAACCCTTCATCAGGAATGTATCTGTTTAATGACATTATCATTATTCCTATGGCGCATAATTTCGAGATGCGTATAAATTACGAATTCTCTCTACAGTACTTCCAAACCCTCCCTGAAACTGTAATCTCTGGTGATTAAATAGTTCACAGAGAATGATTCTCCTGCGTTTCCTTTCCCCTCAAGCTTTCTAATTCTCGACCGCTCTAATCCTGAGCACCAGTCTCCCCTACATACATACCCTCGAAATTCCTACATTCCACCCTATACATATACCCCACTTCTCTGAATATGGGACAGGGTCCTTCAATTTGACAAACAATCGCTTCACACTGATAAGAACGCACAGCAAAAACCAAAGGGGCGAAGGATACGGCCCAAAGGTAGGGAGAGGAGTCCAATGCTTTTCACTACCACGGTTCCATACGAGAGGGAGAGAGGTTTTGTAATCCTTCTACAAACCATCATATCAATGTCCAAATTGATCTCAATCTCTCTGGTAAAATATTTTATGATGTTACCCCTATAAATGGTTAGCAACTAGTTCGGAACGGATCCTTGCCAAGACCAAGCCGGGCTCTCCACCGAAAGTAATCACGTGGCTCAGATTAGAACGCAGCGGTATAACCGACCTTAAGTCCAGTCATCATCACCTTAACGAGTCATAAGATTAACCTAAACTAGATCGTAACGTATCGTGAGCGAGCGAATAAACATACTGAGTAAACTACGGTAGCGTAACGGTTTATGTAGGCACGCGTACGTCGCGAACGACTTCTGGACGCGGTGCGCGCGCACCGAGTCCGCAAGCTCGAACGTCACGCTGCGTGCGCACGTATAGAAACGTACATACTTTGCGGAGCTCCTTCTACTCCCTGGGTTACAATTGGGTCGAACATCGCGAGTGTGTCGCGAGGTGCGCCACAATCGTAACAATGGTTATCAATTGTCAATAATAAACATGACTCAACAATTCCTGGCCCGAGAAGAAAAGATCAAGTTCAAATTTGGACACGAACATCTCAGATATTTAAGAACAATATCTCAAATTTGAGGGAACTCAAAGAAAAGTATCGATCCCGGAGGAAGATTTACATCCTTATGTTCATCAGCCAAGAAGGCCAAATTCTTAAGCGAGTAAGGAGATTCAAATTCAACAGGGGATTTAGACCACCGATCCGAAAATTTGGCAAGAAAGTAGGTAGGAGAAGGCAAACTGAATCTGAGTATCTTTTTTGTGTACTTTGAGCAACTAAAAGAAGACAATTGGGCTTAGGATTGAGCGCAAAATGAACTCTTTTACCGAGAGATTCTTAATGATGGATTTACATTTCTAACCTCTTTAACACGATTAGGAAAATTGAAAAGATCATTTTCCTGAGCTTCATACTGGTTGAGCACTTTATAAATTTTGGTGAGATAAACTTTTCCATCACCACAATCACATTCTCCTCGTCAACATTAGAAAATTGACTTTTCCTCCAAGATCGTTCTCCTCAGATCTTTAGTCGCCTCTCTCGCAGCATTATTCATACAAGGAAGAGGTGTATTTGGGCTGTGAAGCGCTAGTATCGACTGCTCTTATCAGTAAAGCATAAAAGTAGTCCTAATTGAAAGAAAATCCTTGTTCAAAAGATTTGTTTGTTTTTATTTACTCCAGAAATGTCTTACTTTTCGGGATATTATTTTAATTTAAATGAATAGACTAATGGAGAATCATTTTCTCAGTGCAATCGAGAGGCTCAACTTTGTAGATATATTCCTCTATATTCCACTTCCTCACGTATTTCTTTCTCATTGAACATTTATATTTTTCCAAGCATATTCAATATTCAGTAAATTTCTTATGCTCTTACGAGATTCCAAAATTTCATTACCTAATAGAAAATCTTTCATACCTAGGCTACTTTATTCCTATATTTTTATTCATTCATCTATATTTTTTTTTTTTTCTAGATCCCCTGGTGGATTGAACCTAGTTGCTGGCAACTATATGACGGACCATGAAGGAATTTTATTCTTGTTGACTACAATTTATTTATTTTAATGACTATTATTACTTATAAAGAAATCTCATACGTACTTTAATATAACTAAATAAAGCTTGCGTTTTCTTATGGGATACACTCCTTTTTATTCCTGAATTTTTAAGGAGTTCTTGATAATTATTTTATTCTTCTGTTTTTATTTTTGCATTTTTTTTTCTTTTGAAAGTTTTATCCAAGGGCTCTTTCCAAGAAATGTAGACACACTCACTCAAGAGCTTTCTTAAAAGTTCTTCCGTATATGACTCGCTAACTGTGCACCAATATACTTGATACCAAACGCAGGAAGATATTACTGAAAGAAACTGACTTCAATCAAAGTTAATCATCTTAGAAGTTTTCATCTCGAAAGTTTCTGAGTGAATAACATTAATTACATCTGATAATTTTATTCAAAATTATAAGTACCTTTTTTTTTTTTTTTTTTCTTCAATCTTCGCTACGATTCTGCCAGGACTTCCGTACGCGAAGAGACGAATGCACTCGTACTTGACTTGGCAAGTATAAAAATACAATGTATCAACTCCGAACTCGAGTTAAATTAATTTTCAGCTTTTGCGAGTACGATGTAAAAGCGCGTACACACACCATAGCCTTTAGTAGACCTCGGGTACGTGATATGTACCTAATTACTCGAGCAAGTAGCGTACATGCTGAATTAAGTTAGATATACGGCATCCCGAATTAACGCAGTGAGTTATATGTTTGAGTGCCGGAGGCGCAATATGAGAAAATCTCCATGGAAACTTGTGGCTACATTACTTTGTGTGTAGCTAGATCCATGTATATTGCATCATATGAAATTGACTTCCTCGAAAATTCCTGAAAGGCCAACCCTATACCGATTGTTACACGAAGTATGACACAGTGCCTCTATTTTTTCGCTCTTTTTTTACCGTACCTTGAATTTGTTCCCTCACAAGACTACAAAATGACTTCTTTCGATATGTATCCCCCTCGAGGAATTTTACATTTTTTTTTTTTGAAATGTTCTCACTAAATGTCTTAAAACAGGTTAATGTGAATTTGTAACGTCAACCATAACAATGCGGCTTTATTATTCGCTGTATTTGAGGCAATTAAATGTACCTTGAACATGCTATCTTTTGCATTAGCGAAAAGAACATTCGTAATTTTGTGTTGCCTAATGCCATCGTGTAAGCTCGGTTATTTTTCGTGGAAATAGAAAACCGGCATTGAAGACGTTTTGATGGAGCGGTGAAGCGTGAAAAAAATCATTAGAAGGGGAAAAAGGTAGATAACTGTAATTGTGACTGGCTTTTTGACTTTTCAGCCGTAGGGGTCAGAGTTTGTGTACGTGCATTATTTCATGAGTTGAAAGTACGCTGTCTTATTGATATTTCTCTGTAATGTGTTTTATCGTAATGTAAAGTAACACTTACTCTAGTTTCTTGTACTTCTCAATTTATCATTAACATTCTTGTAATATCTTATAAGGAAGTCCAATGTCTTTTTTTTTTTTTTTTTTCGTTATGCCATCTGGACTGAATGACAGCCACCTCGTACTTACAGAAAATAAAAGAAGAAATACTTATTCAAGTATAAATATTTACATTACCATTTTGGATTTATTTAGGAACTGATTTACCTATTAGCCTGACTCGACCAATTTAAAATATTTAAAATTTATATCAATATTAAATACCTGTGATTTCGGTGGCCTCAACACCATCATCTTCCTATTGAAATTGAAACAGTTTTTTTTTTTTTTATTATGTTCAAGTTTTCTTCTTTTTTTTGTCATTTCTCTGTTGCCAGAATACCTAAAATCCTTTGGAGTATCTGTCTCTTATACTTTCTTAGAGTCCAAACTTCGTGAAGGAGGTACCAATATCTAATCATAAACATAAAGATGTGCCAAATATCGATATCTATTATTCTAATTCGATATTTCGAATAAATAAACTTATGATTTCTAATGTAATACTGTCTCAACTTTTTCTATTTTCTAATTGCTTACCAATTTGTTATCTCATAAAAGTAACTCATAATTATATTTACAAGATCAAAACTAGTTACTTGGCCTACTTAGAAATATTATTTGAACCACAGTTCTCTAGTAAATATGAAGTTTTATAAGATTGGAAAAATAACAATTGAATGATTCTCCTAAAAGTGGAATAAAAATTGATATTATCAAGTTGCAGCCAATTGACGTACGAGTACAATGGTACCTATATTATGTAGGTTATACCTATGTATTCTTTCATCGACCTCGAATTCAAATTGAAGTGATTCATTCCAATTAACAGGTAGGTATCTTGAAATAATCACAATTCTTACTACCTATACAGGGAATGAAATTTATGTTCTAAGTTACTCCATTGTATTTTTATCGTCGTCTTTGTAAAACAAAGTTGATTCTAGCTCATATAAGTATGGATCAGAAGTCGACTGAAATTCTAGCGTAAGTATTCTGGTGGAATTTTGAAAGCATCTAGATACTGTAGTTACCTGATATCATATTGCTAAACGTAAATAATTATATGATCGAGTTGCAACCTTTAATGATGAAGACAGTTGTAAAAACGCGTATATAACTCCCAAATAGTTTTCATTTACACCTGTATTTTTCAGCTGTACAATTTATTTTTTCACTAAATATTTTGAACTACCGGTAGGTACCAACTTGAGTTATAGTTAACGCGGACTAAAACTTCTACATATTTTTTCGACTTGATTGTCGTTGTTGGTCTGTTGGAAATTACACTTTTTCAACGACACGAATCGAATGATATTGGAAACATATTTCCTATTAAACAGCGAATATAATGGAAAAAAATAATCCATCGTATAACCCTATCAGAAAACTTTTTTCCTCTTTCAACTTTCAAAATTAGTTCAAAACACCGGCGCTTTTATTATCATCAACTTCCGTTGCCTTCCCGTTATTGTTATTCTTTATTCTCTTCTTCCTTATTGTGTTGAGGTTGATAATAGCGATTTTCAAAATCCGATAACTTCGATCGCTTAATTAAAGGAAAACTTTCGCGAGGTTGCGAGCAAAGCTTTATTATTGCCGCGAACGGCGCCGCAAGCCGCACCGCCTGCCTCGATAACGGAGTAAGACTATTAGAGAAAGTCGTTGTTCGACACAAGACGATGTGTTTCGCTATTTAGGCTGTATATTAGTTAATTTACAGGATACGAAAAAGTAAATCTTTTTCGAATTTTAAACGCCATTCCTCTCTATAATATTATTCTTTCGTCGTACATTTCTCGTAAACGTCGGTGAGACTGTAGGTTAGCGTACTGTTGTGCTCACATAATACGTTCGTGAAGTACTGGTACTTGTCAAACTAAATTACGTTTTCAGTCTAAATAATCCTCTTTCGAGTACGAGCTTTTTATTCGCGTTAGTCTACGTGTCGTATGTACAAAAGGCGAACGTACGGTGTATTAACACAGCTCAAATTTACACTGTAGCTAATACATATAAAGAGGAGAGGCGACGAAAAATTACACACTTTCCTAATCGTTTATTCCTGAAACGAGGCTCGTTTGTACAGAGGCGAGGCACGATCAATTTAAACTGACTTCTGATTTTAAGTAAAAGGGCCTCCCGCGCTGAATTTGCCCCGTACCCACAGCCACCGTACAGTGTTAATGCAGATAGAACGTTTCACGAATCGCTGTGCACACGATTTACACTAATTTCGTTTTTCTGTTTCTGTCTACCTCATTTCATTCAGAGCTTTGCTGTACCGTAGCGTCAAAGATTTTTTTTCACGCTCATGTAATCCGCGTTATTTGAAAACTTTTAAATTGGCGAACGACTGTGGGAAAAAAGTAGGTGAAAGTCGCGGCAAAATAAACAAAGAACACTAAAACGCGACTGTGGACACCAACACAATTTATATATATATATATATATATATATATATATATATATAAAATTTGAATACAGTTCAACTTTTTGAGGGGGCGCGATCTTCAGACCATATGTTTTCCTCCTCTAGAATTCCATATTATTGTCAATATTGACTGCAAATATCGATTGAGTTAGGTAAGTACTCTTATTCTTTCTTGCAAAAGTTTGGTATTCTATCTCTATACCTATGTATATACCTAATTATCAAAATCATTCACAGTTTACCTACTTCACAGCCTGTGATTGGGACTAAAGCTTAATTAAATTCTCTAGCTACTTCACCAGTCATGATGGAATTCTCGATCGAAAGAAAACGGTAAACATGAATACCGTATTCGATTGCCGGAGTTATCTGTGGAAAATGATTACGCGATCAGTTTCAATGACGAAGGATTACTTATCAAAAACAAAATATTTTTATTTATAGGCTGCTCCGTCGATTTTTATGGAAGGAAATCGATTTCTATCGAAGGAAAATATCTGTCACAATGCCTATCTACCATATTTTATTAGTGCAAGGATAGCGTACAATAGTCATCATACTCCAATCCTGATTTGAAGTTTGGGCATCACTTACCTACCTATATGCTCTCATTTTTCGCATCTTCTCCTATGAATATCAAAAAAGCTCTGGTTGTGATGATATTCTTCAAATTTCATTTAAACCAGTTGACAGTTTTGCAACGTTTAATAAGAAAACAATGTTGGTAAATAGTGTCCTGAAAACTCATAATTTTGTAACTAGAACACCAATTATAAGCAGAAAGGTTAATTCCTGATTCATATTCTAGAGGCTTTACCTTATTCTGTTAAGTACGTTTTCCTTCTTCAGAATTCAGAATATTCATCCATTGTGCAACAATTGCTTTGTAAGCTCCACGACACAAGCAGACCTGCCCACAATCCAAGGTGTTTGCAAAAAGCTCACCAAATCCACATCAGATCCACATAATAATAATATTATTCAGATAAAATTGAAACGAGGTACCTATTGTTGCATTGAATTTTTATGCAAAAAGAAAGATCGAAAGGCCGAGATAAAAGAGGTAAATAAAGTTTATTAGTATGAACTATGAAGTCCAATCAGCCAGCAGCTTTACGATTATTTTTCACAATTCTGATTGGCCAGTAAGGGCACTGCTAGGAGCGCCACTCTCCACGCTACACTCGAAAGTGATGGCGTGTAATGGTCCTATAATAGATAATACAGGAATGATTGTACAAAATATTGTTTCAACAGGGAACCTGTTTTATCGGAGGGAATTTTGAAGAAAAATGACGGGCGCCGGGAGGCAAACCGTGGGACTTGGAAAAATGTTTAACTCTGGGCTACATATGATAGGAAGGGGACTTAGAGAAATTTCTTCCTCCGAGCTATAGGCCTATATAAGAGATGTTTCAGGCTAGTTTAGTATAGATACTGTATATTAGGCCTAGTTAGTATAAGCCTAGTTATAGTGCATATCAAGCCTAGTATAACAAAGGCTAAAATTCGAAATTTTTCAAGCTAGTCATTATAGGCCTAGTATAGTATATTAGGCCTATTATAATGAAGGCCAAACTTCGAAATTTTTTAGGCTACCGGTACTTATTATAGGCCTAGTATCGATTTGTAGAAGTTTTTCCAATACAACGTACGAATCTTTAAGGGGTTTTTTCTCCTCAAAGCTGGCTCCAAAAAATTCAATTTATCTAAACTTTGTTTTGTTTATGAAGGTAAAAATACATGCATTTTGGTATTTTGGGACCGGGACGTGAACATTTGTTCGAAATATTCTATAATTCGGTTTATCAATGTTCGACTCAGCAAGGTTTGACTGTATTTGAAAAAGAAACTTCATATTTGATACCTAGTAATAAGAAATAAAAAATCCATGGTTTTGATTATGTAGATTGCGTTTCCTGCTATACAAATGTCGCATCTCAGGCTCTCTTAAACAACACGTCATTTTCATTCACACAGCTGCTGTTGATGCAAACTCCGCTGACTTTTTTTTTACTTTAATTGATGGAGAATTATTTAGAACTCATTCTAATTCAAAAATATATTAACCTCCACAAAACTACGCAAGCAAATAATAGGAGGAATATTTGCTGAAAATGCTCAACAAGATACTTTAGAATTCCTCTCTGCTATCATACGTATAGGCCTATAAGTTATAAATTTTATCCAATAATTTTTCGATTATAATTCAAGGAACTTACTTATTCATGTACAAAATGTAATTATCAATCAGAAAACATAGAAATTTCACATGTCTTAAAATTGTATATGAATGAAATCAAAAAATATAATGAGAATTTTTCCGATCGTTTTCTGCGTTAATAAATAATCAGTACGGCCGATGGAAAAATATTGATGACCAACAAGCAACTTGTCCTGGGTAAAAATAAACAATGTATTAGAATAAAAAGGAAGATATTTTATCTTTAGACAGTATAGTAATCGTTCAAATAATACCAGAATATACTATGGAAACTGAAAATTATGTTATTTATAATAAAAAACACTTCTCATTACCTATCAAATATGCTAATAGAGAATCAAATTCTAATTAATAACAAGTATGAGGTAAACACATTGATCTTCCACCATGGTGATACTCTCACTTCCGGTCACTACACAAGTTGGTCGAAATCCAATAATGAATGGTATGATTTAGATGATGAAAATATAGGTAATACCATTTAGTACTAACACCAGAAAAATTAGAGAACCCTTACATAGGTACTTATTGAATAAAATTATTGAATGATACCGAGAGTTTCCTCAGTCTTAATAACAGCAATCAAGCCATCTACTAATCAGAATACTGAACTAAATTGGGTAGCAAATAACAAGAGATCTCTCAAAAAAATAACGTAATTAGGTATATCACTTGAAAAAAATTTTCTTCTTCTCAAAATCCGAAACCCAAAAGATCCGGATATTTCTTTTTTCAGAAATTCGGAGTGTGATTAATCAGGATTTACCTACTCTTTTTTTCTGAGATCCGTCTAACCCAAAAGATCCTCATCTTCTCGATTTTTTCAAATTCCGGAATTTCTCTTCTGAATTTAGATTCTTCATCTACCCTTTGAGACTCAAACACTCGACTCAACTCTTTCAATTTCAAAATGTATATCATACTATTTGATTCAAGATCAATAAATATACTCAATCAAGTTCTTCTATCGTTCTTTCTACTTTCAATTCCAGCTTCTAATGTACTTGGGAAAATTTGGGAAGAAATTTAAAAGATCCGGATACCTATTTATTTTTTCAGAAATCCGGAGTGTGATTGATCAGGATCTAGGCCTACCTATATTTAAACACATTTACCTGTTTGATTAGTTTCCATCGATCACTATCTTTGATCTGATTGTCTCCCTCCCATAAAAGGCCATTACTTTCGTTTAACGTCTTCTTTTCCAAAGCGGATCTGGATTCTTGTCTCTGCATAAATATGGCTTTCAGTGCTCGGGAAAACAATTTTCTCACAACCTCACATACTTTTGTAAAAAAATTTGTATTTCAGAATATTTGGGTAAAAAATTAAAATCATAACCTAATACTTATCATAATCAAAATTTATTTCATTAAAATGAAAAATATTTTCGGACATTCATTAAAAAAAAAATGAAAAATTATACCGATGATGTTTCGAAAACATTACAGGTATAAAATTTTGCGTCTGATCAAGTCTTTAAAAGTTGACCCTAGGTATAAGTACCTATGTTTTTGGTCAAGCTAACCTGACTTCAGCATTTATTCATCTTTATACATGTCATAAATAAGCCTAAATGCAATTCCATTGTAGGTAATTTTTCATCACCTTTCAACTGGACCCTTTTTAGCCAAACCTAACCGAGCGATATGATAACAATCTAAAGAAATGGAGAAAAATGTTCCTCTACAATAAGCGAAGATTCTCCTTTCCCCAGATTGTTATCATGTCGCTTGGTTGGTTTGGCTAAAAAGGGTTCAACTGTATAGGTACCTATTCAAGCCTGGATAATTCATTTGTAAGTCTTTTTTCTAGTTTACAAATTCTTTTTCCTAGTTTAAGACACATTTTTAGATACATACATGTAAAAATAACTAGATTCGTTAAATTTCTGAGTATGTTAGTCAAAAGCGCTCGCGCTTATCATATTTTACGATTCTAGTAATTTTTACATTTATTTATTAAGGTCTACCTGCATAATTTCTTACTCTAGTACATCAATATAATGTACGATTTCCGGATATAGCCTCCCTATCAATGAACCTTTTTTTTTTTTTTTTTTTCCTGTATTGTATTTTATGAAAAAATGGAAATTCTCGCGTCACAGTCTCATTTTTGGTCATCTTTTCTGGTCGTTGTGTCTGTAATAGGTACCTTATTTATTTCTCTTTTTTTTTTTTCTTTTTTTTTTCTCTCTCTCGAAAAAATGTTTATTTGTCGAGCGGGGATGTGACGAGATCCCAGCTGTCATAGTTCAGACATAAACTTTTTGAACTTAGGTGCTTGATAAACAAATATAACATACCGGTATAGTATTTACATGAATCGCTCCAACTATAGGTCGACGTAAAAAGTGTACTAAGGCTCAGTCGCAATTTATATCACATCATGTAAGGCGATAAATCTAGCGCAGTTTTCATACAGAGCGCTTTTCGCTGTATTTATACAAAAACATTCCCGACTTAAAGTTTACAACTGCATTGAATATCTCGAAACGTTCTATATTGTTTCCTTTGTCCGTACAATATTGCTTTATAAAATCCATATTTTATGCAACAGGAACAAACGGAAGAAAACGAAAATGTAGGTACTATTAGATACAGTGTGAAAGAAGTGAATTATTGAAGGAGAGACAGAATAAGAAACAGGACGCAGAAAATTTAATACCGAATTTTTTCGCCGAGAGGACATAGCATATTATTTTGGTATATGTACTTACTTTTCATGATGTCACATCAAAAACTGAGTTTCTATACCCCGAATCAGGAATACACGACAATGGGAAAGGAAAGTATCAAAACTCCAGAGAAGAAGAAAAAGATAATTTTCGAATTTCTCGAATGTTTACCTCACTATATAAAGGATGTACCTATATCTGTAGACTTATCAACAGAAGAGTAGTGTACAATATCATTTCTACCCTCTTGTTTCATCTTTTTGTAAGTATCTTGTTCATTTTTTTCCCCCAATTTAAAAAAGCTCTCGGTCATGATATTATTAAGTGAATATAATAAATATATTTTGAAACAACAAATGATCCTTATATTGGGTATTCATCAAACTCAACGACTGCCAATGAGTGAGATACGAGTACGAGTATAGAATTAATTTTCAACGATCAAAAATCAGAATTTGAAAGTAGGAAAAATGGTCTGATAGTGCCGCCTCAATCCAACAAATAAATTTGATTAATAGGCCTACGACTGACAATTACGAATTGCGGGACATGTTTAATAGGTATATAATTATAATAAGAATTATCTTTACAATCTTGTATAGAATAAACAATTATTACAAGCTATACCATTAAAAAAATTCATTTTTCGACGTAAATTTTTCAATTATTTTTAAATACAATTTTTGAAAAAATTGCTCATACTAGGGTACCTACGCGCTAAGGTAATAATGCTGGTAGGGTAGAAAAAAAAAAAAAAAAAACGGCAACATTTCATGGAAAATGGGACAAAAATTTCGTGCTGCATTGCGGACGCAGTTGTAGCAATTCAGCGGATGGCCGGTCCAATAATACCGTAGCTGAATGATGACCATTTAGCTTCCAGCTGATAGTCTGAGTGTAGTGCGCTAAAAATGCGCTGTCATCTTCTTTTTATTCAATCTACAAAAAGCCGGAATCCGCAGTTCAGCGTCTGTTCAGCGTTTAAACTGAGGAACTGCATTTAAACTTTAAAGCAAGGATTAGAGAAAAAAGTTCAAGTGTTGTATTTTTGAGGATTTGCGTAAGGAACTAATTGCCATCACAGTTCACTGTACAAGTTAGGTATATACGCAGATGTATGTATTTGTTTCTATTCCAAGTAAACGGTACCAGAGATCTGACGTGGCAAAATTGAATTGAAGTGAGTTATCTCCGTGAGTTAATAATAGTTAATACTAGCTTCTTTGTTGTAAAAATTGATATCTCATTCAGTGAAATACATTCCAACATGATATCTCTATTGGCAATCAAACACAGTTATCAAATTCCAATAGATTTGAAATGCTACATAGAACTACTCAATTTTTTCTCGTCACTTCTTCACAGAGATAAAATCGATCATCTCTTGATTGTTGTTATTAGGCACTGGTATATCAATTCAGCTTTGTACAGCAGAGACCGTCAGCCACAAAACTGATAAGACTATACATTTGAAATGATTTCAGCCAACAAAGCAGCGATTCTGACCTGTTATTGAATGTTGAAGTCCAGATTTTGGTTAGTTATTGTGGCAGTGATGATGATGAAATCATTCACCAATTTTTGTAGGTTGATCAATGATTTATTTTTTCTCATCATGTAGGTGCTAGAGGAAGAAAACTACTGTAACAGTATACCGCTTGGTCAAGAGATTTTTCATATTGATAAGATCTATTGTTGATCGTTGAAAACTGGCAGTAGGCCTGATTGTGATGACGTACTTTTGGCTGTTCAATGGACCTCATCGCAGTTTTTGAGAGCCCTGAAATACTTGCAGCATTTTGCAATTTGTCATGTGATTTGATCCTGAAACAATTTAAGTCTGCAGTAGGCCTATCGACCTCATGCTTTGAGACATTCAAGTTAGTATTTTATCAAATTACCAATTTAGGATTGTTGTTGAATTAGAGATTAAAAAGAAAGGGAAATAACGGGAAGGTGAAATATTTATTTTTCATAACTCACACTTCCAAAGTGCACTTTTGGTGTACTGATTTCACTGCGTAACAATTTAGAACTTTTTGAAAATTACTTGAATAAGAATAGATGATTCTTAAAGTATTTTTTGCACCGAATTCAATGCCGTTTTCCGTTTTTCGATAGCACGTCTAGATTTCTTGTAACCATCATCTTTGCTTACAATAAATTGTCGCATGTCGTCGCAAAACATAACGCTGGTTCTTGTACGCTGCTGTGATACTGCTATTGTTGATCGAAGCACGGGAACCTGTGTTATGTTTCGCGACGACACACAACAATTTATTGTACATAAAGATGATGATTACAAGAAATAATCTAGACGTGCTATCGAAAAACGGAAAACGGCATTGAATTCAATGTAAAAATTACTTCGAGATTCATCTATTCTTATTCAAGTAATTTTTTATGTGTTATTACGCAGTGTTTTAGAAGCGAAAACGTCTGTTTGCGCTCGCGTTAGCTATAGCGCTTGAAAATGTGATAACGCTACTTTTCTGTCCTCTCGACTTACTCTTCTGTCAGATTGATTCATTCTGACAGAAGAGTAAGTCGAGAGCAAACATGACGAACTAAAGAACGAGGCAAAAACGCCGTTTAGTTTTCCATAGGAACGAACGGATAGCCGTTCGTTCTCCCATAAGACCTTTCCCGAGAAAAATGACATCTTAAATTAGTTAACAAAGAGATAATATAAAAGACGTATTATTATTGTCTTTTTTTGAACTGGTTGATGAAATTGATTTATTGATTTTTGTTTCAAAATGTATCGCAGTCTTATCTGAATGAATACAGGTAATCAAGAGGTTTGAAACTCGGATGGATCCCCCTCCCTCTCTCGCAAAGGATTAAAATTTAAAAAGAAGAAATCATTGAAAAAAGAATCAATAATTAGGTCCAATGTTTCTTTACTTAGAAAATTCGAGCTCCCCTCCGTAAATGCTCTACTAAATCTGCCCCTGTAATTATATTACCAATCTGTACCTGCTCTTAATCTCTTTGATGCGAAAACTATAAGAAAGGATGGAATTGTAACAATAGTAATTTTTTTTTAGTTACAATTTCCCAAAAAATACATTCCTGGTATCTCGAGTCGAAAAAGATCACACTAAGTTACTAGAAATTGATGTGAATGGCAAGGTAGCTTCTGTTTGCAAATTTTCTTGAATTATTTTGTATTTCTATCAGACGAGTATACGCTTTAAAATTGATATGTTTTTTACAGAGATTTCATGTATAAATAAAAGAGAGAACATGGACATTAAATTTTCATCCCGGTTAATCCCACGTACGGAAATGAAATTCCGAGCATCGAAAAAGGAAATGCGTTTATACTCCGAGGACTTTAATACCGTTCAGTGCAGAATAACACTCATCCTCGTGCATCGTACAGCTCTATTTACTGTTATTTCGCTTCAAACTTCCGACAGACTGAAAAAGCCTCGCAGTGATTTTACTAAGAAAAAAAAGGGGAAAAAAAAAGTAAGTAAGAACGTCTTGTTGCGCCGTTTGAGAATTCTTGGGATTATTTGACTGAGCTTGACCAAAATAAAAATGTAATATCCAATCTTAGTAGCGACGGAAACAACGCCTTTGCTAAACTTTACAGTCTTCTATAAAATGAAAATAAATACTTCAGCGTACACCACTACAATGACGCAGTGCGCGTTGTATGACTGCGTTGAGATCAAAACTCTTACGTCGCGATGATTACCCTCTACTAACCTATTATAGTATTCTCGGGCACAAACAGGTCATACAAAATTAACACATTAAATGGAACATTATTGGCTTTCGAAACTTGAGTCAGCTTTATCGAAAGCAAAGTCAATGTATTCGAGTACGTGATACGACGTAGGTACTGCACAAAGTCAACTGAATACAATCTTTACCTTACGTTGAAAGCGCTACTTGTGACGTCCAACATCGAAAACGGCTGTTCCTGTTCTAACCTTCAGGGAGACATTTTAAGTATCATTTAGAAAAATGTACGTACACAGTCAGCTTACTCGTACTCACTCTGATTATACCGCGCAGGTTACTTGGAAGAAATAGTACTAAACAAAAGATATCCCGTCGGCTACAGCAGATATATCTGTGTAATAATGTCCAATTTTCATAAATTTTCGGTGCGCGATGAGTCTTCAGTACCTGCAGCGAAGTTCACCTCCCCGTGTACAATTCGTGCTCTGTCCTTTTTAGCTGGAGGGATAACACGACACCGAGTACCCTGTCTGAGTGCGGTGTCGTTAATATTTAAATGGGACAGCAATAAGAGTTAAAACCGAGTACGTTCTTTTTGGGGATGTAATAAATCACCGGTGTAGTCGTCCGATACCCTATAAAATAACGCATAGGTACCTAACGGGTTTTCGGTTAGTATTTCCGCACCACGTTAACGAGAGAGCCCATTTTTGTGAAATGTTAACACGAAGTATTTTAATTTAGTGTGTCTTTTTTTTCCTCGCATTCTCCTCTTTCGCGTTGACCTCTTGAAATGCAGATCGGAAGTCGTTTTTTCCGTCTATGACGCCAAGAATATCCATTGGAGCCTGCTCTGCTCTTGAAACCAACTATAGAATCTTTTCCATTCTTTAGGAGAAAAAAAGTTGAATTGCAGCATAGTAAATTTCTGACGTAGAAATAAATATGCTGAGAGTAGTTTGATCGTTCTTCTAAGAATTCAAAGGTTGAAACAGCAATGGTGGTTCTGAATTTGTACTGACAAGTCGGCTACAAATCTTAGAGCTAATCATGTGCTGGAGCAGCTCCTGGCTTGCTGTGAAGCCCACTAATTATGATACAAATCTTTACCTGTCAGGTCGCACCTTATTTGTAACCAGATGTTCACCGAATCCGAGTCCCTTCTCTTACAAGGCTTTGCAAAAAATTTTGCAATACCAATTTGTCTTCTATTTTTCCTCGATCCACAGAATTCTTCTTTTCGATAGTAGGTCTGTATCTTACTTCGAAAAGATACAACAAGGTTGCTTGTCTGGACACAAAGTTAGAATTATAAATAAAGTTGTTTTAAATTACTTAAAAAGTCGATTGGGATTTTTCGGAAGATTGTTCTGTTAAGCAAAACAACATGATTGTTTGTATTTCACTCGTATTTATTTAGAGGGCTTTTATCATCGTGAATATTTCTTTCTTTTTCAGGTGCAACTTTATGATGAGAGTTGAGTATCATTAGTGCCATAATTTCCGTAAGAAGAAGCTCCTCCATCGGCAAATTTAGGCGGTAGACCTGGTGTGGTAATGTGTTATTAAAATCTTTATTATGACTCATAATGTGAAAATACTTTTAACGAATACTTTTCTTTTTTTTTTAGTTTCTTCCAGGATGATGCCACAGGTTGTTTACGGCTGCCGTAAAATAAAAAAGAAAGATATTGCGTTCTGTTCATTGTTTCCTATTTTTCACCACACTAGATCGATCGATGTGGTGAAGAACGATCCATACTATAATTTTCCTATCATGGAAGGTTTTTTCAAGTCAGCTGAGGTTCAAACCCAACTTATCTGTGAGTTAACAATTTTTTTTTCTACCACTTCGTAGACCATCAGTTCCCCCTCCCCCATCTAATTAACGAGACTTGCGAATGCACTTAGGGTTTTAGGCTAGCTCCGAATGGATTTTACTGGTCGATTTTTATCCAACAGCAAAATTTCTCCAAGACGTTGTCCTTCCTTCCTGTATTTCAAAATCTCATAAACTATCAAAAAATTAATGTTCTGAAAATGATTTTTATAGTGTTCTCTTCATTCGTAAAACTTTCCTGAAATCTAAAGTAATCTATTCACAAAAACTCCATTTTCCACCTCACTTACCAAGGTAAAGAATTCAAATTTAGCTCCTTAATCCCGCAATCGAAAATTTTCTGTCCATTTTTCAGAACTCAGCCTGACAATCAATTTTTATATACCGTACCCATTATTCTAATTTGATTCACGACCTACTTTTAATTCATACTTGAAGTGGATTCGTAATTTCAAGTGCCCTATTCTTTTCTCAACCGCAGTTTGTTAGTCTGAGACCTTTTCATTCTTCGCAAAATCGCATTGTAGGTGGAAACGTTCATTCGTTCGACGATTTGTTATTTAGAGTCTTTCGCTGGTAGAAGAAAAAAAGAAGGAAGGCAAATAAGTTAATCGACATAAACCGAGATATTACTTTAGCCTACATCGCTCTTCTTTCTCTCTCTTTCTCGCACGCTCATTTACTCGATTTTCTTCCGACCCTCTCTTTTGGAAAGCAGTTTCAGGCGCACAATGAGTTATTTGTCTTACAGGAGCGCACTCAATTTACCGAACTGAGGAAGAAAGAAAGCTATAAAGTGTAATAATAGTGTATACTCCGCGCACTCTCCACAGCGTAATGAAAGAAGAAAGAAGCGAGTATAGTGAGTAACACAGCAGTATGAAGTCTGAAACTGATAACAAACGAATTTAGCAACAACAAATTATTCCAGATGAAAAATCGGAACGTTATTATGTTCGAATAGCTTAGAAATTCTAGTGTGTTACCTCGTCTCGTTGATTGGTACATGTATGATCCAAAGGGACGCGTACGTGTTGCCCAAGAAAAATTAAAAAGCATTCGCTTGAGGGAACTCTCGAGAATCGAGAAGAGCGACTCTCGACACAACAATCGAAGATCAATGTTTACACGTATCTACCTTAGCTAGATAGAAATTATTTTTAAACCATTTCACTCGTTGTATTTAGTATACTGACAGTTTATAGTAACTCTTTTTTTCCAAACTCATTTTGTAAACATTTAATGGAGCGAAAAGTTTCGTCGTATTCCAACTCGCGGAGTCGTAGCGGAAGGTGAGAGCGTGAATGGCGAAAAATTTTGTGCAGATGGCGAACAAAAATACTGCATCTGCGATGTTCGAAAGCAAAACTTTTTAACATTTTTTAATGTACTTATCTGGTCGTTTAAAAATTTATCTCTTGTCTGTGAAAGGAAAAATGCGTAATATACTCGGATTTGACTAGCTATACAGGGTATTAAAGCGTCAATTGTTGGTTATAGAGGAGAGGAATGAATTCACAGACAATCAGACGACGAAGAAAGTAGAGAAAAAAAAGTACCCGCTGCGCTAATTAACGATAATGTTTATTTTATTACGACGGATTTAATTATGGGAAGATATTCTCCGTCGAATGCTCCAGTAAAATTTATTTTTTCCCGCTATATTGTAGAAGTACGCTACTTTTATGAAGCGAATGTACGAGGATTTTCAGGTTTTAAAAAGTCGGACATGTAACTTTATGACTAATGACGAAGAGTATAACGATGACTAATAATAACCATTGAAAATGTTTTGTTACAGGTACTTGTGAACGACCGTTTACCGTGTGTATTTGAAGTGTTCTACTACGACAAAATACTGAAGAAAAGCGTACAGTACCGTATTTATTAAGAAAAAGAAAATTAAAATTTGCGCAACTTGACCCTGAACTCGTTCATACTCGAGCTCGAAAACTGAAAGGAACGTTAATGATGGAAGCATGAATTATTCATAAACGGAAAATGTTGATAGACTTGGTGAGCGAAAATGTTTGGCTTCTCTTTATGAATATTGACAACAATTAAAATATTTCGTGAACAAAAAGTTCAATTTGTTAAAACGAAGTACGAAAATTTCTTCAAGTATGTCGTGTTTCGACTCAAATTGAGTTATTTTCACAGAAGTGCATGTTATATTTAAGATAGTATGATGCATTCCTGCTGGTTGAAAGTGTGAAAAATTGAAAGTGCTGTTTAATAATTACAAAAAATATTGGAAGAATTGTCCGCGATTATAGAAATCAAAGTGCTATTGAATGATCTTAGAATGATTGCAGAATTTATACCCGAAACAAAATAACTGAATGGCCAAAATTACTGTGACGTCAATTATAATTGTGGCGGCGAAAGGTATGCAGCGCCCAACCTCGGAGCCGAAACGTCCGCGCCAAAACAAACAGTCACGCTGCAAATATGAGGACTAAGAGACCTTCATTAATGAACCCATATGTGCTTGAGCCCTCTCCTCAGCAGCGTAGCCAGGTGGGAAGGGGTTCGAGGGGTCGAAACCCCCTTATGACACATGAAATACCACATTTTATTCTGAATAATTTTCTCCTTCTACAGAAAAATTTTCTGACTACGCCACTAGTTAGGGACAAAACCCCCCACAGGATCGTTAAAACCCTGTAGAATCATCAATTTTCAACTATCCAATAAGCTTTTTCTTTTTTTTGCTTGTTGGAAATCTTGTCCTCCAAAACTTTTGCCCCCTCCCGTCCAGAAATAATTCCTAAATACATCACTGCCTTTTCACCACCTCTTGCGAGCATCAAGGAAGCCACGATTCCATCCAGTAGAGTGGCAAATTACAAAAAAAATTGATATGAATGATAAAAGTATGAAAATTGGTTCAGTGAGTATTCATCCTAAAAAGACCTTCATGGTGTGGAAGCTATTCGAAATGGTCCACGCGGTGTGGCGACGGGAGTGGATTTTTGTAGCACCAGTTTACTTCTGTTCTGAGTGTGAGCAATACCAACGCTCTTTGAGTCGATTTCATATTATTTCGATGGTATGATTTTTATCGGACTATCGCATCATTTTTACTTTCAAGATTCTAGGTTTACAAATTTTCATGTTTTTCAAATTCTCGTTAAGTTTTGCTTCAAAAGATACTGTGTCCTACAATCGGAATCTGTTTTGCAAGAAATATTTTTGAGCTCGAAATATAGACAAAAAGACCGGCCTTATCAATCTGGACCCTCATATTAAAGCGTTGAAAGCCAAATGTCTAAACTCCCTGTCCTCAAATATCTATTCGACCCTCGCACTAGTTGCAGTCTCGAACTCCTCCTTCAGCTGTACAATTCCCTAATTCGCTCTTAACTGGATTAAGGGTCCCAGTCTACTGCTAGACAGGATAATAAATCTCCTGAAATCACTGATGCAATACAATCTACTACGTTTAGTCTCTGGTACTTTGCGCACCTGAGACCGGCATCCCTTCTCTACAATTCCGCTCATTATCGCCTACCGCCAACTTTCTTGCGTATATTGGCCAGCTATCTTTCTTCCCTACCTTAGTCAACAAAATTTACTATTTCTTCACGAGAATTCGTTTTAGACAATCATCCCAAATTCCAGCCCTTCTTTCTATCTACTCATCCACCCCTCCCTGGGTATCCATGACGCCTAATATTTGCCTCGACGTGGCTGACTTATCAAAATCGTCCAACCTTATTTACTTACTTAGAACATATCGAAACCATGTTTGCCAATGACTTTCCCTCTCAGAACCTGTGCTGTACAGATGGATTCAAATCGGGGTTCCAGAACTGGCTACGTCTTATCTGTCAGTGGTAACGGCTTGCACTTTCGTGTGAAACACTCAGCAATCAAATTTTCTTCTGAATTATCTCTAAGCTTAGGTATCCGCGAACTGAGAACGAAACGATTTCCTCGTGTATCTTTCATCGAATTATTCTGATTTTTTAATTTTCTGTATTTTGTTGTCACCTCATTTGTTCACCAAAAGTTCTAAATTGATAGAATCAATGCGGTTTCTCAATTTATGGCGAGATATACCAGACGAAGTCATACTCAAGCGAGTAATACAATCGGAGTAATTTACAATAGCCACAGAAATTTAACGACGCCGGAGCGCTTTCGATTAAACAAGCATTGTCAACGGGGACTGGAAAGCGACTGAACCAACTCCGGCTGTAAACTAGAAACATACGAGGAAATCAGGATTGAACCAGCGAGTCATCATGACGTGAATCATACTCGTAAACTAGTTCAATCAACCCCTCATCAGGTATGTACCTGGTGAGCACATTAAGGTCGTCGTTATTTAAATGATGGATTATTTCGATGTGTTCTAACGCTTTTCGCTTCGAATACGCGTTTTCTCTATAGAGGAGGACCTCGGATTCCTCTTTAATGCTAGGGCCGCTAGTGATTAGATGGTCCGCAAACGCCGATTCACCTATATTCTTCTTTTCCCACGCCTTCCTATGTTCAACGATTCTGATTTTCAACTGACGGCCTGTCTCGCCAATATAAATTCTGTTACAATCCTTACACTCAACTTTATACACACCACTCCTCTCGGCAGTTGGATGGGGTCTTTTAGCCTAACCAATAAACTTTTCATGGTATTGGGGTTGTAATACACAGGCCGAAATCCGAAGGGGCGTAGGACACGACTCAATTGAGATGAAAACTGCCCCAAGAACGGAAGCCTTACCCAACGCTCTCTACTGTTTGGGGCCGTATTGCGGGGAGGGGGGTGGTGGAATCGAGGCATTTTCGAGTAACTTTCCTTTGGATCATAAGGTCAATGTCTAAGTTCACTTCATTCACTCTGGCCAAGTGCTTTATAGTTAATACCTCTTTTTGGAAGGCTGACTGATTGAGAGGAATACTAGTCAGTCCATGGATTAAGCTGTTAAATCCAGCATATCTATGGGCTTCAGGGCAAAAAGATTTGCCGTGGACAGTAATATCGGTCGCAGTATCTTTCCTGTATATGGCGAATTCATGGATACCGTCTCTATTACAGATCGCAAATCCAAGTAATTAATAGATGCGCCACCGATTTCTAAAGTAAATTTTATAGAAGGATATTGATTATTTAGATACTGGAGAAACTCCAAAAGGAGCTCTCGGGGACCAGTCCACGTAGACAACACAGCGTCGACATACCTGTGCCAATAATAAATCTGATCTAAATACGCACTGCCAGAGGAGAACAAATCGAGCTCAAACTTAGACGTAAAGACCTCCGAAATGAGAGAACCCAAAGGAGAACCGATGGGTATTCCAACCTCTTCAGGAAACTCAAAAAACTTGTTATCGAATTTGCAATAATTGGGAGACCAACAAATATTCAGGAGATTGAAAAATTCACCCAATTCTTCTTGGCGAACATTTGTTTGAATCAAAAGCCCCGTTGACAATGATTGTTTAATCGAAAGCGCTCCGGCGTCGTTAAATTTCTGTGGCTATTGTAAATTACTCCGATTGTATTACTCGCTTGAGTACGACTTCGTCTGGTATATCTGGCCATAAATTGAGAAACCGCATTGATTCTATTAATAACGCTGATACGGCGTATTTGCGATTTCTGTTCGGGAAGTTTCGGAACCAAAGGTCGTCGTTCTCATCTCGCATATGGTTTCTTCGCAAATGCTTGAAATTACTCCTTAAGCCTTATTTCATTAAGTTTCGGTTGTTCTCGGATTGCGATCGCACCACCAAAAAATTGGAAAAATTCCTGACGGAAAAATGGATCCGCACTGAATTGCGGAGGTGGCATGGAAAGTTGAATGTCACCACTAGGCTGAACTTATTGGTCCATTCTAGACTTTCTGGTCTACTGCATCCGGGTGAGTTGGATCTGTTTATTAAGGCTATTAGTGTTAAATGCCGCGATTTTGAAGCTAAATTGAAAAGGAAGAAAAATAAGAAACTTTGTTCCCTCCGGAAAAAGAAAGAAAATTTGAATAACCCCGCTGTCCAGGAAGTGAGACCTGAGGTCAGTGTTATCCAAAACTTCCAACCGCGCATTATAAATTGCAGTCAGGTTGAGTTCAGTAGCGATGAGGTGAATTTATTAGAGAAAGGGTTGAAGTTCGGATTACCCCCTCTTAATAATGGTAATGCTTTGGCTAATGTTGTTGCCGACCTCGAGGTGAAAATCGGACCGGGGGTTAATACTCAAAAAAATTGTGCTGCTTTTGTCCGCAATACCCCCCTCCCTCGCATAAACAATTACGCAATTGAGGTGATTAAGGGATTAAAGAGGAGGGTCAGGGAGGAGGGCTTAATCATCACGAAGGCTGACAAAAGTAATGCCATTGTCGTGATGGAGAAGTCCTCCTACGTCTCCAAGGTCTATGACGTTCTCGGCTAGTGTGGTGCTAAGGAAAACGACAGCTTCAATTTTCCTAAACACGTAAAAGAAGTTAGACGTGTGATAAACGAGTATGAATTTATTATTAAAACTCCCTCGCTAAAAAGATTGCTCCTGGAGCCGAACCCTGTGTCTCCCCTCTTGTACGGGCTACCAAAAGTCCATAAGAAGGATAGCCCGATGCGTCCGGTCGTATCCTTTGTGTCCTCCCCCACGTACGCTCTGGCGAAATTTTTGGACCGATGGTTTAAATCGAGAGTTGACCATGAGTCACCTTACTCGGTGAAAAATTCGGTCTCCTTGGCTGATAGGCTTAAGGATAATATTCTTCCGCTGGGATCGACCCTGTGTTCATTTGATGTGGTCGGCCTGTTCCCCAATATCCCCAGAGCAATCACCATGCAACATATGGGAGACCTTTTGATTCAAACAAATGTTCGCCAAGACGAATTGGGTGAATTTTTCAATCTCCTCAATATTTGTTGGTCTCCCAATTATTGCAAATTGGATAACAAGTTTTTTGAGTTTCCTGAAGAGGTTGGAATACCCATCGCGGTTCTCCTTTGGGTTCTCTCATTTCGGAGGTCTTTATGTCTAAATTTGAGCTCGATTTGTTCTCCTCTGGCAGTGCGTATTTAGATCAGATTTATTATTGGCACAGGTATGTCGACGATGTGTTGTGTACGTGGACTGGTCCCCGAGAGCTCCTTTTGGAGTTTCTCCAGTATCTAAATAATCAATATTCTTCTATAAAATTTACTTTAGAAATCGGTGGCGCATCTATTAATTACTTGGATTTGCGATCTGTAATAGAGACGGTATCCATGAATTCGCCATATACAGGAAAGATACTGCGACCGATATTACTGTCCACGGCAAATCTTTTTGCCCTGAAGCCCATAGATATGCTGGATTTAACAGCTTAATCCATGGACTGACTAGTATTCCTCTCAATCAGTCAGCCTTCCAAAAAGAGGTATTAACTATAAAGCACTTGGCCAGAGTGAATGAAGTGAACTTAGACATTGACCTTATGATCCAAAGGAAAGTTGCTCGAAAATGCCTCGATTCCACCACCCCCCTCCCCGCAATACGGCCCCAAACAGTAGAGAGCGTTGGGTAAGGCTTCCGTTCTTGGGGCAGTTTTCATCTCAATTGAGTCGTGTCCTACGCCCCTTCGGATTTCGGCCTGTGTATTACAACCCCAATACCATGAAAAGTTTATTGGTTAGGCTAAAAGACCCCATCCAACTGGCCGAGAGGAGTGGTGTGTATAAAGTTGAGTGTAAGGATTGTAACGGAATTTATATTGGCGAGACAGACCGTCAGTTGAAAATTAGAATCGCTGAACATAGGAAGGCGTGGGAAAAGAAGAATATAGGTGAATCGGCGTTTACGGACCATCTAATCACTAGCGGCCATAGCATTAAAGAGGGGTCCGAGGTCCTCCTCTATAGAGAAAACGCGTATTCGAAGCGAAAAGCGTTAGAACACATCGAAATAATCCGTCATTAAATAACGACGACCCTAATGTGCTCAACAGGTACATACCTGATGAGGGGTTGATTGAACTAGTTTACGAGTATGATTCACGTCGTGATGACTCGCTGATTCAATCCTGATTTCCTCGTATGTTTCTAGTTTACAGCCGGAGTTGGTTCAGTCGCTTTCCAGTCCCCGTTGACAATGATTGTTTAATCGAAAGCGCTCCGGCGTCGTTAAATTTCTGTGGCTATTGTGAATTACTCCGATTGTATTACTCGCTTGAGTATGACTTCGTCTGGTTCTATACTGATCTGCTAAGCCTCGTCTTACATGACTTATCGCGACATAATATTGTGCGCAGTCACCTAGAAAATAGTATACCATGATAATAAAAGCTTTCAGTGACGCATTGAACGAATAACTCTTTTTTGACATTCATACGTTATATGGAACTTACTGTAGAGTATACAAATTTAACGTATTTTATATTATGTTTTCCCGCTTTTTTTCCTTTTCCTTATTGTACTAACGTTCCATTTTACATTCTAAGCTTTGAGAAAAATAAAGTAAATAAAACCTATACTAAAATAATAGCGCGACCGGGCTAAACCGCGCGACTGATTTAATACTATGTTCCTTTCGGTATTGGAATTATTTATTCTTATATCAACTTTTTTTCCCAGGAAACGAAGACGAACGATAAAGAATCTATCGTCGAGACGTCTCAGCTGACTGCCTTTTGATTTATTTCTGTTTATTTCTTCAAACAAACTGGCTACATTATACAGCGAGAGAACAGTTAGCGACCCAGAAAAACGAGGGCCTGAGAAAAGGAGCAGAGAAAATTGTCGGAAAAAGAAATGTTTATCGTTTGTACAGGTAACGTGTTTCGTATATTTTTCCACATATAATACGTACAAATATCAATATATACGGGTAACAACTACGATACTTCTTGGAAGTGGACTTTTGACCCTGCGATAGAATAACATATTATTCAAGAAAAAATGTACATATTTTATCAAGTTCTGGGAAACGCGCGAGCGGACGCGAAAAATTTCTACGGAACATCGGTGCGTCATTTATTACCGGGTGCGTCAGTGTCTTTGAAAATGAGGCCCGTAGACGTTTCGCGATCTATTTGTATAATATCTTCACCCCGGTCATTATACACCTACACCGTATTTTTGTCGTGGGAATTTCATATCGCGCAACAGATGCGATTTTGTATATTCGATAATAATATTCGGCTTAGGTAGCTTTTCGCTTCTTGCCCTCGATACCGTACACATTTCATTGTTATTCGTTGATTTAACGTAAGTTCTTCTCGAAAGAAGTATGGCCAAAATCTTTCGTTGCTTCTTGGGAGGATAATGCAAATGAAGATTAGTTTGTAATTGGTTCTATAGAAATGCGGAAGGATTGAGGTCAGGGAGATAATATAGAAGGGCCGAAGAACTCTAATTAATTGATGTGTATAACGTTGTTTCTTAATCCTAATTATTTGCGTTACCTACGGGAAACTTGCAACGATTGTCAAGATGCGATTTGAATATTGTACGTGCGTAGTAAAGTACGTTCATAATGTTAAAGGCCTCATTCCTCTCTACGACACGATGAAAGGTTAAAATATACCCTTTACCAACTTATGCGGAGTTTTTAACTTATTTATTATCTAGGTACTTTTACACAGTGTATTGACCAAGAAAGAAAAATGGTCACGGACTATAAAGTAGAAGATATTGATCGGTACCTTAACGAAGTCGTCAATTATTTGTATACGTATTATACAATGAAGGCGTAATACGTATCATTCCTCACAAGAAGAGAATGAACGCAATTTTTGTAAGTCACTTGAAGTCTTCAATTGTTCAGATTTGTCGGACTCATGATGGTGGTTCGTTTTGAAATGCTAATTTGACATTTTCTTGAACTTCTCATACTTTAGAAATTTGACTTCATAAGAGCCTTCGGAACATGAGTGAAAGGTCACTCTAAAGCGAGTTGACTAGTTGCCGTTTTGTACTCGCAGCCTGGGAGAGATCGAGGTTAGGTCGAAGCTTTTTTCCTTGGGATTACCTGTGGCCACATTCGAAAAATTTTTCCAACCTCCAGCCTAGGTCGGAGTCTTCTGTCTCTCTGATAATATTATTACTATGATCTCCTTTTCGATTTTTTTCAATTCCTTAAAGTCGTTGAATTGAGTTTTTAATTATTTCTACGGCACTTAATCGATAAGTAATAATAAATGGATATTACAGATCGTAAGTAAAATTGGTCAAAGGCTCCGGATTCCTTGAACCTTTATCTGTTCGGTAGATGGTGGTCGTTCTTCGTCAGAATGATAACACTTCCCTCTTATAAGACAGGTTCCTCGTAGATAATATCGATGATAAAAATACGTGTAGGGGCTGACCTCAATGACTTTAATACTTGTCTCATTTCTTTGAAGGATAGATGAAAAAAAAACGAAAATTAAAATTATAGAACCAATAATCAAACATTAAAAGGTTTTTGTGAGCTGTATAGACTGTAGAACCGACTGGATTATACGTCGTACGCGTTTCGGGCTACTTGGTTGCCCATCATCAGCGAAAGAACTAAAGCTAGCAGGAATCGTCCATGTAAAATTGGAGGAATGGGTTTGAGAGTGTGTAGCGAACGTCATTGAGAATTTGCCTGTTTGATCCAGAAGCTTCTTTTATCGCAGTCAGCGTTTCAACCTGTTCTAGACTATTTAGAATGTGGCCTTTCTCTTTCCGATGAATCAAGCGAGCTGTAACCCTATCGAGGTGAGGACTGTCTCGATGACAATGGAGGGCCATGGCAGACAGATCTGAACATTTCTTTTTGGAAGTACCGTCGTTTAGATTGTTGAAGTCGTTCCGGTGTTCTTTAAGGCGTTTATCGAAGGAACGTCCAGTCTGACCGATATATTCGGCGGAGCGGACTCCGCACGTGAGCTTTTAGATGCCGGACTGGCAAGGGTCTGGGATACGATCCTTGAGTTTGGATAAAGAGCCATCTGAAGATAGGGGATAGAATCCCACCTAATAATTGAAACGCTCTAGTTCCTTAGCCAGTAACATTGAAGGACGCCCTATAAACGGTAGACGAAGCCAGGATGTGCGACTAGGTGAGTTGAGGGGGGGGAGGAGGTGCTTGGAGGCCGGAAGCCGAGAGGATAGTGCGCAGTGATTTCCGCCGCAGCAGCAACTTGACGTCAACTTTTAAAAGATTTAAGTCGGCAATGCGCTGAAGAACGAGGGTTTCCTTTCTTATTGCGGCAGAATCCAGAGGTAGTTTCTCCATACGGCAGATGGCAGCATGGATAACAGCCATCTTGTGACAACGCGGGTGTAAGGAGGATGCATGTATTGAAATGTCGGTAAAGGTCGGTTTGCGATAGATCTCGAATCTTGGAGTGAGGAGAGAATCCTGCTCAACCAACTGAATAGTTAGGTCCAGGTAGATGAAAGAGGAGTTACCTTCTCAATTTGGGGATGAATCGAATTCATTTGTTCGAGGAAAGGAACCAGATCCTGGAAGAGCCACTCCAAATGCAGAAAATGTCATCGACGTGTCGTTTCCAGTATGGAATATTTTGAGAGAGTGGAAAATCCTGGTGGTGAGTAAGGTGCTCGATGTGGTCTATGTAAATATCTGCAACGAGGAAGGATAAGGGACCGCCCACCGGCAGACCATCTGGGAATTTGTAAACCGAGCCGTTGAAAAGGCAGATGTTGTCCTCTAAGCATAGCGTTGTAAGATCCCGAAACTCCTTAATAACATCATTATCCAAGGACATTTTGCACAACCAATCACGCATGAGGTCGATTGGGATTTTGTTGAACATATTCCTAACGTCAAAGGAAACGAGGTGTGACTATTATTGAATTTCCTACCATCAAGGTCGTTAGCGAGGTCAACGGAGTTGAGGACAGTGAAGCGAGGCTCGAAATTTGAAAAGGATGTAAACCAGTTGCCAAGATATCTGGGAAGTTCAGGCTCGAGTAGCAAGCAACAACCGGCCGGATAGGCATGTCAGGCTTGTGTGTCTTCAACTGGCCATATAGCCGAGGAACTGCGTAGCATATTTGGAACAGGGCCTCCCTGTCTTTGACTATCTTTGATAGGATGTGAGTTGAGTAATTCATACACTTACGGAGCCTCTTGTTATAGCTATCCAAGTTATAGGAAATTGGGCAGGTGCCAGCGGTGGTTAGGAAGTTTGTAATCTTGGAAGTGTAGTCTTCGGAGTTCATTAGAACCAGACACTCACCTTTATCGGTCTTAACGAGTGACAGTTTTTGATCTATGATTTTCTTGCGAAGGGAGGCGTAGGTTTGCCTGGTGTTCGAACGTGCAGTGTGGACCTGGTGGAGCATGTCATCAATAAGCGCTCTGGTGCGGGTGGAATTCAATCTGGTGTCACAGCGAACACCCGCAGTGAGATCAGCAAGGATGATGGAACGGAGAAAAGCCGTTTTATCGTTGGGAAGGACGGCGAATTTCTTACCCAATCTTGGAAGGTCTGTCTCAGCTTTGTTCAGAGGGATAGAGGATAGGTTGATTAGGGGAGTAGCAAAGGTCTCAGCGTTATACCCCGGTGGTTGTTGAGGCGAGTCTCTGTCTTCCTCTGATCAGATAATGATTTAAGCTTCCGAAGTTTGATGGCATGTAGGGACTCATGGAGGGCTATTTTCCGTCGCTCGGTAGAATTCACTGATCCTCGGGCAACAAGGTGAACAAGCGGCGTCGAGCATAGTCGGTAAGGAAAAGTAGTTTTGCTTTTGTACAGGGATACGAGCGATGTTCGCAGTCAAGAACTTTCCGGTAATTGTAATTTTATTTGTACTGACTTCTCCACCCCCCTCTTTTCCGGCCTCTCATTCTCGCCAAATTCCAAATTTCTACCTTTGTGACCTGTATTGCATTGTGATCTGTTACATGCGTCTGTGTTGCCTTCGTGTTTCTCGGGACCCCAGCGGCGGTACGAGGGCGTGGCACTATGGCTCGAGCCACACCGATCCAGGATGTACAGGGGCCAAGAAAAAAATGGGGAAAGAAAATTTTAACGCATAAAAATACTCGGAAAGAGCGACAGGCGCTTTTGGAAGTGATGCGTCGCCATTGAGTCAAGTTCCGACTATTGATAGTTTCAATATCAAGATTTCTTTTAATTTCTTTCCTCAAGTTATTCGTGATTTCAGCATTAAAAATCCCTTCACGTTCCTGTACCTCTTTTTAGCCAGCATCGAAAATCATTTTGAAAGTTCTATTTTGATCAACGAAGGTACCAAAATCATTTTTTGATGTTTGCACCCTACGTACCATAGTCCCAACACAAAAATTTTCCACATCTCTTGTCCTTGGATATGAAAGTTTTTCGAACTCAAAAGAGACTCTGTAGTGCAGTAAATAAGAAACCTGTTTCACTTTTGTCGAGAATATATGAGCAGAAAACGTCAGCGTTCCAAATCCTCGGCTAAAAGAGGAGGAGGGCTTTGGGCCCTCTCTACCCGAGCCTCTGTACGAAATCACGTACTCGAACAAATAAACTATAGCAAGGATATCTGAAATCTCAGACGTGAATGTAATTCAAACGATTCCATCGCCTTCAATTATAACATTTTTTCGCACCTGCCGACTCTTCTGATAGGAAAAAGGCGTCCATCTTTAGCAAACGAGTAAATGAGGGAATATTATGGAAATTTCACGACCTTTCGCTCTTTAAAAGGTTAAATAGAGTTGATACGGAAAATGAGATAGCAGACTAGACGGTATTATATGATACCACTAGAGCGCGAAACCGAAATTCTCATAACACTCGGGTCACGAATCGCGATAAGTCTATCATCCCATCTTTGCTATGCTGTTCAAGTTGAATCGAGTGAGAGGAGGGTGTCGAAGCCCGTGAACGAAAAGACAATGCACCGCTGGAAAGAAAATGAAAGGCGGAGAGTGTTGATTTTGAGAATACTCAACCGAGCCCGACAAAATAAATCACGCAGAAATTAATGCTCAATGCGTTTTCGCTTCTCTTATTCACGCCTTGATGAGTGACTACGTGCCTTTCCTTTCTTATATATACTCGAATAATATACGTTGTTCTTCAATTTCTCGCTCCATCTTCTCTCGTCAGTCGTCTGACGATCGTATATATATACACCAAATGTATCTTATTTCGACATTTATAATTCTTCACCAGTCAACACCCTTCTCGATTCGTTGATTTCGCGTGATTTAAAAAATCGTTTCTATTAATCGAATGACAAGACGTAAGAAATTAATGAGAACGAAAACTAAGAAAATACACATTCGCACGTTAGGTTTCTCTCTACATCGGTATTTCTCTTCGGTTGTTCGATTTTTTCATTCTATTTTTTATAAACGGCAACGAATCGTTCAAATTTTTTCTTCTACTTTTCAGTGGAAGTTTCCGACGAGGCTTTTCATTTCGGTAAAACTTCCTGCATCGAAAAACGTCGCTATATAGTTGAAATAAGTTCAGTAATAACTTTTTAGCTCGAGTACGAACACTGAAAGGCAATTAATATTTAACCGCGCTTTATTTTTTTTTCCTCTTCCAAAGACTGATTGCTTTAGGTAAAATCGTCAGAGACACGGATTTAACCTTTTCCGAACGATGCGAGTCGAAGAATCTTTACTGGCAAATCGGTATAACTATCTTTTATGACTTTATTCTTGGTACCGAGAGTTGACATTATGCTATGATTTACGGGAGTCAAAATAGCGCGAAATTAGGTATTCGGTACTTTTTTTTTTTTTTATGGCTTTTGGATACTTGTTTAAAACTCTTAAAGTGGGCATCAGCCATTGGAAAGAGATTTAAAAAAAGTAAATCCTGATAGGGATCATTTAGTGTATAGTAACGATGGACTTACTTAGCGCTCTAACTTTTGGTGTAAGTATTTTTCCGTATTCCGGGTCAAATTGAAATTCGTTAGCTTTCATTGTTCATCGTCGGGACGATTTATTTTATAGGTAATAGAGTATGATTGGCTTAAATATGGACAATTCAGTGAACATCTTCCGTTATGAACCACCCACACATTTTTAGCGTCGCTCTCGTCTGATTTTGGTTGTTGATTTAAACGCGAGTCGGCTAGTAACTTTTTTTTTTTTTTTTTTTCTCAGCAATACGTATAAGGTGAGTTAGTAAAATGGCGATTTTCGAACCTAATCTAGCATACTAAATTGAAATTAACGCACATTAACACAACCCGAAATGGGAAAATTCAAAAGAATTGTATTCATAAGATTTGAATGATCTTTTACCATACTAGGCATTCCGTTTTTCCGATCTTGAGTCTCAAAACTGGAGCAATCAATTGACGATCATTGGTTAAAGGTTTGTCTATGTACCATTCTACACTACAACCCGTCTTAGCTGCGAGTAGCGAAGCCACTTCTTGCCTTTCAGTCCCATACTTTTCCCACCAAACCATCCAAACCGGTGTCCCCCAGAAGGAATTTGAGATGAACGAACGAGAGAGCGTTGAGCTGCCCTTACTATACGCGAAAAAGACGAATACTCCGAATGGAGAGTAAACCTTGCAAACCGCAGTAAATACAAACGACGAGCGCAAACCATCTTCAAGCCTGAAATGAAAGCAACTGACGAACGGGGAGAAGGACAATGTATTAAGATTGGCTAAACGAGAAATCACGGTGTGAATCATAGACCAGTTCGATCAGGCCATCCTCCGGAATGAACGACCGTCAGTGTTGCGATAACGCATTATCTCTATATACTCGAGGGCGATGCGCTTTCGGTACAAATTCTCCTTATGGAGAAGCTTTTCGGATCCCTCACGGAAGCTGTGGCCACTGTTTATCAAATGATCCGCAAAAGCTGACTCCCCCAAGCGTCCCTTCTCCCAAGACTTCAGGTGCTCAGCTACTCTAACTTTCATTTGGCGACTGGTCTCACCAATATAAAAGCCTCCACAATCCCCACATTCCAACTTATAAACACCACTCCTCTCATCAATGGGTATGGGGTCTTTCAGTCTCACAAACAACCCCTTAACTGTTGTAGGGTTGTAGAACGCGGGTCTGAAGCCAAACGGGCGGAGGGCCGGACCCAATTGGAGGGAGAACTTCCCCAGAAAAGGGGGACTGATCGAACGCAACCGGCGGTCACGGATCATGTCTCGGGGGAGGGAGGTGGTGGAATCAAGAATGCTCCTTGTAACTTTCCTCCGAACCATCACGTCAACGTCGACATTGACCCCATTCACTCTAGCCAGGTGTTTTATTGTGCGTTCTTCTTTCTTAAAGCAGACTGACTCAACGGAATGCGAGTCAGTCTGTGAACTAGGCTATGAAATTCAGCCATCTTGTGAGCAACAGGACCGAACGAACCACCGTGGACTAAAACATCGGTCGTAGTATCTTTCCTGTAAATTCCAAACTCATGGATACCGTCTACAATAGAGATCGATAAATCCAAAAAGTTAATGGAAAATACCCCTATTTCCAACGTAAATTTGATGGAAGGGTACCAGGAATTGAGATACCTCAGAAACTCACCAAGGAGATCTGGAGGACCACTCCAGGTGCATAGAACGTCATCAACGTACCTGTGCCAATAGTGAATATGATTGAGTAACACCTGGTTCGAGGAAAAAAGGTCAAGTTCAAACTTGGACATGAAAACTTCGGCGATAAGAGAGCCTAGAGGTGATCCAATAGGGATCCCTACTTCATTAGAGAACTCGAAAAATTTCCCTTCAAATTTACAGTAGTTAGGGGACCAGCAGGTATTCAGAAGATCGAAAAATTCCTGAAACTCATTGTGAGGAATGTTGGCTCTGACGAGTAGCTCACCCATCCGCTGGATAGTAGCAGCCTTGGGAATATTCGGGAATAAACCAACAACATCAAAAGAGCAGATGGTCGTTCCCGAGGGAAGACTTACACCCATCAGGACATCAGTTAAAGAGGCCGAATTCAAAATCGAATGAGGAGATTCAAAATCAATGCGATTTTTGAACCATCGGTCAAGGAATTTGGCAAGGAGGTAAGTGGGGGAGGAGACGAAAGAAACAACGGGTCGCATTGCGGTATTGTTCTTATGCACTTTGGGCAGCCCGTAGAGGAGGGGCGGTGTGGGGTTAGGAACAAGGAGGGCTTTTTTCAGAGCAGGAGTCTTGATAATAGCCTCACTCCTGTTGATGACACTCCTAACTTCTTTGACGTGCTTAGGAAAACTGAAATCCTCACTCTTTTTAGCACCACACTGCTGGAGGATCTCGTGGACCTTGGAAGAATAGGCGGATTCCTCCATCACCACCACAGCATTTCCCTTGTCCGCCTTAGTGACGATTAAATCTCCCTCTTTATTCTTGCTCTTTAAACCTTGAATCACTCCTTCCAATTTATTACTCATGCGGGGAAGGGGGTTATTGCGGACTATCTCGGCACAAACTTTCTGGGTATTAAAACCAGGGCCAATCTTAACAGCAAGATCCGCAACAACATTAGCCAAGGTTTCATCTTTCTTGAGGGAAGGTAGACTAAATTTCGAACCTTTCTCAAGGAGGGCGGTTTCGTCACCATTGAACACTACCTGACTATTATTTATGAGGGGGGGATGGAATTTATGAACGTCAACACCATCACTCGACCCTTCCTCAACCACGTCACCATTAACCTTCATTAGAGAGGACAACTTCTTATTTTTCTTCTCCCTCAACTTCACCTCAAACTTCCGACAATTTAAATTGACGTCCCGCATAAAGTAATCAAACTCAAGGGGGAGGAGCATACCGGAGAGTCTCGAATGGACCAGAAGGTTGAATCTCGGAATGATATTATATTTACCATGCCATCTCCGCAGTTCCGTTCTTATCTACTTCTCCCTTGTTCCTAACCCCACACCCCCCCTCCTCTACGGGCTGCCTAAAGTGCATAAGAACAATACCCCGATGCGGACCGTTGTTTCTTTCGTCTCCTCCCCCACTTACCTCCTTGCCAAATTCCTTGACCGATGGTTCAAAAATCGAATTGATTTTGAATCTCCTCATTCGATTTTGAATTCGGCCTCTTTAACTGATGTCCTGATGGGTGTAAGTCTTCCCCCGGGAACGACCATCTGCTCTTTTGATGTTGTTGGTTTGTTCCCGAATATTCCCAAGGCTGCTACTATCCAGCGGATGGGTGAGCTACTCGTCAGAGCCAACATTCCTCACAATGAGTTTCAGGAATTTTTCGATCTTCTGAATACCTGCTGGTCCCCTAACTACTGTAAATTTGAAGGGAAATTTTTCGAGTTCCCTAATGAAGTAGGGATCCCTATTGGATCACCTCTAGGCTCTCTTATCGCCGAAGTTTTCATGTCCAAGTTTGAACTTGACCTTTTTTCCTCGAACCAGGTGTTACTCAATCATATTCCCTATTGGCACAGGTACGTTGATGACGTTCTATGCACCTGGACTGGTCCCCCAGATCTCCTTGGTGAGTTTCTGAGGTATCTCAATTCCTGGTACCCTTCCATCAAATTTACGTTGGAAATAGGGGTATTTTCCATTAACTTTTTGGATTTATCGATCTCTATTGTAGACGATATCCATGAGTTTGGAATTTACAGGAAAGATACTACGACCGATGTTTTAGTCCACGGTGGTTCGTTCGGTCCTGTTGCTCACAAGATGGCTGCATTTCATAGCCTAGTTCACAGACTGACTCGTATTCCGTTGAGTCAGTCTGCTTTTAAGAAAGAAGTACGCTCAATAAGACACCTGGCTAGAGTGAATGGGGTCAATGTCGACGTTGACGTGATGGTTTGGAGGAAAGTTACAAGGAGCATTCTTGATTCCACTACCTGTCTCCCCCGAGACATGATCCGTGACCGCCGGTTGCGTTGGATCAGTCTCCCTTTTCTGGGGACGTTCTCCCTCCAATTGGGTCGGGCCCTCCGCCCGTTTGGCTTCAGACCCGCGTTCTACAACCCTACAACAGTTAAGAGGTTGTTTGTGAGACTGAAGGACCCCATACCCATTGATGAGAGAAGTGGTGTTTATAAGTTGGAATGTGGGGATTGTGGAGGCTTTTATATTGGTGAGACCAGCCGCCAAATGAAAGTTAGAGTAGCTGAACACCTGAAGTCTTGGGAGAAGGGACGCTTGGGGGAGTCAGCTTTTGCGGATCATTTGATAAACAGTGGCCACAGCTTCCGTGAGGGATCCAAAAAGCTTCTCTATAAGGAGAATTCGTACCGAAAGCGCATCGCCCTGAGTATATAGAGATAATGCGTCATCGCAACACTGAGGTATCACTGTACTCAACTCGTTCATTCCGGAGGATGGCCTGATCGAACTGGTCTATGATTCACACCGTGATTTCTCGTTTAGCCAATCTTAATACATTGTTCTTCTCCTCCGTTCGTCAGTTGCTTTCATTTCAGGCTTGAAGATGGTTTATTAACCGAAAGCGCTCGTCGTTTTGTATTTTCTGCGGTTTGCAAGGTTTACTCTCCATTCGGAGTATTCGTCTTTTTCGCGTATATTATGGATAGCCGTAACTTAGAGGAACGGATTCGTTTAACTGACCTTACTACCTGATAAGACATGACGATGACCTAACGGTCGATGAGCAACTTCAATTATATTACTCCAATGTGATAACATCCAAGATTAGACCAGTATGAGAGTGGGGAGGAGGCTTGAACCATTTTCCCCAATAATGTTGAACTTTAACCATTTTTGTTTTGATAGGACACCCGACGCCGCACAGCGCACGGAGAATCTTCCGAAATAACGCCCCATGGAACAGGTTCTCTGTTAACACTGTCAGCCTTCTCCTTACCAAATGCCTCTTTGCGGATGACATCGGCATCTCCCTACTAACCCTCCAACCTACAACGAGCAGCAAGACTACTTGAATTAACCTTAAGAAAATCTCGAGATGGTCATCTGCCGGAGATTTCAATTTTCAGCCAAGTAAGCAGTCAAAGCAATACTCACAGCGCACACCTCTTCCTTCTCTGCGTCTACAGAACTTCACGATTACTATCCAATCTTTTGCCAAGTTCTTTGGTCTCACCCTCTACTCTTAAAACTCCTAGGCGCCGCCACCCATTTCAAAATCCTAAGAGCAAAATGGCTGTCATCCTTGAACGTTCTCAAATACAATTCCAATCGCCGAACCGGCTGTGACCGTGACCGTTCCTCCAATTCTACAATAGTCTAGTCCGTTTCCAGCTTGTTCACGGTTTTCCAATTTACGCTTACTCCAACCAAACAACTTGAAAATTGCTGGATCCAATTCAGTCTTGATTGTCCCTTGGCGCATTACGCGAACTTTTCATCCTCAATATCTCAATACTCAAACCTTCTCATTTTTTCAAATGCTCTCAGCCCTCGTAAGTTTGCGTATTAGTTCATCTTTATCCCTGATATTCGTCTCCATCTTATCGAAATCCTCAAAATAGATAACCTTATATCCAAACAACACACGAACAAAACCATTTCTTTAGAATTCCTCTCCCACCTTTTCTGCTGCAGAGACAGGCCCAGAACCTGATATGCAGTCTCCATTCAGGATAACATCTCATTTTTCCGTATGAGAAACTCCGCTTCCACGGGGTTGTTAAATTTAAGTTAAGTTTAGGTCGTAATTGAGTCGAAGAATGATCGAATGTAAGTCATCAAGTCGATAATAATTAACTTACGACTTATAAACTTAAGCAGTTCGGGAGCCAAATAAAGTAGCTTCAGAGAAAGATGAAGTTATTCTAGAGCAAAATGAAGAGATTAATTGACCGATCAGCAAAAATGGTACTTTCTAATTCACCTCACACGTCCGCAAAAAATAATGATTTTTCAATATGCGGAGGCGTGGGGCCAGTGGCCACTCGTCACCCTCCAGTCCTGTACTTCTTCCTCTCCCATTACTTTAATTTCTGCGTTTATTTATTTTAATTCTGTCGTATATTTTGTAATTATTCGAGCTGATGACTCTTATGAGCATTCGCATAGTTTGTTAATAGAAATAAAATATTATTTCCATCCAATGAGATCCGCGAAATGTTCCATATTATCGTAGTTATTTGTGGATTGAGATGCCGATGTATCTTTGCCCGTAGATCACGCATCTGAAATACGTATGTTCACAAACACTGTGTTTTACTAGACGTTGTAAGATTCGTAAGTTGACAATCGTAAATATTTTGAGAAAAATGATTCGGAAATTCTTCGACTTACAACCTGCTGTACATTCCTTGAATACAAATGACGCAATAACATTGAGAAAATGTTGCAATCTCAGTTACTCTCGTGAGTTCGTTTCCTCTGTGCATCACGTCAGAGACATTATGATGATATTAGAAATATTCCGTTATTGATTTACTTTTCGCGTCATTCGAGCAGACTTATTGAGAATTCGCGCTCGCGTTAAGGAAGAATGAATTGTGCCACGTATTCGCGAGTTATTCAGCGTACATTCGATCAGACCAGACATCATAAAATGAATACGAGCCTATCGAATTTTTGAAAAATGACGTTATACGAGAGACATCCATGAAAAACGAGGAATGTTAACGCGAACGAAATATTTTTTGCCGTTTTCTAAACAAATGATGTTCGTTGCATATCCACCTTTTTGATACAGCACTTCTTTCAGGAGGGCACGCGTTCGACTTGAAAAATTATCCTTTATATCATATTATATATGTCGCGTCGGCGATCCTTTCGATCCTTTGTTTTGTTTTTTTTTTTTTTTTTCGTTTTCTTTTTGACGTAATACAAGTCGAGCATGCACCGGTTATGGTGTTCGAGTTAATAAAATCGAGAAAATATATACGCGACGATATTTCGGAGTCGATTCGGTGACGCGGAGCACTCACGGGGACGACATAATTAAACGCTATCCGTACCATTTCGTAAAACTGCCTTTCCCTGTCCGTAGAGACAGGAAAAATTGGTACTTCGTTCCGGTTAGCTCGCGATCGTAGAACGTCATCATTTTTTTCCCCTTCGTAAAAGGCGAGAGGAACGAACAATTTTCGGTATACGTACGCATCTCCGCTCTTCTGAGGCGCTATCGAAGGCAATGTTTCTCCCTTGAAACACGTGTATGTATAGGTCTATAACTTACATTCGAACGAAAGTTAACCTGTTGTCGAGCTGCGAAAATCAGAAATCACGACATCGAAAAAGAAGTTGAGAAAAGACGTTAGTTTTACATGTGTATCCTCGAAGATATATGTATGCGAAAAAATTTATAACACACGATATATTCTTATAAAACATTTTTGTTTATATTTGAGTTAGTATAGTGTATCATTATTTTTTTTTTTTTTCTACTCACCATCTCTTGAAAACGATTGCCAGTGTTTGACTGTGCCTATGCAGTGAAAAAAATAAAAAAAAATCTCCGCTTAAATGAAACGATACTACTCGTGCCTGTTTTTTTTTGTTTTTGTCTCTCAAAGTGCCCATTACGAAGAATTTTAATGGAGGTTATGAGATAGCTTCTTGTGCGATATATTCTCTTTACGCATCTGATAGAATTTTTTGGGTGGGTCAAATGACGAGCGATTTCTCGTACAGGACGCGCTCGGCGGCCTAATTTTGCTTATCGTGCGTTACGAAAGCGATTCTTCATCTTTATTACCTTAACACGTGGAACAGTTTGTTTTATGGTAAAATAATTGTTGATTTTGGAAAATTTTGTATTAAAATTTGGAAGGAAAAAGAACGAAATGAAGAAAAGAAAGTAAGAAGACAGAACAGCAGCGGCGCGACGAAGAGGAAAGTGGGTTCTTCTGTAACTATTTTCCATCAATTATGATAAATCTTGTAGGCATATTATATATTTAGTTCAGAGAGAGAGAGATTTCGAGAGATATCTCATTAGTTTCCTCAGATACCTATGCTCACCTCCGAAATCTCATCCATGTTCCTGAAGTTTTCTCTCTCCTTCTAAGATCTCAATGCGCTGCTCATATAATGTAGCTCGGAATTATCTATAAACTAAGTCAGAGCGTCCTTATTCTTGGATACATAAATTATTTCAAGTCCCCAAATTAGATTGAAGTCTTGCGCCCTTTCGGATCACAATATTCTGTTCACATACACAGTGAAGTTCAAAGCAGTAAATTCCAGGTCGATAGAGAAATGTGTACACGTCAACTCAAACTTGACTCCAAATCGTCGTCGATTTGAGGTCAACCAGCGTACGCTGCTAGAGAACAACAAATTGTGCAAAAATTGAACCGAAAGAGATATTAAAAATATGAAGAAATCGATTCGAAATTGAATCCAAATCGAGGTCCATGTAAGTTCAAGATAAAGTCAACCAATTACCTAGAGATCTAAAGCGCGCATAATTATCAATCCGGGGATAGGCGTCAAAAATAGTAAGGTCGGCCGAGGACGATAGGAAGTACAACTTTGACTGTTATACCTCTTATGGACTGAGCTTTATTAATTCCTCATGAGTACGAGCCACCGTTAATATTTAATTGAATAGGTTACAGACACGTAACAAAGATTTCCCCGAGTCGGACAATAAGATAAAATAAAATAAATCAATTAAAATAGGTAGCAAACAAACGAACGGGAAAAACGAAAAACGCGACAAAAGAACAAAAATAAATTGAGCAATCGAACAAAAATAAAATAAAAAGTCGCATTTATAAAATTTAACATGAAACTCCAAATAAGAAGAAATGAAAAAAAAATTTATGAATCTATTCTAGAGTGACGAAAGAAGCAGAAATAATTTTGTCGAAGAATTCGATAATCGAAGGAATTGATGATGCAAATAGCACAAAGAGGTTTAATGTGAAGAAAATTAAGAATTTGGGTAACGATTGTGAGAATGTCTGTGTGGCGGTTTGCGGAGTATGTGTCGAAGTCCGGAACATCGAATATGAAAAATGCAAAAATAACTCCGAGAAGTCGCTCCGTCAAATAATAATAAGCGATGACTCTGGTAATTATTTATTTATAATAATGCTCATTTTTTTTTAATACACTTAATGTATTATTTCTACGTTAAAAAAAATAGGAAATAGTATTTATCTATAACTCTTGTAATTGATGATACACAGTAATCAATAACTAACGCGTAGCGAGCAATAATTTGAAATAAAAGCGCGATGTTAAAGGTTTTTGATGATAACATTTGCTGCAGTGGCGAATTTATAGATGGGCAACATGAGCTACTTTCACTGTTGAAGGGGGCGGATGATTTCTAAGAAAAAATTATGAAAAGCTCACATGAAAAAAAAAAAAATTCAAAAGAAGCGGCATTTTGTCAACTATTCTTGTTGTTTGAGACCCTAAATTTATCACTGACTAGCTGTGTGAAAAAGTGAACAAAAACAAATACTGAACAGTCTAACGCTGAATAATCTAACGTAAGAAATAAATAATATGACATGATAATATTGATAACGGAATGTACTAAAAATTGAGCAGATTATCATTTTGAACTCGCCAAATATTTATAGGGATCTCTATATAATTTCAAATTAATTTTAGTAATCAAACATTTTTCACATTATGACCCGCTATGCGCTAGTTGTCTAATTTTTGTGAAATTCTATATTTTGCTTGTAATTTTTCTAGCAAGCATCCAGGTGAAGAGCTGGGAAGATCACTTCCCAGTCAAGAAAAACGATGTCGTCTTACTAGAAAATGTAAAAATACAAAAATTCAAGGGAACATTTTCTATAGTTATAAAATCAGCGGGATCAAAAGTGTCGATAAATAAAAAGGAACATGAAGAAGTATAGTTTTCATCGAAAAATGGTAATATAAAACAAAAAAATTTTCTTAATGATAATGTCAACCCTGATTGAAAGAAGTTGATTTGAAGTCGACTGACCTACATTACGACTAAAGATTAATTTGAAATTGAGCCAACGAAAAAGTGAATTTCAGGTCATTCGAAAAATTTGGAGAAACTGATTTACTCGACTAAAAAAATAAACTAGTGGACGTTGATTTGAGATCGATTTGAAATAAATTACTGTACATTACCAGAAATCACTAATTTGTACCTGGAATCAATTGAGCAGTGAATTTTAGATCAATGGAACAATTTGGAAAAGTCAACTCAAGATTTGAATTCAAATTCACTTTGATTTGATGTTGATTGGTGTACGTTGCAAGAGAAATACAGATTGACTAGAGCAGTCAATTTCAGATCGATAGAAATATGGGGCCCGGTTTTGACTCAAAATTCAGCGCAAATTGACGTCGATTTGATTTAAAGTCATTCAGCGTACATTACCAGACTAAAAATTGAACCAACAGAAAAGTCAATTTTAGGTCGATTGAAAAATTTGAAGGAATTGACTCCAGATTGAGGCCCATTCAAGGTCAATTGGAAGTTGACTGACCCACATTACAATGAAACTAGTATTCGGTACACCATGTGACTTGGTACACTTCGATTTTGGTCGCTTTTGGTCGAAATTTGTCGTTTTTGGTAGAAATTGATGGTCATTTTTGGTCAAAATTGGTCGTTTATAGTAAATTTTGGCCAGAATTGGTCAATTTTGGTCGTTTTCATTTGAAAAAATCAACCAATTTCAACCAAAAATGACAAATTTTGACCTAAAATGATCAAAGTCGACCAGTTTTAACCGAAAACCAACCACCAATTTCTACCAAAAACAACCAATTTTGACCAAAAATGATCAAAATTGACCAATTTCAACCAAAAACGACCAATTTTGACTAAAAACAACCAAAATTCACCACCAGTTGATTCTGTACCAAGTGTACCGAGTCACAAGGTGTACCAAACAGGGGACATTACCTACTTAAAACAATTTGTTCCTCGGAGTTACGGCCTGACATAATTAGAATGACAAATACTACAACGAGTAAATGAATTAAAAGCCGCAGAAACAGAACAACACAAACTACCGCAAGCGTTTTTGGCTAATAAGCCATCAACGGGCGAAGAATAGGTGTCGCTTTCTATTCTCCGCCCGTTCATGGCTTCTTAGCCGAAAGTGCTTGCGGTAGTTTGTGTTATTCTGTTTCTGCGGCTTTAGCACATTCCTTGATTCATTTACTCGTTGTAGTATTTGTCGTTCTAATTAGGGGACATTACTACTGAAACTACAGATTGACTTAAAGTCGAGAACGACAAATTGCCTCGAAAGTCGACGAATCAGCATTTTAGATCGGTTAAAAGTTTGGCGAATCGACGTGGCAAAGAAGTCAGAATGGGGTCCACAAATAGCGACCTAATATTGACGCCAACCTATTGCAGACGCGACGTAATTCTAACCAAGACTCTTAATAGAACTAATAAATTCTCAAAACTCAATGTCGACCATAGATCGACGTCACCCGGTTCATCGGGATTTTCTTAGAGACATCCCAAGACCGATGTCCGCATATTCCAACAACAGCCGGGCAGCATTTCCTAACAACAAAACGAAAAGTTCCAAACGTAGGTAAATATTTCACTCACTCTATAGTTCAAAAATACGAGTAAGTATCGTATCCCGTTGTCTAATTATGAAATCCATTTAAAAGAAAACGAATCCATGCTGTACGCGTACCTACCTTAAGACTTGGACTTTAAAAACCTCGTCGGTCATTCATTCCACAATATTGACTCTTCGTTCACGGTGTTACGCATACGTTGTAAATAAGTCGAGTAAGTAATACAAACTAATTTGACATTTGTAATTCGAGTCACGTTGTTACATCGAATGTGGTGTCAACCGATAAGGGTCTGACCTCAATGTAAATGAAACGAAATCTGAGGATAGAATTACAAACGGGTGAGTTTTTCCTTTCAACGCGTGATAGGAAGTCGGGAAAGAAGCTTTTTGCCGTGATTACAACCATCGAAGTAACGAAAAGAAAATAGTTACAGACCATACCATAATGTTGTATTTTTATCAACATTTAATAGAGTACCTAAAGGAGGCATGATGTGCCACAGGAATAGACGGCAAAAATAGATATAATTTTCTATAATCGTCGAAGTTTCAACATCTTTTTCTACTCTTTATCTCTCTTTTTAGAACGTTCACATATCGTAAGAAAGTGTCAAACACGAAATGTATTCACTCGCGTGGCTTTCCCCATCTGGTATCATTAAAATGGTTAAACTTCCTGAAATAACCGGACGATGTTATAATTTGATGCATAATTTAATATTGTAGAAATTATAATGAAAACTAACATCTATAATTGGAATGTACTTAACATTTTTTTTTTTTTTTTCAAATAGTAGTAAAGAGTTTTCATATTAACAAGTCGACTTTTTCCCCCCTAAGTCTGTCAAACTCGTATGTACAAAGTGAAGAATAGCACGCGATAAAATTGCCTCATAAAATCGTTTATGTACGTAATATTGTTTTTTGTGTACATTTCTACTCTCTGCGGTGTCTAAAAAACATTATTTACTTTTTGAGAAAAAATACTGTTTTCACGTTTTTATAGAGTTGTAATGAATCAATTTTTAAAAAGAAAATTGTCACCTACTAACGCTCATTTAATGTGGAGTGGGTCGATCACCTACTCTATCGCAATACCTTCAATATCTCGTTGAAAACTTTGAAAGCAAATAAAGTCGCGTGGGCTATAATAATTTCATTGCCATGACCGTTTGTATTGTTTTCAAAGAGGATCTTTATTTTTGAGAGATACTAAGGGCGTTAGAAAAGTCGTGAGTTCATTGGAAAATTGAGGCGTGGTTGCACACAATGACGTCACACGAAAAGAAAAAGAATGTTTGACTACCTCTAAGTCAATTGTCTGTGTTGAAGAAATGGCAATATTTTTGACGATGATATGTCAGTTCTATTTGACATGTACAGAATATCTACCATTTTCTCGAAACTTTTTCTGTTGATATTTTGTACTTTTCCGGAGACCGATGAATTTTTTTTTACATATTTCACACCTTTGTGCTAGGTTTGCGTGGGAAATGCGTAACGCCTGCTCATGATTTTGGAACTTGAAAAATTTCGTCGAGTCATGAGGATGTATTATGTGAATACCTTCCTTAGTTTGGACTGTACAGGCTGAATAAGGCTAAGAGCGTAGCTCAGTATGCAATATACTAGGCTAATAAAAACTAAGGGAGGGGGGAAAAGCGAACGAGCGGATGAAGTGAACCCATCAAATAGTGCATTTACTAAGTTTAATAAACACTTCTAAAAGGGGAAGGCAAACGATAAAAGATATGAAATTATAGATCTTCAATCTTGAAACTTTGCTAGAAGATCTTTTGTTTCGTATATTTCCAGTAATAATTATATTCAATATTATGCTTATGTTGTTTTATGATGAAGATAACTATTTCAGAACAGGAACTCGAAGGACCGTTGCACCTGCGTTTGAGGACGTTGCGTGTGCACCCAAAAGGTACCCTAGGGATCATCTAGACCCCTACAGTATGAGAAATTGGGAGCTCGTTGAAAATTTGTGAGCTCCAGAAGTGGATAAAATATGCAAAACTACTTGGTAAAGAAAGTGAATATGCATTATTGTTCTCATATTCCTTCTTAATCTGTTTAATGTCCCCATACTTGATCCCCTTCTTTAGATATCAAGATTTCTAGTCATCCACTCAGTATTTTTTTATCATTCATTTTGGAATTATAGGTTTGCCTCCATCGTTAAAAGTCTTTTGATGATTAGTTTCTAATGAAATTATAAAACTTGATTCAAGCATTCAAGCGGTGAAAGCCAAACCTGATACTGACACTGAATAGGGAGACTCAAACTTTCTCATTTGGAGTTACTCGTTTTTGTTAGTGTTGGGTTCAGTCAGTTTCTATACCTTGAGAATTTCTACTTAGCCGAAAGCGCTCGAAGTGTTTTAATTGATTGTTCCTTTTGTATTTGCCTCTTATTATAATATGGACAGAAATTGGAAAATGATCTTTCTACATATATAACAAAGCTCCTATTCTGCTGATCGTTTCAAGCTGAATATCAATTGCATTTAAATGGATAATAATATAGACAAAAATTGGAGAATGGTATCTTCCTACACACAAAGAAGGTCTCATTCTCCTGATTGTTTCAAGCTGAATTTTAATTGAGTTTAAATGGATGATCCTATGAACAGAACTTGGAAAAGGTATCTTTCTACACATATAACAAAGCTCTCATTCTCTTGATTGCTTCAAGCTGAATTTCAATGGAAATCAAATGGATTATAATATGGACAGAAATCGGAAAATGGTATCTTTCTACGTGTATAACAAAGCTCCCATTCTGCTGATTGTTCCAAACTGAATTTCAATGGATTATAATATAGACAAAAATTGGAGAATGGTATCTTCCTACCACGGTATAAAATTAAGAGGTAGTGACACGAACGTATTCTGACTGTGGTAAACGCTGTCCGTGATTTTGAAGTAGTTCTGAACATCCCGAGCGCAGCGCTCGTGATGAAAGTGATGGGTAATGTACAGAGTCTTATGGGAACGCCGCTACTTTCAAAAATTTATTGCAGGATCAGGAATCAGCCGATGCATTTCATATTTGGCATAAAAATACCATTTAATCTACTCTATAAAATTTTGAAAGAATCACCCTTCTAAGTAAATTCTTGGATTTTTTATAATCCTTGGAAATTTCATCAATACTAGGGTACCAACGGTAACGTCTCGGCGCAGGTGGGGTGTAGAAGGAACAGGGAAACAGCCCGAGTGTTCGCTGCAAACCTAGCGGAAGTTTGTACGTACAACTTCAAAACTGCGGACACGATTTTAGCGTTGTGTCATTACCTCTTCATCTTATACCGTGCTTCCTACACACACAAAGAAGCTCTCATTCTCCTGATTGTTTCAAGCTGAATTTCAATTGAGTTTAAATGGATGATCCTATGAACAGAACTTGGAAAAGGTATCTTTCTACACAGGTAACAAAGCTCTCATTCTCTTGATTGCTTCAAGCTGAATTTCAATGGAAATCAAATGGATTATAATATGGACAGAAATTGGAAAATGGTATCTCTCTACCTGTATAACAAAGCTCCCATTCTGCTGATCGTTTCAAGCTGAATTTCAATTGAATTTAAATGGATAATAATATAGACAAGAATTGGAGAATGGTATCTTCCTACACATATAAAAAGCTCTCTTTCTCCTGATTGTTTCAAGCTAAATTTCAATTGAATTTAAAGGGATGATCCTATGAACAGAACTTGGAAAAGGTATCTTTCTACACAAGTAACAAAGCTCTCATTCACTTGATTGCTTCAAGCTGAATTTCAATGGAAATCAAATGGATTATAATATGGACAGAAATTGGAAAATGGTATCTCTCTACATGTATAACAAAGCTCCTATTCTGCTGATCGTTTCAAGCTCAATTTCAATTGACAAGAATTGGAGAATGGTATCTTCCTACACATATAAAAAAGCTCTCATTCTCCTGATTGTTTCAAGCTGAATTTCAATTGAATTTAAATGGATGATCCTATGAACAGAACTTGGAAAATGGTATCTCTCTACATGTATAACAAAGCTCCTATTCTGCTGATCGTTTCAAGCTCAATTTCAATTGACAAGAATTGGAGAATGGTATCTTCCTACACATATAAAAAAGCTCTCATTCTCCTGATTGTTTCAAGCTGAATTTCAATTGAATTTAAATGGATGATCCTATGAACAGAACTTGGAAAATGGTATCTTTCTACACATGTAACAAAGCTCTCATTCTCCTGTTTTGCTTCAAGCTTAATTTCAATGGAATTCAAATGGATTATAATATGGACAGAAATTGGACTCCTTTGAGTATCTATCTCATGGTAAACTTGCAAGAATTTCCTTGTGGGCCTTCTCTGGTCGGGTAAGCACGACACTGGTCTACAGTGACATTGACGAGCAGATTGAAAATCAATCACAGAACTCGATGGTTCACTGATAAACCAATATTCTGAAGTCTCTAGAAATGTTCTTATCTGAATTGAATGTAATCAAGCTTCTTAACGCCAGGAATGATATTTTCAAACCTTTACTCCGATAAATGCCCCTCCAGGCATCCAAACTCACCTCCTCTCTCTGTCCTCTAGACTCCCAAGCCTTAGTTCATCAATATCTTTCTATTATGTCTCTATCATTGGAATTTGAAACATTTTGCAAGTATTTACCCGACTATTAAACTAATAGGTATAGGATACAGAATACCAAGATTTGTTTTCCTTTGTTTGAATAACCTCAGAGTATCAATTCCAAGATACTCTTCAAATACCTCCAATATGCTTCACAGCCATGATCTGTATGGAGGCATTTTATGAATGTTCTTTATTGCTCTCAACTGATTGATTAAATTCGTAGTTTGTGATTAAAATTTAACATTGTAGCTATAATAATGGTCGTCTACACAATATCAGTATAACACCTGTGCGAGTTGTGAAATCCAATCATCACAACCGTCATGTGTACCTCGTTTGGTTTTTGAAAGGGGAAAATTGATGCATTGTAGGTTCTTTCATCGCATAATTTTGTATAGTATATTATGTTTTCTCGAGTCATCAAGTTTGAATTCTCATTAAAAACAGCTCACACTGCATACTTCAACTCATAATCATCGCGTCTTTCCATTGCTCCAGGCAGGTAGACGATGAAAGCTCTATTCCCCTCGGTTTCTACGAGTAGAGCCAAATTCTACTTAATAATGTTCATACATGGAAAACTGATCAGACCTGATTTACTAAAACGAAGTGGATTTTCTGGTTTCTTTACGTCTTCAGCCTTCTTTCTCTTTCATTTTGTCGCGCATATTTTTCATACTTGATTATATTATAAGCGAAAGAAAGAATTCAAAAATGAAGGAAAATAGTCCCGCGGAGGGTGCTTGAAACTTTTTTCATCCGTCGTACACATGCTAATCTCGCAGAATACCTTTTAGGTTTCCCATACATATATATACGTGTGTATACTTTGTTTGTATGTTAATTTAATAAAGTAATAATTTTTTCTGTATTTTACCCGCACGCGTCATCCATTTACTGCGCGTCGTCGTTATCGAAATGGAAAGAGAAATTCTTTTTTTTTTTTCAACATCAGCATCCAGAACGATGACTGATGAATACGAAACGTCAGACGGGTAGCATTGTGCGGCATAAACGGCAGAACGCAAAACTCATTATTCGAGTATTTACGCGTATCGCATCCACCATTCGTCGGAGTAAATCCATTTAAATTCGACGCGATACCCAAAAATATAGGTACATTTTGCGCTTCGCTCGACGGATATTGTTGCTAACTGATACGTTGAGAATACTTCTTATTTGCCGACGCCTTTTACTAATGTAATCGGTCTATATTTCTGGCGAAACTTTTCACCCTGAAGATGAATATCGCGAGCACATTCCCTCAACTCTTGTCAGTTGTCGTGCGTTATCGAATAAACTTACCATATAGACGAATGATATTACGGAGTACGCCGAAGAAAAAGATAATTTAACGGACGACTTCTGCGAGATGTATACGCCACTCGAGAGGGAGACGTCGCAGCAAATACCTGCGACAAACGAGGAACACCGACAAACGCGACGCATCCCAAATTGAATTCGTTAATTATATTACGCGACACGATATCGGTATTCCAAAATTGAAACGTGGGCGCTCGTCTCTTTTTGCCGACTATTTTCACGTATATATAGCGCGTAAGTTTTGCTTGTGACTGTTACCAGTTTCATTATGGTACAGTGTCGCAGAATTCCCAAGCATATTATTGAGTGATTTATTATAAGGTATCTTATCATTTCTATATTGTATCTGTCTTGGTAAATTGAACTCTAGACGAGACGACTAGTCATTTTCAGAATTAGATATTTTGAAATCTTTGAATAATATCCATCATAAGAATTCGCCTTGGTTAATGTATTTCATCGTCGTCCTCATTTATCGTGTCGTCAAGAGTACTGAGATCAAACAATAGACACTTGGAGTACGAAAAAGAATCTATTTAGTCTGTCAAGGTGCTACCACTGAATGATGCAGTCCACCTATGTAACGTACTGTGACTAATATCAGTAAGGGAATGAGAAACCAAAGCATTAGTCATTTCAAAGGATTTATGAGTAGATAATAAGGACGGAAGTACCCTTGAAGTCGAATGCTCCAAAATGACCATCCTACCAAATTCGACGACCGAGAGATCAAAGAGGAAAATCAGTGGAATCATGACGGAAGAGGAGACGGACTGTGGATCTTCTGGATGAAACAAGAAAACTGATTGGCGTCTTTTGTGGATTGAACGACAAGACCGGAACACTTTGACATAAATGCGGCCTACGATTTGATATCTATTGGGATGAATGAGCTACTTTATCATTGCTTACTTTAGTCGATGGGCCAAAAAGGCTCTAGCCGGGTAAGGGGGAACACAGCCTTGGTTGAAAAATGTTTCAAATATCCGTCAAAATGTTGTCCCCAATGAGAAAACTCGAAACCTAAAAAATTGAACCCATCCGCTCATCCACATGGGCTGCAGAGTCATTTTTAGGCCTAAAATCCAAATGGCTGTATCTCAGCCAATAAGATCGCACAGCGATGAAACTTGAGGATATTTTAGTATATGTGAACGTTTATCCATGGTATTTTTTTAAAAAAAAACCATTAATATTTTCTCTAGTTTCTAGCAATAACAAAACTTCAAACTCAAATGTTAAAAAAAATGGGGAGGGGGAGGCACCTGGGGAAAATCATTCATTTGAAGCGCCATACCCTCTACTACAACATACATTAGTACCATAATCCTCGGTGAGGCGAAACATTCCCAAAAAAATCAATATTTTTAATGAATTTCTGTGATTCTTCCATTAATAGCGGGGTGAACTACGACTTCTACCGCGATAGACTGCTTGAAATCAATAGTCAATGTTCGAGCTGAAAAATACGCACTCCTCCGTGGTCTGAAATGGGATTATAAATAGACCAAAAATATATTTTCAGTATTTAGTTTATCGATTTGGTCAATTCTTATGTAAACACATCCACGGATTAGGTGGAGTGCGTTAGATTGAGAAAAATGGTTGAAAGATTCTCCAGTCGCTGGAACAGTCTGAAAACAGTAGAGAAGTGAGAAAATCCACTTTTTCACCCTGGAAGACCGTGAGTTTTGGTATTTCATTCATCAATTAGGTCAATTATAATATAATTTTTCACTATTTTCAGACTGTACCAGCGACTGGAGAATTTGTTGACAATTTTTTTCGAAGTAGATACGTGTTTACATAATAATTGACCTTGTTGATAAATAGAATGTAAAAAATCACGGTTCTCCAGGTTGAAAAAGTAGATATTTTCAATTTTTCTTTCATACTATACCAGCAACTGGAGAATTTATAGACTATGACCTAATTGATAAACAAAATAACCAAAAATCATGGCTCTTTATGTTGAAAAAGTGGATTTTCTCGATTTGGTACTATTTCTATACCGTTTCAGCGACTGGAGAATTTATTGATTATTTTTTTCCAACTCGGCGGCTGTGTTTACATGAGAATTGCCCTAATTGAATAACAAAATAAATTATAAAAAATTGCAGTTCTGTAAGTTGAAAAAGTGTATTCTCTGGATTTCTTACGATTTCAAAACCGTTCCAGCTACTGGAGAATTCATTGATCATTTTTTTCCAACTTAGCGGATGTATTTACATAGGATTTGAACTAATTGATGAATACAATACCAAAACTCACGGTTCCCCATGTTGAAAAGTGGATTTTCTCTATTTTTCATCATTTCCAGACCATTCCAGCGACTGGAGAATTTTTTGATTATTTTTTTCGAACTCGACGGACGTGTTTACATTATTATCGACCTAATTCATGAACGAAATATCAAAACTCACAGTCCTCCAGGGTGAAAAAGTGGATTTTCACGATTATTTATTTCCAGAACGTTCCAGCAAAACTGGAGAATTTTGTGACCCTTTTTTTCGAACTCGGTGGACGTTTTTACATTACAATCGACCTAATGAAATACCAAAACTCACGGTCCTCCAGGCTGAAAAAGTGGATTTTCTTACTTCTCTACTGTTTTCAGACTGTTCCAGCGACTGAAGAATTTTTCAACTATTTTTTTCAATCTAACGCACTCCACCTAATCCGTGGATGTGTTTACATAAGAATTGACCAAATCGATAAACTAAATACTGAAAATATATTTTTGGTCTATCTATAATCCCATTTCAGACCACGGAGGAGTGCGTATTTTTCAGCTCGAATATTGACTATTGATTTCTCGCGGTCTATTGCGGTAGCAGTCATCGTTCACCCCGCTATTCATGGAAAAATCACAGAAATTCATTAAATATTGATTTTTTTGGGAATCCATCTCACCGAGGACTATGATACTCATGTATGTTGTACTAGAGAGTATGGCGCTTCAAATGAATGATTTTGCCCAGGTGCCCCCCCCCCCCGATTTTTTTTAACATTTGAGTTTGAAGTTTTGTTATTGCTAGAAACTAGAGAAAATATTAATGATTTTTCTTGAAAAAAATACCATGGGTGAACGTTCACATAATTATACTAAAATGTACCCAAGTTACATTGCTGTGCGATCATTATTGTCCGAGATACAGGCATTTGGATTTTAGACCCAAAAATTACTCTGCAGCCCATGTGGGTGAGCGGATGGGTCAAATTTTTTGGGTTTCGAGTTTTCTCATTGTAGACAACATTTTGACGGACATTCGAAACATTTTTGGACCAAGGCCATTCCCCTTCCCCCTTACCCGGGCATTGAAGCTATGCAGGTTCATGAGGACGGGAGTTATAAAAACTTTGATGAAAGAGCGAAGGGGAGGTACCTCAACTGAGAAATCGCTGATATATTCGAGGAAACGATTATTGAGTCAGAGAGCCCAATGGTCTTCACCTAGTGTCGAACAATAATCGACGTCATATCAACCGAGAATTTCTTTCTCAATCTTGGTCGACTATTGTTCAAATCGACATCGCGTGGATATCAGGGCGATATGAGGTTCACGAATGCGGACACCCTTTGATTTTATTTACCACACCACTTCGGGGGTAGATCTCAAATCGACTTCTCCAAATTTTTCCTTCAACCTGAAATGGGTTGCTTTGTTGAGTGGAATCCAAGTTTGTTGGCAATGTACGCTGATTAACTTTAAATTAACCTCAAATCGACGTCGTCCTGGAGTTTATTTCGTGTGGACTTATTCATGTTTTTCTATCGACTTTGTTTTTTAGTTTTCTGGAAATTCATGCTGGTCGAATTTGAATTGACGTCGACCTGGAATCGACTTCCCTGTTGAGTCGATTAACAGTCGATTTGTTGTTCTCTGGCAGTTTACGCAAATCGACTTCAAAATTGACCTCGACTCGATGTCAATCTGAAGTTGACTTCAAGTTAACTTTTCCAACTTCACAAACACGAGAGTCAATACTTCTCCATCGACCTGAAATTTCAAACCTATTCATTTTACTCCGCTAATGTACGCTTGTCGACTTCGAATTTACTTCAAATCGACATTGATATTTCCGATGAAGAAAAAAAGTTTGAAATCAATATCTTCTGATTGATTTCAATCTTTCTTTTTTCATTAAGTAGATTCCTCGTTCTCCAATAATGTTCACTGATCAACTTTAAATCAACCTTAAACCTGCACCAATCTGGAGTTGAGTTGCAGTCAACTTTTTCGAATTTCCCCGTCTACCTGAAATTGATTGTTCTGAAGTTTTAGAGTCAAGCCAATTCGTTGTTCTCTGGTACTTTACGCTGGTCGATTTCAAATTGACCTCAAGTCGACGTCGATTCTTCCAAATTTTTTTATCAACCTGAAATCAACTGCTCTGTTGCGTGAACGAACAATCGATTTTTAGTTTTCTGGGACTGCCTGTTGGACGACTTCGAATAGAGTTAGAATCAACTTCGATCAGGGTGCCTGTGTGTGTGGTGACATTTGCTACTCGCAAACAGAATGCGCGTAATTATAATTAGAAGGGCTGTGGAGAAACTTGATAATTTCTTACCTATGCAATAATTGTCGAATTGACTTTTTCACCTTCCTAATGAGCTTCGTGACCTTGGAGATATAAATATATGAAAAGGATTTAGAGCAACTTTTATTATTTGAGTTAATACAGAACAGGTCAATGGTTTTAATTACTTTGTGACGTTTTTCTGATTTAAATTTCGCTTCGTATTTTGATTTCCAATTATTATATGTTCCTTTTTTCTTTTTCCGAATCACCACTAGTTATCAGTTGTTTCTTTCAAGCTAACACATTTTATTCCAACCGAACCATGATTTAATTTGCTTTTTTCTATTTTCTTTTTGTGCTGCCACCAGTGATCCGTGAATGCACGACCATTTATGGAACTGAAAATGATGCAATGTGCTCACCACAGACTCTTTATCTGACGCACTTTCAATTATTGTAAGAGTGAAATATACCGAATAAGTTTTCCCAATTGTCTATACCTTACATCAAGTTCTAACCTCAGCATACAGGAAAGAGTATAAACTTATCCAATGATGGTTTGAATTTGACGAACTCTGCTTTTGCATTTTTGATAGAATTATAGATCCACTACCATTTGTCAAAGTGGACATGATACAATATTGACTTCCAATTATTGTAATGGTGGAGTCTCTCTCAAGAGTTCTTACTGCAGCATACAGAGATTGATATGAACTTTCAACACTTTCAATGATGCTTTGAATTAAATGAGTTTTGCTCTTTGTTTAAAAGATTATTTTGATCTGTGCACCTCTCCGCATTCTTTTCTTTTATCGTGGGAAAATAGGTGCTAGCTACTTTATAGGACGAGAGGTTTTCAGCAATTTCTGGTTTTAGTTTTGAAGCTATTTGTCCAGTTTTCTGAGATTATTATGAAGTGAAGTCCGTCAACATCAAAAGCTCTCTACTTCCCAATTACATTTTCTGTCTTCAAGATAAGTGATTGGAATGAAGTTTAAAAATTAATTAAATATATCTCATAATAGGAACGCCTCAAATAGGTCTGACGATTAATTAGTCAATCCATGAATATTTTTATAGGTAGCTCAAATTACCATTTCTGCTAGCTGATGAAGGTTGCAGGGGGAAAAAGGTGGCATGTCCAAAAGAAACGACCTTATCAGACGAAAAAACGTTTTCTTCTGCATGATCCTAAAAGTTTCTTGTGGACATTCTCCCTTTTCCCCCTCTACTTTTCTATACCTATATCCTTTTTCGCTCTCCAAGTCCCCATAATGACGTAACTTTGTGATAACGCTACGCTCCCTCACAGTTCAGCTACCTCCTTGACTAAAATGTTTTCAAGTTTTTTAAAGGATTTCAGCCAGATTACCTTCCAAGTCCTAGCATGATCTCAAAGTCAGTCACTTTGATCACTGTCGGTAGGACACAAATGACCCTTCTTGCAAAAATTTTTCAAATTTCTACTTGGAGAGGCAGATGGCTAATTTTGAATCATCCGTTAATGAAAGGTCAATTTTAGTATTTTTCTCCAGTAAATGTTCGATTTTCCTCCCTCCCATTTTTTGAACTATTGTCAAAACCCACTGGAGAAGTGTGCGTGATCAGATAAATCCGTGGTTCGCAGAAAAATGAAGAGCGAGGATTGAGGTGAGGTTTCCCGAAGATAATGATTATAAAGTAGATTTTGACAAATAGTGCAGAGGAAGAGGTAGCCCTATTAAGAAATTCTTCTGAACTTACTCCCAAACTTACAGAAATTATAGACGAGGTGACTAGTATTCAAATGTAGATTAGACTGTAAACGCTGGCAAAGTCTTCCGTTTGTCAACGAGGCGAAAGCGACCGGTGATCATTATTAAACGGATAATAACAATTAGTTCTAGTTGATCTTACAGAATCCGTACAGATCAACGAAATTGAAATCTGTCTCGAAAGTCCTGGATATACGTTAATTATGGGAGACGAATTTCATTACTATTCGTGGATATCGGTAATCAGAAAAACTATATTTAAGTTCAAAACTTCAAAACTTTCTCGTCGATTAAATTCATAATATTATACGGTTGTCAAACGATGTTGCGGTGACCTTTTTGCGTATGTCGTTTCAAAAGTTTATTTCCAACATTCATCATCGCGACATGTATCAAGCGTACTCCCTTGTGGATGCAGCATATAGAAGAACTATAATGAAGATTTCGCGCTACTGTACTTACATTAATTTTGTATGCGCACCCTTTTCGTCGTACTACAGATTCGTCACGAGAAGGAGCACAAGGCAAGGCGACGGAAAAGAAAGCAAAGTAAAATATTTAAATGGAAAGCTCTTCGCGACTGTCCAATCAACGTGCATACAATTAATTTATTCCACGCGATATAGAGCAGATAGATGAAAATGAAATAACGAAAGTGGTACTGCTAATGAGGCATTAGGGGTTGAAACCGTCATCCAATTATCGTTCGCCAGCGTAATGAAGGAAAATTTTTCACTTCGTTAGTTATTATAGCGGAAAACGTTTTATATGGTAGCGTTTTAAAATCTGCGCGGTTCAACATTATATAATATCTAGGGTAAAAAGAAAACTTCGCTCGACTATAGGCTTTGGTCTTCATTCGGTGTATCAGCTGATGCGGCCGTTACCCAAGACGTATATATTAAAAAATTAATAATTGGAAAAAAATGTATACCTCTCGCCCATCTCTTTGCAAAAAAGCCTGAACTATTTTCGAATCAGCCGAATTTTACTGCGAAGAGTTTTTTCAACTCGATATTTGCCCAACTTATTACACTTTTATGACCTGTTCGCGTTCGTGTGAAAAGATATTAGGAAAATTTTTCCACTTTTGATGAGAGAGAGTGAAAAAAAAAGAGTTCGCCGATGCGGAATAACAAACGTTGTTCGCGCAGACAAATGTGATTTTCTGTTTCTGTATATCATTATATATGTGACCCGGATTATAAAAATTAGTCTAATAATGTACAGCTTTACGTACAAACGTATTTTCCCTACGGTTTTAAAACGAGCTTTTGAGTGTTGCAGGTTCATAACGAGGGAGTCGCGACATTGAATCGTCCTACGATGTGACGTTTATTTTTTGGATGACTTTCGCATTACTAACGTCAATAATCATTCTCCCTAATCAAAATTGCTACAGCTCGCCGAAAAAATGCTGTCACCCCTCCTAGGAAATTGTGACCAGGATATCAAAGTAGAAGCTTATTAGACGTTGGGGAGAACAATCGTGAGTTGCTCGGGGTCCTATCGCGCCAAGGAATTGGATATCGTCTCATGTGTTCGGCTGATACGGCTTATCGAGGCTGGTAGGCCAAGAATTTGCTCCTTCACTTGATTGCATTATTTGGTGCCTGCTAAATAGGAATCAAATCACTGGAACTTACTCACTTTATCGTGGTCGTACTTTTTTTATTACATCAACTGTCATAATATACTCGAGACAGGTGAAGAGAGAATTGACACGAGTGACTGTGCCATACACTCACGACTAGTCAGGATATTGAAAGAACTAGTTTAAGTTGATGTTTGCAACGGCTTTCCTTTTAGTCGCTGCATGGCGAGGTTTTCGATTAGAGTTAGCGCTTCCGTTTTGGTATGAGTGTTTTGTTGATTTTCGTACCTGTCGGTGATTCCAGATGCAATGTGGTAAAATGTTTCGAGGGCCAGCTCTTGAAGCAGTTGGTGTACCTTAGCCCCCGTGATTTGGATGTTGCTATTTGCTGCTCATCCCCTAAAGGGATACCATACAACCAAATTGGCCGTAGCACAATGAAGTGAAGCAACCTTTTGATTGTGAGCGAGAAAGACTCTTGGCGCGGGGAGATCTCCCTCCGCCACACAGTCATAGTATCAACAACTTGCCTCAATCCAAGTCATCGCGCTCTTATACTGGGGCTGCCACGAGTCACTAAGTAGGACAGGGTGCCACTGCTACTGTATAACGCTACTTGAGAAACTATTTGAAAGGCTCAGTTTAGTAAAGTAGTTGAACTTATGGATCCCTTGTTAATGTCGACTAATGGCTATGGTGCGCCCTATCCAATCTTCTTCTACACGTCAAATGATAAAAATACACAAAAAATACACACATGGAACGCTAACGGTCTCCTAGCACGCAAAACCAAGCTAGCACAATTCATGAATGTTGGAAAAATTGACATATAGTGTTGATCTCCGAATCTCACCTCACCGCTGATATAAAAAACTATAAGCTATACACATGCAATCATCCAAATGACTTACCACGCCAAGATCAAATAATTGTAATCGACGCAACATAAAGCAGTCAATGTCAGGTCAATGAAAACTTGGATAAGTTGACTCAAGCTCAATTCCAGCGCAATGCTAATTTTAGGCCAATTTCATGTCGAACAGCATACATTTCTAAAGTACTAAAAATCGACTGTTGATTCACGCAACATACAGCAGTCGATTTCAGGTTTACGAAATTTGGATAAGCCAACTCAAAATCATCTCCAGGTCACTGTCAATTTGAGGTCAATTGTAAGTCGACCAACATACACACCCTAAACATTACAAATCGACTCTTGAGCAGTTGATTTTATATCAGGCCCATGAAAAATTTGGAGAGGTTGACTGGAAATCGTTTCTGGATCGACACTGATCTGAAGTTAATGCGAAGTCAACCTTAGATACAAATCGACCGTTGATCATCTCAACAGATGACCATTCGATTTCAGGTCGTCAAAAAATTTCGAGAAGTCGACATGAAATCGATGTGGCAAATGAGTCGAAATAGGGACGACATCGACCAGGTAGATGTACAATATTGATTTCAACAAGACGGGTATATCAACGCAATTTCGACCAAGATACAAATTTTCAGTCGACAATCGACATGGTCTCTTGAATCCCCATGAACCAAATTGACCATCATTATACGGTCGATGTTGGTCGGTTTTTGGTCGTACTACTGAAAAAAGACCAAATATTATGGTACCTTTAGAAAATGGTTCATTCTTAGTAAGTTTTTGAGATAAATTGACCAAATGTTGCCTATTCATTTCAGTCGATTGTTGGTATGATATTATTCCTACTAAATTTTGACCATAATTTTTGTTGATTTTTGACCATTATGCGGAATATACATTTCGGTACATTTTTGGTCGTTATACTGACAATATACACTAGAATTTTTCCTCGTTTCTTAGTCTAAATTTGATATTGTATTTATTACTCAATTTTGACTAAGATTTCCGGGCAGATATTCTGGGAGATACTTGGTTTATTTCTAGTAGATTCTTCCTCAATATCCATCAATATTTTTACTCTCTTTTTTGGTCTGAAATGAGTATTATCGGGTGAGCAGTTCTATCTCTTAAGAGTAATTTTGACCACAATTTTCAGTCAGTTTCTGGGCAGATATTTGGAATGAATCAACTGTCATATTGCTTGCAAACTCGCAGATGAATAAAGAAATTTAAAATTGAATTTTGAATTCAAAAATTAATATTTTTAATAATGAAATTGTATAATAAATGAACATATTCCACTAATCATAAAAATATTAGATTTATACTTTATTTAATTTCAGGAATTTGATCAGGATTAATTAATAAATATGATTAATATTTTTAAATTTTGATTTTATAAATTTTTCTTTCATATTGATTTTATTTAAAAAGTTGATAATTCAATATTACTTTGAAAAAAAATAATAAAGATTTTTTTTGGCATAATTTATTTAATTGAAACCTCATTTTGTCCACAGACATTTAGTCCATGACGCTTTTCGTCCACGACACATTTTGTCCAGGGAAAATATGTCCAAAATTCCTTTTGGTCCAGATTTCGTCCAAAATATTTTTTTAAAGAAATGTATGATTTCAAGATTTATTAATGTTACATTATTTTAAAAAACGCTACCCTCTTCTTCATCTGAGACCACACTCGGTTCTGAACGTTGCACATTCCGTGATTTTAAACAATACGAAATGGCTCTAAGGTATAAAAAAACCTCACCCTCATCTTTATATTTTTCATAATTTTGTACGAGAACCTTAATGCGCTCCTGATTACTCGTAGGTATACTTTTTTGGAACGGGGTGCTTTATTTTCGAGTGACCATTTTGAAGCTGCAAAATGAGTGTTTCATTCATTTTCTGATCTTTCTTAATGCGCCCCAGGAATTTCCAAACGGTCTCTTTCATCTTTCCATTCACTTTTTGTAGATATCTTGTAGAAGCAATTTCGTCCATCAAAATGCTGAAGACGAGCTTACGTACGTACAATTCCTTTGGACGAAATTTCTTATGGACAAAGAAAGATAAGTGTCATTGGACGACTTTTTTTGGACGAAAGTTCGTCTGGACAAAATGTCTTTGGACAAAAAGTCGTGGAATCAATAAAATCAAGTTTTAATAATTTATATAAAAACTAAAAAAATTTAAACAACTAAAATAATAATGTTTTATATCTAATTTATTTCATTCATTATATTTGATCTTTTAAATAAAAATATTAATTATATTTAAAACTTCTAATAATATTAAGTTATTGAACCAGAATGTTATTTTTTTAATTCAATGTTACAATCAATTGATAGAAGATTATTAGGTTTAAATTTAATAACAAATAATCATTAAAAAATAATTCTAAAATGATTAATTTAATTATTAAATTGATATTTAAAAAAATTACTATATATTAAATTAATAAAAATCAATTTTATTAATAATAAATTAATAAAGAATAATATTTATAATAATTATATTATAATAATTAAATTGAAAATTAAAATTAGATAATAATGTAGAAATTTTATAAATTAAATTTAAATAAATAAATATATTTAGATTCATTTTAAGAAATTTTTGTATTTAATTGTTTCAATTTTAATTGTTATAAATCTGTGATAAAGTGCACAAATTCTGAACATTGTCCTTGTTTAATAGAAGGTTTAATAATTAATAATAATTTTAAACCAAAATCACACTCGTCCTACTAACAAAATTACTATCTTCATTCTTCTCTTCTGTCACATGAGAGAGGCTCGGATGGAGACTGGTTTTTCCCATCGAAAGTGGATCACTTAACTAGAGACCGTTTTATGGCGTCTGTATTGCTCAAAAATTTATCAATCTGTTTTGTCAAAAGTGGTCTATTTGTAGTGGTCTGTTAATATCGCTCGAATAATATAGACTACAACAGACTACCTATTTTATATCGTCTACATTGCCCAGAAATTGACCGATCTTTCTCGTCAGAAGTACCAGTTATGGTGGTCTGTCGACACTGATGAATATTGTTGTCGAGATACCCCAGAAATCGACTAGCTGTTTTTTTGGTCAGTAATGGTCAAAATATAGTCAATTGATCAATGATTGAGGATGGACCATTTTAAGGTACCTACATCACCTACAAATCGACTAATTTTTTCAGTCAAAATTTCGTCCAAGTTGGTCTAGATGTGGTCTAAATATGATACGGAATAGTGGAAGTAAATGGACTGAAAAAGTCGGTCTCGTATTGGTCACCCATCAGAGTGATCGCTCAGTCTATTTGTCGTCGATATTATTACTCAAAATCGACTTAGATATTTAGTCGATCTGGTTTATCGGGATGATGGCCAGAATTAAAAAATAATAGGGTACACTCGCTGGCTCCCCAACAATGACAGCAAGAATCAGACCTTTGTATCTTCCTCCCTCCTCAATTCTATGGCACATCGAACATGGCTCTCTTCAACCCTGGGAACGAGAATTAGAGAACAACAAGACACACTGGCTGGCCCGCTCGCCAACCATGGTGGTCAGATACTGAAAACGATAGGGCAAACTAGTTGACTCACCAACAATTGGAGGCGGAATCAGAGAAGACACACTGGCCGGCTGGGTAACTATGGTAGCCAGATTCTGAAATCCAAGCACATCAACTGTGATAGACAAAATCAGAAAACAATAGGACATACTAGCTGACTCAACAACAATGGGAGCAAGAATCAGAGAACAATAAGACACACTAGCCGACACATCAACCCCGAGGGCCAGAATCGGAGAAGCATAGAAAAGACCAGGTAACTCACCAACCGTAGGAGCTAGATTCAGAAAACAAAGAATAGACTGGGTCTTGGTCCCAACTGTAGCCTCAGACTTAGAAAACGATAGGACGTAAACATTAGAGCCAGTATACGATATACTGGCTGGCTCACCAAATATGATAGACAGAATCAGAAAACAATAGGACATATCGACTGGGTGCATCAACTATGACGACCGGAATGAGACAACGATAGGCATCGTAGCAGACTCGACAACCCTGGGAACAAAATTAGAAAACAATAAGACAGACAGGCTGACTCAACCACCATGGGAACTAGAATTAGAAAACAATACAACACACTGACTGGCTCACCAAATCCGAGAGCTTACCTACCTTCGCAGCAAGGATGAAAACTGTAGAGAACGTAGAAAAACTTTCTAGACCTTGATTTTTGGAATCCTTCTCATCCATAAAGTTCCTATCATATCACAGTGCCTCTAAATTATTCATTACAATTAGTCGATGCGAGACCATCAGATCAAGCTTTCTTAAAATATCTTTCAACCCTACAAAACCGTTGCGTTGTAAAAAGTAAGAGCGTTTCACAAACCAAAACGAAGCGGTTTCAAAAAGTTTCAAAATGGTAGCCGTATTTCTCCCAGTCTGTTGACCACTTGAACGTTTCCGATGATTGGAAAAGTACGGTTTCCCTCATTTAGCAGATATCCACGGCTAAAAAAAGTTTCAGAAGCAATTTAAGGAGCGCTGAACCTTGAAGTATAAGAAATGAACTATAAAAGTTGGCGTGTGCGAGTGAGTACGCGGCGTACGTTCCTTACCACCAATAAGGGGACAGGAGTAAACGGAGAATCGACTCCTATTATCGAATGATACGTGGAGTCGCGCAACCTGCTGCTGGAAAGTGAACTTAGTAAATTATAGGTAGCGTATAAAGTTTTCCAGATTAGTTTTAACGAAACTGAAAACGGATTTGAAAGTTTTTAGTAATCTTTGTTGCTCCCGCAGTTGTAGTGAGCAAGATTAAACGCTCCGCTTAACAGAGGGAAATACGTGTGTACATAATTTAAATTGCGTAGTCTATTATCATCGTCTGTACGTACGCGAACTTTCCGCAATATTTAGAGTATTTTCGAAATACGCACGTATCGACCATATTAGATAAGCCGCACAACCGAAAGAGAAATGAAATTGAAAAATAAACACCGGTAAAAGCGGATCTTTTAAGAATAAAAATCGCTTTACGTGACCAACATCGGAATCACTTCGATATTGCGGACGTAATAGCAGCTATTCGAGTTTTTGTAAAATCCGCGAAACCTGAAAAGCAATCTTCAAAAGACTCCGCGAAGGATGATAAGAAAGGTTCGACGAAGACGTAAAAACGCGGGAAGTAAAACACTATTAACAAATTTTAGGTAACATTCTAAAAGGAGGAAAAATACGAGCGAAAGAAAAAAGATTAATGTATTAGAAAATTCGATGTTATATAGGGAGTTTCTATCTCTCTCGCACTTTCTTCCTTGGCATTCGATTGGAAAAGAGATGAATAAGAAGAAAGAAAAAAAGTGGTTAAAATAAAGCTGAGAAAAGACGTAACGAAACTATTAAAAACTTATGTTTGAACTTTTAAGCGATGTAAGTCCATCTAACATCTCGAAGATTGAGTTTCAGAATGTCCTTTTTTTATGCGACTCGATCCATTTTTGATCTAGAAAACGAGGAAGATTCACAATAGCTATTATTAATTCGTAGATGTACCATGCACGGTTGGTGAACGTCGTCATCCAAAAAGTAGAACTGACCTTAAATCGAGCACAAATCAGCTGTCTTGAAACGTCGGGAATTTATTCTCCGGAAGACTTCTTTGGTCCGCGTACCAGCCCGTGATCAACTCTAAGTTCGCCTACAATAATTCGAATTTTTAGTCAGTCTTCTCTCAAATTGAGAGAAACAACTGGGGCTCCTTAATTTATGATGAGCCAAAACGAACATTTCTTGAGATCTCAACTTTGGTTGGTCTCTCTTTTTCTGAAAAGCGAATTCCAAGAGCGAGCGCTCCCTGCCAGTTGAACAGGTTCATCGTTGGTGTTTGTTAGGTCACACCCATATGCACGGAATGCAAAGTTCACTCGCTCGGTCTTCCGCGCATTTGGTGGTCTCCAGTTGACTGTTTTGGTGACTGCTGTTTGTACTGTGTAGTCTCCTGTTTGCGACGGTGCGGTGTAACATTTGTGCAATGAGAGTACTACAGTATCATCTGTGAAAGTGGCAAGTCAGAATATCAGTGGTGTAAAGGAGACTGCCCTGTGGTACTTCTGCTGCGACTGTTTTGGCTTCTCCATCGTTGTGCTCTATCGCTGAGGCAAGACTTTGGGATTCTCATACAAGACTCTGTCGAAAGCTTGACTAAATCTAGGAAAATAGAGGGACAAAACATTTTCTTATAGTTGCACCGACTCGACGAACTTGTTCAGTGAGTTCTTGTCTCTGAATCCAAATGGGTGGTTAGGAATCAATTGTTTATCTTCGACAATTTTCAAGAGTCGCAGGGTGTACAGTTTCTCAAACAGCTTGGACACCACCGGATGGAGTGATGTGGGTTCTGCCGTAGGTTTATCTAGTTTTGGTATCACAGGTAGTTTCCACGGTTTGGAAACATATCGGAGTCTTAGTACCACACTGTACAAATAAGTTAGCATTCCTAATGGGGAATAATTAAACGCACGCTCTAAAGAAGAGATGAGCACAGCTAATAATGAAAAAATAGAACAGCTAATTCGAAAGGAATCACTATCTTTTCAATACACATCCACAGCAAATTACAAACATCTATTTCTGTAATCGAAGCTTCATTTTTATGAGTCACCTAACTTCAAAAAGAAATGTTCTACACATCTAATTTATCTGCAATGAGTGATGATAATTTTGACATGCTGAAACTGGTTACATTGTACCGACAAAGTTGCTAGGTAGAACAGGTACAGCTACTCATTTTCATTCGGATCAAAAGTCAATGGCTCGACAAGAACTACGGATGGTATGAGGGAGCGGCTGGTGTTGGATATCCATCCACTAATAATGGCCTGGAATCTACTAACTCTACAATTAAGAAGGAATGTACGATAAGAGAACGACTACCGCTAGGACAGTTCTTGCACTGCATTCTCGACCTTGTCGCGTCCTGGTCCGAACATAGAAACGAAAATTCAACAAACTGCATTCAATTTGCGACCGTCCCCGCTATGCCGCTTCGTGTATGGACAAAGGCCTATCACTGGGCCTTGGCTAACCAGAAAGTGCTGAAAGGATCTAATAATACAGCAGGACATGAGCAGTACTACACAGCTTCAAGTAAATCAGGAAAAACACTCAGTCGGCATATTCTTGATGAATTTTTTACAAAAAATGGAAAGTGGAAATCTGACGAATTTGTACAATACAATTACAGCATATGGTTCATTGATATCAATCGTCATTCAGTTTATGAGTCGTCGTGCTCGTGCCCCATATTCCTGAAGGAATCATGTTGTAAACATTCCCTGGGCATGCTTATACGACTGAAGTTAGTAGATGTGCCAACAAAGGCGAAGAACGTACCCGTAGGACGAAAACGAAAACGAGGTCGCCCGTCTAAAGCCAAACGTGCACTTCTCGTTCAATAAAATATTACGGGTACCGGTACCTATAACTGTTCAACAATTTGTGTATTTTGATTGTAATGAAACCTGTTTTTTTAATTTTTTTTTTAATTTGATTTTTTTTTATGTATAATGTACTGATTTGATGTTCTCCGTATTTTCAGATGTTCAATATAATTTTTAGCTTCATGTTTGCATTATTTACTTTGCATACTCATTATTAGCTGTTCTATGTTTGTTTCGGCGTGCTACGCATTTAAAAGCTGCTGATGTATACATTTTTAGCTGTGCTGATAAATCACACCCATTCCTAATTCTTTGCAAAAGAGTTCTTACAGTATGCAGTTGATTTTTAGTTCTCTAGAAATGTGTGCTGGTCGACTTGAAATTCACCTCAAATCGACATTGACCTGGAGTTGATTTTGAGTCTACTTATTTATTTATTTTTTAAATTAATTCATCTATTTGTGGACTAGCAGTTAAACTATTTACACAAAACTTTCACATAATTTAAGACGAGAGAGTAGAATACCAATAGATTAAGTTAAAAATATTAGTAATTCTAACTATCAAAAATAATATGGGTACGCCGCAGTCTGCGGGTCTGCGTACAAGTGTCCAGCAAGTGGGTGGCCTAAGTATTAGGATGAATATGGAAACGCTTAATGTACTGCTCAACATAAGGTGTCCAACGATGAGTCATCGTGAAGTAGCTTATTAGAAATGTACCAGGGAGCATTGGTGACTGCTCTGAGCACCTTATTTTGGAAGCGCTGATGTATTATTAAGTTGTTACTGGGTTTGAATGGAAATTATTATTGACCTGAAATCGACTGCTCTATATTGCGTTAATCAACGGTCAATTTTTAGTTCTTCAGAAATGTATGCTATTTCACATGAAATTAAGCTCAAATTGACATTGACCTGGAGTTGATTTTGAGTCGCTTTATCCAAATTTTTATTGACCTGAAATTGACCGTATTATGTTGCGTCAATTAAAACAGTTGATTTTTAGCTCTCTAGAAATGTATGCTGGTTGACTTGAATTGATTTTAATCTGGAGTCAATTTTCAGTCTTCTCCTTTTCAGCATTTTGTCTGTTTGGTGACTTCAATACTTGCATACAAAATATTTTTTAGATCATATATTGGCTGCTTCACCATTAAGAATTCAATTATACTTGACCAGCGTAGCATTGGTAGAATTGACGCAATTTTGACAGTCAATATCAAAAATCTGGTAGAAAGAAATCAACTCAGTTTGAGCAAGATCATGAAAATTTGTCAGATTGTACGCACTTGATATCCAGGCAAGTTCTGCGTCTTTTGCGAGTCTTTCAACTATGAGTGACGTATAAATTGACCCAAAACCGACCATGAGTCGACTCATGTCGACGTCGACAATGAATCAATGGAACAAAATGAGTTGGTCGATTTCAAGTCGACGTCCTTTATATTGTGGCTTCAAAACTGATATTGTCATCGACTTTTTTTTGTTTTTTAATTTTTTCTTTTTCATCCTTGAAATCTCTATTTTTGAATGAAATAATTTCTGAGATTGGAATTTCAATAGTTATCCCGAAAAACACCATTTTCAAGGGACAAACCCAACTAACTGGGTCTAAAGTAGGAACTGTATGGACTAGAACTAATGGATTGCGATATATTGCGTCAATCGAGGATCAGAGCTTGATTCGGTGGAGCATTAGCTTTTAGATAATGGAAACTTTAGCTGCCAATATGTGCCAATAGTAGACTTATACAAATAATTCATTAAATAACACGAGTTTGTAACAAAATTTGAAAGGAACATTGTCAGTTGGCGGTAGTGGTAGAACTACGCTGCAGCTGCGTGTTCAATGATAAGAGTGAATAGAATTTGAGCTCGTATTACAAATTAATGGCTCTAATTTTCATGAAAAAATGTTTTCTTATTGGAAAAATTGTTTGTTTCTAAAAAAAACATGTTTTTTTTTGTGAAAAATATGTTTGTTGAAATTATACAGTAAAATTACTGTCAAATTTAGATTCAGTGGTCTACAAAATGAAAAAATGATTTTTCCACAGAATTCCACGACAAAACATGTTTTTTCAACTGGAAAACATTTGAAAAACATGTTTGTTACAGTTTGATAGCAAAATTTTTGCCAAATCAAGGTTCAAATTATGAAATACAGAAGTGAAATATTTTCACAAGAAAAGCAAAAAAACATGGTTTTTGCTCAAAAGAACGTTTTTTTTTTTTTTTTTTTTTTTTTTTTTTTTAAAAAAAAGAAACATCTATGTTATAGTTTGATAGCAAAGATTTTGCTAAATTAGGATTCAGTAATCCAATACTTAAGTAAATCACTTACATTTTCACCAGAAAAAAAAAACAAAAAAGCTAGTTTTTCCTTGAAGAAACATAATATGTTTTGTTTTGCAAAAAACATGTAGCAAAATTTCTGCCGAATCAAGATTCAAAGTATCCGATACAGAAGTAAAATATTTTCACAAGAAAAACAATAAACATGGTTTTTACTCGAAAAAACTTTTTTTTTTTTTTTTTTTTGTGAAAAATATCTTTGTTATAGTTTGGTAGCAAAGATTTGCCAAATAAGGATTCAGTAATCCAATACATGAGTAAAACTTATTTTCACAAAAAAAGAAAAAAAAAAAAAAAAACAGTTTTTCCTTTAAAAAACATGTTTTTTTTTTTTTTAAAGGAAACATCTATGTTATAGTTTGATAGCAAAGATTTTGCCAAATTAGGATTCAGTAATCCAATAATTAAGTAAATCACTTACGTTTTCACCAGAAAAAAAAAACAAAAAGCTAGTTTTTCCTTAAAGAAACATATGTTTTGTTTTGCGAAAAACATGTCTGTTACAGTTCGGTAGCAAAATTTCTGCCAAATTTCAAATCCGTGGTTCAAAACATGACTAAAATAATAACATTTTCACAAAATGAAAAAAAACATTTTTTTTTCCTTGAAAAAACATGTTCTTAGAAGTTGCATGATAGAATTGCTACTATATTCGGATTCTGCGACCCGAAAAGCGGGTATACTTGAAGTCCTGAAATTTCGGCCGCAAAAAATCATTTCTGGATCAGTGTGCGTCCTTGACTATCATTCTCTGATACAGTAGGTGTCAGTAGAGGTCAAAGAACTCTCTCGTCATTTTGCATGACCTACCGCTAGCGGGAGGGGCTGAAGAATATGGGTGGAAAAGGAATAAAGACTACGCGCGCCTACTACTGCCTTGCTGTCTGTTTCTGTTTCAATTTTCTCATGACCAGTGCGTGATTTTTTTGTTATTATTTGAATTATTAGTGTCGAAGTAGATGTTCTTTCTTCAAGACAGTATCGGCCTACCTGTTATTTTTTTCGCGTGAAATGCGAGTAATTTAGGATGGATTTGAATAATTTATCGGAAGCTTCAACAAGCTTTGATTCAAAATCAAGATTTTTTGATAAAGTTAAGTCTTCTGACCTAAAAATACCAAACTTCATGTCCGTTCGTATCCGTCTTGATGAGTTACACGCGGTTGAATGTGAACTGAATATTAAAAATTGCTATGGAAAGGCATTATGTAGTCTAAGATGAAATTACTTTTCTTTTTCTTTTACTGAGATGTGTTGCAAAAATCTGTAAATAGCCTTATTTTGAACACAAAATCTCATCTCACCTAAAAATTGTTTTCATTTACAAGAAACCAATGTTTAGCCTGTGGGAACATAATTTTTAAATTCTTCAAATTAATGATACACTTTTTTCAAAGCCTCACTATTGAGTGAAAAACACGTGTCCACTAGTCCAGGCGCAAACTGAATTCCTCGCTGGTGAAAGAGGGAGTGACGGAGGCGAAACGCGTAATAAGAATTTGTGAATATTACCTAAATTATGCCTTGATATAATTTTCATACAACTCAAGTTTTTTGAACATACCAAAGTATAATTGATAGAATTCTCTTCTAGTGATATGATTTCTTTCCAAACGCTGGTTTTAAAGCCTCTGTGAAGATTTATATTATTATACCAGTCCTGTAGAAGTCCGCATTATTTCGTCAATGTTTATTAACTCAAAAAAGTTGACTGACCGTGTATCGTCTTTATATTATTTTCTCTTTGTTTTATTTGTGAAGAGAAAAGAAAACGTGATTCTCTCGACTAAAATGACACTGGAAAAAATTCGACAACAGTATTATGCGATTTCGACACGCATTACACCATTTCTACCCTTCTTATCTTTCTTTATATTTATTTTTTCGTTTTTCTCCTCCCTTTCGTATAGGATGTTGAAATTGGCAGGGTTTTGTAAATTAAATGAATGAGAACCCGATGCTCCCATCGAGTAAGACTATTATGATAGGCGTGGTAGAAATGCGTGTCTATTACCAAATCCCATTATCTACTTTCATTCCCCGATAACGCCGCGCTAATCACGTTTCTCGTATTTTTTCCCAACATTTTTTTTTTTTTTTTTTTGCTCTGGACCTCTGTGCTTTACGGCGATACAAGGACGATGTGAGGAATTTTCGTAAAACTGAAGAAGATTTGTGAACGTACGGTGGAAAAAATGCTGACATTCGGCAAATAAATAGACGAGGAGTAATCAGAATTTTTTTTTTTTTCTTCTTTTCTCAAATCGAGCTCGCGACAAGAATTACAGTATTTGAATTTGTACAGTGGTGCTATTGTACATTTGTTGTATAGATAGCGAATAAGGGAAAAAGATTTAGTTTCGAGTTTATAATTGAAATAGTTTCTTGTGTCGTAACGTTTTCTTCTTTACAGTTCAACGTCGTCGTCGTAAACAAAATATAATGAAAAACTTTTTCTTCCGCCTCTTCGCAAACATCACATTGCATTACTATGCTGTAACCAGGCACGAAAATAGTATAATCACAACGTTCCCTCTCAACATTATAAATCCTGTTAATGCGGCCCGGTATTTACGTCTATATACGGTACGTTCCCAATTTTTGGGGGAGACTTTCCCTCTTTGACGTCCATCGAGTTCATATTGCGGTTCGTGATGCGTTCACCAAACTTCGAAAGGACAGGTAATGACTGTTTCGTTCCTCCCTCGTTTGCGATGTATACGATCTCTTCGCGCGTTTCTCCATTTGTATTCGCGAACCTCCTTCGCGTTTCAATTTTTATCTTTCTCGCCAATAAAATAACGAAAGTTTTATTCCATTCATTCGGTATATTTTTTTCTCCAGTCAAGTAACACTTGTTTGAATCGACGAAAGCTTTCGCTATTTAAGAATTCTCGGCTAACACTCGAATAAATGTCTCGTCAATAAAACTAACAACTTTTACGCAGAAACGACGCCTGAGACAATATAGAAAACCGTGATTTGTTTCGCGATAATTTCTCTTTACCTAGTTCGTGCCGAACGACTGTACAACTCCGTGGCTTACCGTCGGGAACGAGACGCGGGCAAAGTTTTACAGATTTATAAGTTATTACACAGTTACCACTGCTAGGGTACGATCAGTCAACAGAATGGAGAATACCTGACTGTACTTTAGAGGGAAGGTTTTGCCGCAACGTGAGAAAGTTAACGGGACAGTAACCCAGTGTTCTATTTGTTAACGAGTCCTAAACCGCGGAAAGTTTGTCGCGAAAATGGGGTATAGTCATTAACTAAGATTCTGAAAACGAAAGTAGGTAATGTTGTAAGTCGATCGAGGTGGAGGCTCAATTTCGATAGGTGGTCTATTAAAAAGTACCGAGGAGTACGAGGCATTTGAATACTTCACTCATTCAAGACCGTTGTGCTGGAACGGAGTTCAAATTTAACGCAGGTGTGACGACCAGATATTTCCCAATATAGGTCCAACCTACGTGAAGAGTCTCTTTACTTTCCATCATTTCCATTTGAATGACCTCGAATCTGTATTTCTAATTAGTTTCAAACGAAATGAATTCGAAAAAAAAGGAGGAAAAAAGTGTAAGTCGGCAATAACGTGGGATAGCGTTTAAACTATTTATACAGCTACATTAGCTCCTGCGCAAAAAAAAAAGAGAAAAACTTTTTAAGCCTTTGAAATTTTATCAAGAAAATAATACGTATGCAATCTTTAGATCCGCTGTAATACTGAAAATTAAATCAGTACTTTTACCTTCATTTTGAAAACTGAGAGATTAGAGAGAAGATGAAGAGAATGATGAGATCGTAGAATTTTCCAGTAGATGACTACAGCATTTTGTAGAGGAAAAAAAAAAAAAAAAAAAAGTTGAAATGAGAAACTCAATCCGTTAAGAGCATATTATTCTCTATACGACATCGGTTTCTTACTTGCTTTTGTTTCGACACCAGATCCTAGAGAAAAAGTTTTTAGTCGAGATCGTACTCTGTATCGGAGAATGGCTTCTCGATAGATTCTTGGTTTACGGCTTGACCAGGAGAATGAAGAGATATTCAGAAACACGAGGATCGTGTACTGAGGCATTATAGAACACGTGGACCAATTTCTAGAGAAAGCTCGAGAGCTGTATCTAAAGGAAATAGGCGTAATCTCACGTTGTCAGTGTTTACTTCGTTATTGGAAGAAAGTTAATAAAATCACAACATTAATTATTATTGCCTTGAGAGGCTGTTTTAAGATTTTATTACATACAAACAGAAATGCCCGTCCTTTGGACGGAACCCTTGTACGTACCTAACCCAAGCCTGTAATTTCTTAAAGTTCGACGATCCCTCTTCACCTGTCCAACTACTCATTCTCAATTGTTACCCTATCTATTCTCTGATCCCTACCCCTCCTTGAGAGGCCCTCTCCATCTTTTTCAATATTTTCTTTCATCCTCAATGCTTATCTGGTATGTTCTCTGGTTGATACGCCACCCTCAGAAATTTTCTCAATTCTCTGGATCTGTGAAAATCACACTTCCACACCTAAACATATTTATTTTCACTTGACTTGTGACCGTACTGCCCGCATCGTAACACGGAACTATATTTGTCAACCAATCGTTAACTGTGAACTTATTGTCCTATTATTGTCTTCTCGCTGTTGGACGGCACTTTAAATCAATCTTTAAAAAATTAATTAATAATCGTCAGCACTCGACTTGTCCCTGTGACATTTCACTCACCAAAAAAATTATTCTCTGCAAAAAGTCGCATCCCGTTACTGATTGATAATGTTCCCAACTGATATCAGGCAGTAACCACCCACTTAACGCTTTCTCATCTATATCCGACTCTCCTCTCTTCGATCCACTATTCAGTATGCAAGGCAAGAGCTCAACAAAATCATCTGTTCTTCTTCCATGATAAACCATATTACTCTTTTCTATCTGTCAATATACTCGCTTTTGAAGTAAATCAAGCCCTCGACGCACAGCGATCTAGCCCCACTCTCAGTCTCTGCGTTGAAGCTGGCAACTCTTCCTCCCTTCAGATGCCGCTTCCGAATTTTCATTGTTAATCTTCTTGTATCCACAGCTCAATTCATTCAGCTTCCAATCGACGCTCCCGCACTCCGCCCACATAACTCTCTCATCCTTCCTCTTAAGACTGAATTATTGAATCATCTCAAGCTGAACCAACTACCCACTATCATATCATCCACCTCTCTATCGCTAAACCTTCTCCCAAATAGAATTAATTCGGTTCTCCAAATTATGACCAAAGACATCAAACGACGACATACTCAAAAGAGTAAAACAGACGGAGTAATTTAATTAAAGCCACAGAAATACAAAATACACCGGAGCGCTTTCGATTAAAGAACCTTTGTTAACGGGTAACATGAAAGCAGCTGAACCAACACCGGCCGGCAACAAACACTGCCGAGGAAATCATGACTGAACTAGCGAGTCATCACAATGTGAATCATACTCATAAATTAGTTCAATCAACCCCTTATCAGGTATGTACCTGTTGAGCACATTTAGGTTGTCGTTATTCAGATGGTGAATAATTTCAATATGTTCTAACGCGGTACGCTCGAAAACCGAGGACTCTCTATGGAGGAGGGACACGGATCCCTCTTTGAAACTGTGGCCAGTGGTAATAAGATGGGCCGCAAATGCCGAATCACCCATTTTCTTCTTTTCCCACGCCTTCCTATGCTCATCTATTCTAATTTTGAGCTGACGTCCAGTCTCACCTATATAGATTCCATTACAGTCATTACACTCCATTTTGTAAACCCCACTTCTTTCGACCAGTGGGATGGGGTCCTACAGCTTAACAAACAGACTTTTTACAGTGTTAAGATTGTAATACACTGGGCGAAACCCAAATGGGCGGAGGACACGACCTAACTGGGAAGAGAATTTTCCTAAAAAGGGGAGCCTGATCCAACGTTTTCTACTGTCAGACGCCGGATTGCGGGGGAGGGAGGTAGTCGAATCAAGGCTTTTCCGAGTCAATTTTCTATGGACCATCAAGTCAATATCTAAGCTGACCTCATTCACTCTGGCCAAGTGCTTTATAGTCAAAAGCTCCTGTTGAAAAGCGAGGTGACCCAATGGAATACTAATCAACCGGTGGATATAACTATTAAAACCGGCAATTTTGTGGGCAACAGGGCAGAAAGATCTGCCGTGGACAGTAATATCGGTCGAGGTATCTTTTCTATATATGGCGAATTCATGGGTACCTTCTCTGATAGTAAGGTCCAAAAAATTTATAGATGAACCGCCTACTTCCAACGTGAATTTGATAGAAGGATACAAACTGTTGAGATACCTAAGAAACTCCGAAAGGAGATCTCGGTAACCGGTCCACATGCACAACACATCATCAACATACCTGTGCCAATAATGTATATGACTCAAAAGCCCCTGGCCAGAGGAAAAAAGATCGAGCTCAAATTTAGACATGAAAACCTCCGAAATGAGGGAACCCAGAGGAGAGCCAATAGGGATACCTACCTCCTCTGGAAATTCGAAAAATTTCCCTTCAAATTTGCAAAAATTGGGAGACCAACAAATATTGAGTAAATTGAAAAATTCTGCCAATTCCTCGTGACAGATATTAGATTGGACCAAGAGATCTGCCATATGCTGCATGGCAGTAGTTCTAGGGATACTCGGAAATAAGCCGACTACGTCAAAGGAGCATAGGGTAGAATCAAGCGGAAGAATGTCATCTTTGAGCTTATCAGCCAGAGAGACTGAATTCTTCACAGAGTAGGATGACTCAAATTCTACTCTAGATTTAAACCAACGGTCCAAAAATTTTGCCAAGAAGTACGTGGGGGAAGATACAAAGGAAACGACCGGGCGCATCGGAGTGTCCTTCTTATGAACTTTAGGCAGCCCGTACAATAAGGGCGGCACAGGGTTGGGCACAAGGAGAAATCTTTTAAGCGAAGAGGTTTTGATAATAAATTCGCTATTGTTTATAACACGTACACATCTAACTTCTTTAACGTGATTTGGAAAGTTAAAATCCACATTTACCCTGGCACCACACTGGTTGAGAACGTCATAGACCTTGGAGACATAAGAGGACTTCTCCATAACTACAATGGCATTCCCTTTATCAGCCTTAGTAATGGTTAAGCCCTCCTCCCTGACCTTCCTCTTAATCCTCTTAATCACCTCCAAAGCAAGATCATTTATCCGAGGGAGGGGGGATATGACAAACAAAGGCAGCACAAGCTTCCTGAGTATTGACCCCAGGCCCAATTTTTATTTCGAGGTCCGCAACGACATTGGCCTAAGTGCCAGCATTATTAAGAGGGGGTAACCCGAATCTTAAGCCCTTTTCCAAGAGATTCAACACATCACTCTCAAACTCAACATTACTACAATTTATAATCCGCGGTAAACATTTTTGGATAACGCTGACGTCAGTACTCACTTCCTGGACAGCGGAGGCATTCGATTTTTGGAGGGAGCTAACCTTTTTATTTTTCTTGCGTCTCGATTTAGCCTCAAACGACCGGTATTTAAGGTTAACCGACTTCATAAATAGATCCAACTCACCTGGCGAGAATACACCGGAAAGTCTCGAATGGACCAACAAGTTCAACCTTGTGGTAAAATTCAACTTCCCGTGCCACCTCCGCAACTCGGTGCGGATCCACTTTTCAGTCAAAAATTTCTCCAGTTTCTTGGTGGCTATCGGAGAACAGCCGGAATTTGATAAACTTGGGTTTCAAATGCAATTTTAAACATTTATTGAGAAACCAAATATGGGACGAAAACGACAACCGTTGGTTCCGAAACTTCACGAAGAGAAACCGTAAATACGCCTCATCAGCGTTATTAATAGAATTAATTCGGTTCTCCAAATTATGAACAAAGACATCAAACGACGACATACTCAAAAGAGTGAAACAGACGGAGTAATTTAATTAAAGCCACAGAAATACAAAATACACCGGAGCGCTTTCGATTAAAGAACCATTGTCAACGGGTGACATGAAAGCAGCTGAACCAACACCGGCCGGCAACAAACACTGCCGAGGAAATCATGACTGAACTAGCGAGTCATCACAATGTGAATCATACTCATAAATTAGTTCAATCAACCCCTCATCAGGTATGTACCTGTTGAGCACATTTAGGTTGTCGTTATTCAGATGGCGAATAATTCCAATATGTTCTAACGCTGTACGCTTGAAAACCGAGGACTCTCTATGGAGGAGGGACTCGGATCCCTCTTTGAAACTATGGCCAGTGGTAGTGTCGTCGTTTGACCTCTCCCAAATATCCGACGCGATCTACACTATATACCGACCACTCATTATGAACATCATCTCAATACCAATTTTTTCCAGACACCAAACTTTTTTACCGACGGATCTAAATCTGGACCCTAATTAGGATACGCGCATTCGATCCAAGGAGTCAAATCAGTAGTTGATCGAAAAATTCGGTCTCCATTTTCTCTAAACTAAACTCCATCTACTCTTGTCTTTATTATCTCCATCTCGCCTCACCTTCAGCTCAAATTTCTATCGTCAACTAATTCACCTTCATCTTTCCGGGCTGTACAGGACTCTTCTTCAACTAATTACCCAAATCAGCGCATTAATTGATTTTTGCAATCACTATCATCCACTTCTACATTTGTCTCTTTCCTATGGATTCCAGGGAACTATTCAAACACCTCAAATTGAACCATCTACCCCCTATCATATCATCCACTTCTCCACAGCTAACCCCTTCCCCAGATGTCCGACTCGATCTAGCTGATAATCTCCAAACTCACAACATTATAATATACCGATAACTTGTTAAGAACATTATCTCTATGCCAATTTTCCGACCCACCAGCTCTACTGTACCGAACGGATCTAAATCTGGACCCAAAACAGGATACACGAACTCGATCTAAGGTGTCTTAATCAGTCGTTGATTGAAAGGTTCTGCTTCCAATTTCACTACCAAACAAAACGCCATATTATACAGATCTCCATCTCCTCACCCCCAGCTGAAATTTCTACTGCTGATTGACTCACTTTCCTGGATATACCGGACTCACATTCAACTAATTCTCAAACGAGCCCATTCATTTACTCCTACAATCACAATCATTCAGTTCTACATCTGTCTTCTACCTGTGAATTCCGGGTCACATCAACTTAATGGAATATGACTCAATTGTCTTTGCAAAAATTTCTTTCTATCCCGCAACATTTCTGTTCCTGTACTTACCGCTGCTTCTGACCTTAGAAACTATTACCGATCCCTGATATACTTGACTACCGGGATGACTTTCGGAAAAATTAGCATTCAAACAAACTTGGAGCATGCGAAAGCAAAGCAGTCCCTTGGACTTCTTCCAATCAAAGTAATTGTCATGAAAAAAAAAATCCTCCTCCTCCTCCTCAGAACTGGTCACACACGTCCTACCTATTCCTATCGTTTTTTAGGTTTATTCAATATTAGGATAATAAATCTGTTCGTCACCTCTTCTCGTGTCCCGCCCTTCTGAAACTCTGTTTTTCTACGTTTTCGACCTGCTCTTTATAACAATTCTCTGACGGGCACTAACTCTCTTAATTATCTGCCTTTCACTTACTTTCACCCTCTGCTGTTGTAAAAATCCCCTCCTCCCCCACACCGAAAAAAAGATATGAAGAAAGGAAAAGAAGGAACTGGAGGAAATGGTGGGAAGCTTTTTTTTTTTCAAAAAAGTTGTGAACTCTCCGCCCGTAAATCATCCTGTAGTGCCACCCCTCGTTATTTTCTTATCATACAGATATTCTTACCGGAATTATCAACGAAATGGTATTTTGTCCAGTTCTCAAATTTTGTAATATCGATACAGATCCCAGCAACTGCTTTGACTTCTAGTGCCCACCGCACGTTCTCAACAAAGGCTCTTTGCGTACCCAATCGAGATCCTTTCTGAAGAAAGGTCAGGGCAAGACGCTTGACGACTTCGCCGCTCTCGTTGCCAATGTCGAAGCCAGGTATTTTCAAAGTAGTCAATAACAGGTTCCTGTTCAGGTGGGATAATAAGGTACTCTTCTTCAGTTATCGTTTCTGACCGTGAGGCTACAGGCAAAATACTCTAATTTTTTGGAAGACTTTGTAATCTGAGCTAAGCTAACTGGCTCATATTTCAACGAAAAAAAATATTCCACTCAGCCCAATTTTCTCCGGCAAATTTTCGTACGGTAAACTTTCTTGGGTACATTTTGCTGTCACAATATATATATATAGTTCGAAGGCTGATTTGAATCAAGATATTCTGTGAAAGACAAAGAAGAAAATCGACATAATAATCCGACTCTTTCCATCGTGAATTCTCTGTCTACTAGTCTGCGTTTCCTGCTACGTTTGATACCTCGTTTTCTCTAATACTCGTGCGTATTTTTCCGGAGCTCGCCGACTATTTCGCACCATTTTCGTGTCGTCGTCGCTTCTAGCGGCGATACAAGCGTGAAGTAATTCTAAGTGCTAAAAGACCGCTCGTAAATTATACAAAGAAGATGTTCCTAGTGCAAGTTTTCGAGTCCTTATCGCCTTCGGAACCGTGCCGCTACGACGCTTCGACCGTTCACCTACATCATGAATACTGCGACCGAACCCGAGTACATAAAGTTGCATACAAACTATAGTATTAGGAGATAAACAGCTGTGCTGATACGACGCGGTCTGTGACAGATGAAGCCAGCATCCGAGTTTAGACGAGAAAACAAATGAGTTTCCCTTTCTTTTATGCAGACAACTCTAGGGAATAAATTCTAGCGAGAATTTTTTTTCTCTATTCGACGAGAAAAATAAGAGCTACTGGAGCTCAATAGATCGGATAAAATATAAAAAAATATACTTATTCAACATTGCGTTAAGTTTAATAATTTTGATAAAATAAATAAAAACAAAAGAAAAAAATTGTCAAACTTGTTCCGTATTTATCGATTGAAAATTACAAAAAGAAGAAATTCGGTCTACCATTAGAAATTTCCCTCGGATTCGGTGACTGTGCCTCCAATTCTCTGTAGACCTTCTTCCACTTCTCGGAGTTAAGTCGATTGTATCGTGTGTGCGACCCATCTAACGTTGTTGTAAATCTCGTCCCAAGGAAGACATCTTCTTTAACGGGGAGGACAGGACCGGAAATTGAGTACTTTTTTCTCGTTTATTTCTAGATTTTCTCGTTTTTTCCGTTTTTCTGAAGGTTTTTCACTGCTCAATAATGAGGTCCTATCCGGAGTTTTTTTTTTTTCTGCGAATCTAAGCTCACGACTCACGTTTCATATCAAGGTTGAACAAAAAAGCCATTCCCAAGGCGCATGCATGGAGCTGATACTAACACTCAGAATTCATGCTTATATTCGTATTCGTCTTACAACGATTATCTAAACCCTCAAGAAAATTTGAAAGCGAAATTTAATCACAAAATGCGACCCAGTGAAAAAAAAACAAATTATGTGAGAGGGCTTTCGGTCAATAGCTTATTATCAACATCGGAGCGTTAAACGAGATATGGCAAAATATCATCTAAAAATCGAGCTTGTGATGCTGTGATCAAAAAATATTTTTTTAGAAGAATGTGGTGATTAATGCGGCTGTAACGTGTGATTTCAAGTTATTCTAAAGGAATTTGACGCCGGTAATAATTTTTATCGTGCAGCGATTCTTCAGATCCTCGCGTGTGTCGGTGCCCAGATTCTATTAAATGGTCTGCGTAAACAGAGGAACCGATTTTATTGGAGGCCCAGGCATCGATGCGCTCTCAAGTCCTTGTATTCAACCGTCTACTGGTTCCGCCGATTTATAAACGCTGTGGCAGTTGAGGCACGTTAATCTGTAAACAGAGATCTCATCCTCAAGGTTGATCAGGAGTTTGCACCAAGAAGAAGAGTTGTAGTCAGCAGGTCGAGAACCATAACGACGCAAAATATGATCGAGATTGGTGGAAAGATGATCCAAGAAGGGCAAACGAATCCGTTTGAACCTATCAGTACGTTGGTAAGGAGGAGGAGAATCACGAGGAAGTGAAGTGGTGTTTGAAAGACATCCCCCAACCAATGTGATAAATGTCGACATGGTTCAAGGAGGCAAGGGACTTAACAGTGGCAATATCTTTCCTGTCATTTAGGAGGGGGTTGACCATAGCGTTGAATGCAGCTAATATGTAGGTATGCGGGAAAAAATAGAAGACCCATGGCTGTTGTTGTGATGGACTTCATTCTAGGTAGAGATGGTAAGGTTAAATTAATAGTAGGCCTCCAACCTCTCTCGCGAAAGTGACGGAGGGGTAAAGGCTATTTAGGTGACCGAGAAAATCCTGAGGTCCAGAGGGTGGACCGGACCATAGACAGAGGACCTCATGGACGCACTTATGCCAATAGGTGATTCGGGGAGGAAATCGAGGGGTCATGAAAACAAACTTTTGAATTTACGCATGAAGATATCTGCAATGAAAGATCTGATCAGGGAACTGATAGGAGTGCCGATATCTTCAGGAAAGGAATAGAATTTCTCTCTGAAGAGGCATCTGTTGGAGGACCAGTAGATGTTCAGGAGATAGAAGAATCCACTAGCCTCTTCATGAAGGATATTACGTTAGGTTAATAGACCTTGAAAATGCTGGAGGAATGTTGAGAAACAAAGTTACAACGTTGAAAGACTTGAGTATCGAATTCGGGCGATGGAGCCACATCTTTTATGGATGGAATAAGGGTTGTTGAGATCGATATAAGATTTAAAGCATTGGCTCGAGAATTATGCAAGAAGATGAATGAGGTATCAGACGTAGGACACTACAGGTCGCATGTGGATGCTAGGTTTATAGACCTTAGATAATACATAAAGACGAGGAGACACTGGGTTAGGAATCAGAAGGACTTCTCCAAAGGAACCTTGACAATGATATGACAAAAATCGTAGATTGCGTTCCTTACCTCGACAATGTAGGTGTGAAAGTTGCCCCACAATTTTGAAGTACCTCGTGGATAATGATTTTCCATGAATAGTGGGGTGAACGATGACTGCTACCGCAATAGACCACGAGAAATCAATGGTCAATGTTCGAGGTGAAAAATACGCACTCCTCCGTGAGATGAAATGGGAATGTTGATAGACCAAAAATATATTTTTAGTATTTCGTTTATCGATCCGGTCAATTCTTATGTAAACACGTCCACCGCTGAGGTGGAGTACGTTAGATTGAGTAAAATAGTTGAAAAATTCTCCATTCGCTGGAACAGTCTGAAAATAGTAGAGAAGTGAGAAAATCCACTTTTTCAACCTGGAGAACTGCGATTTTTCATATATCCTTCATCAATTAGGTTAATTCTTAAGTAAACATGTCCGCCGAGTTTGAAAAAAATAGTCAAAAAATTCTCCAGCCGCTGGAACCTTCTGGAAATGAGAAATAATCTAGAAAATTCACTTTTTCACCCTGGAGGACCGTGAGTATTTGTATTTTGTTCATCAATTAGGTCGATTCACTTGTAAACACATCCGCCATGTTTGAACAAAATGATCGAAAAATTCTCCAGTCGCTGGAACGTTCTGGAAGTGACAAATAATCGATCAAATCCACTTTTTCACCCTGGAGGACCGTGAGTTTTGGTATTTCTCTCATCAATTAGGTCAGTTCTTACGTAAACATGTTCGCCCAGTTTGAAAAAAATAGTTCAAAAATTCTCCAGCCGCTGGAGCCTTCTGGAAACGACCAATAAACGAGAAGATTCACTTTTCCGCGAGTTTTGGTATTGTGTAATTCGCTTCCATGGGCATGACGTAACGAGAATTTTCATGAATTCCCCCGCTCATTCAAATTCCGGGTCGTAGTTGTTCTCTCACCGCGGACTGACAACAGAAAAAATCTTTTTGGTATCATTTCCTTCGATTGGCATAACACAATAATCATTTATGCATACTCCCCTGCTTCGACTGACCGCGCGGATATCACCATTCTCTCACCGCGGACTCACACCTGAAAAACTCTTATCGCTATCATTCCCTTCCATCCGCATAACAGAAGTAGATATCCTCGATTTTTTTATCATTTCCAGACCGTTCCAGCGGCTGGAGAATTTTTTGACCATTTTTTTCAAACACGGCGAACATTTGTACTTAAGAATTCATCTAATTGATAAACACAGTACCAAAACTCACGGTTCTCCAGTGTGAAAAAGTGGATTTTCTTGATTATTTGTCATTTCCAGAAGGTTCCAGTGGCTGGAGAATTTTTCGACTATTTTTTTCGAACTCGGTGGATGTGTTTACATGAGAATCGCCCTAATTGATAAACACATACCAAAAATCACGGTCCTCCAGGGTGAAAAAGTAGATTTTCTCAATTATTTGTCATTTCCAGAAGGTTCCAGGGACTGAAGAATTTTTTGACCATCATTTCCAAACTCGGCGGATGTTTTGTCATGTAAATCGACCTAATTGATGAACAAAATACAAATACTCACGGTCCTCCAGGGTGAAAAAGTAAATTTTCTAGATTATTTGTCATTCCCAGAAGGTTCCAGCGGCTGGAGAATTTTTTGACTGTTTTTTTCAAACTCGGCGGATATGTTTACTTAAGAATTAACCTAATTGATGAAGGATATATGAAAAATCGCAGTTCTCCAGGTTGAGAAAGTAGATTTTCTTACTTCTCTACTATTTTCAGACTGTTCCAGCAACTGGAGAATTTTTCAACTATTTTACTCAATCTAACGTACTCCACCTCAGCGGTGGACGTGCTTACATAAGAATCGACCAAATCGATAAACGAAATACTAAAAATATAGTTTTCTTTACACACATACGATAATGCCGTTTATCCTACTCGATTTAAGGGAACGAATCGCTTCGTTTCGTAGGCGAAACGAAACTCCGTGAATGCATGTCGTTCTAGCGTCAAAATCAGTACTGCGCATGTGCAAAGGGTAGATATGATGAATTTTCATATGGACCCTTGGTGAGATATGAATTTACGCGGGTAACATAACTACTAGACTTTTTCATCGCTTTTTCATCGCGTAAAGAAAAACGTTATGTGCAACACCAGGGGCGGATCCACGGGGGAGGGGAAATGGGGGAAATTTCCCGCCCCAAAATCCCCCAAAAAACCAAAAAAACAACAAAAAATCTGAAAATGTAAAGAAAAAAAAAAAAAAAAAAAGGTCCTTTAAACTTTTTTGGGATTGTTTCCCCTCCCAAAGTGATCGTCTGGATCCGCGCCTGCAACGCGGTCAAAAAAGCATTTCTCAACTCTGTGCAAATATCAACCCTTGCCTTTGGCTCGGGTTGCTAACTTTGCACTCGATGAGAAATGGCTCATTTTTCTCCCTTGTTGCACAAATAACTATTTCGTCTATCAACATTCCCATTTCATCTCACGGAGGAGTGCGTATTTTTCACCTCGAACATTGACCATTGATTTCTCGCGGTCTATTGCGGTAGCAGTCATCGTTCACCCCACTATTCATGGAAAAATCACAGAAATTCATTAAATATTGATTTTTTTGGGAATGTTGCACCTCACCGAGGACTACGGTACTCATGTATATTGCGGTAGAGGGTATGGCGCTTCAAATGAATGATTTTCCCCAGGTGCCTCCCCCCGGTTTTTTTTTTTATTCTAGTTTGAAGTTTTGTTATAGCTAGAAACTAGGGAAAATATTAATGGTTTTTTTCCATGTGGGTGAGCGGACGGGTCCAATTTTTTGGATTTCGAGTTTTCTCATTGGGGACAACATTTTGACGGACATTTGGAAAATTTTCCGACCAAGGCCATTTTCCCCCCCTTACCCGGCTAGAGCTTTTCTTCCAGGCTAAATTAAGCGGGCCTCACTGGAGTGGAAAATCTCAAAAAATTTCATCGCTTTTAATGTACAAAATGTTTTTGGAATCATAAATTGATCTCATAATCTTTTTTTTTTTTTTTATTTGATTTTATTTAACGACACAACATATCTTAATAGTGCTCAAAATGCTCTGAATGTCACCGAGTATGAGGGGACGATATTATCATTTTTCTCAATCTCGGAGCTCTATTTTTCCAATCCTGGAACTTGTCGTTCCGAGTATTCTTCTTTTTCATTATTCGTAAATTAAACCTAAAAGACCTTCTATATGCTTGGAACAATACGCCCTCGACGAATCATTTCAATTCTATACCTCCAATTGGAAAGTAGGCAGAGCGGAAGAATTGGATATTCCAATTAGAAAAAAATATCAAGATCGACATCATATTCATTTCTCGTGGAATAAAACAGGGGAGAAAAATGATTCGCAGTTGAAACTTTATACGAAATGCTATGGTATAAAATGATAGACTCAGCAATACAGCTTAACAAGTGCACGCTTGAATCTTTCAACAGCGCAAAATGTCCCTATATATATACGCGATGCGAATGAATTTTCTCTCGTTAATTGCAAACCATACGTATACACATAGTAAAGAGAATGTTTGCAGCAAGTATGGATATAATTTCACTGGGAACGTTGTTGATCCCATTAACGTGCGTTTGCGTCTATTTTTCGTTATTATGAACTTGTAATCCGTTTTCAACATTTTGCGTGCATATAAATACGATTGGTCGACTATAAAATTTGTAATAGATATTGGTTCACAAAACAAAAAAAGAAAAAAAAAAGGCATCAGGATAATGCTGGTATTGATGAAGTATACGAGTACATTTGACTAATGCATAGGTTAAAGAACAATGCTGCTTGTTTTTTGTGATAAGCGCTCGTTTCCTGCATCCTACAACTGTGAAGGCGAATGCGCTTCTATATTTTAGGTACGATGGCGCATCTATGCAGTACTTTGAGTTGTTCCAGTAGAAATTTTTTTCTTTTGCCCCCAACAAATTCGCATTATTACTTATTCAAGACTTCTTAAATGATAAAAGGACCTGCTACATAACATGAATGAATGTATTACTTCTCCAAATAAAAAAAGAAAGAAAGCAGAAATGATTACGAGATAGAAATTCTATTCAGAATAGAATATCATACGAATGAAAATGGTGCTTTTTTTTGCTTTCTTACTCCGAAGTCGAGAGTTTTTTTTCTCCGAGAAACTCCAATTATTCTTCAGGTACGACTCTCGTTTTCCTTTTTTTTTCTTTCTTTCTTGACAAAACGGTGAAGTTTGTTTAACGTGAGAGAGATAAAACTTCAATGTCGTAAAGTCCTGCCTCTACCAGCTATTCGTGTAATCGTGTTATTATATCGTAAGCACCGGAGGAAACTCGTTTCTATGAATCGTCGCACAGTATAAATGAATAATTGGTAGCATAATTTTGTATTTTTCGAGGTGAAAAGAATAAGGTACTCGTTGATTTCACTATTGTGAGGGGGGGGGGGGCTTACTTAAAGCACTCATCAACGAAAAATTTAGCGTACAGTCGATCCTAGAGTTACGAGAATCGGAAATCGAATCGGAAGTTGATAAGCAGATCCCAGAGTTGTAGTTTAAAAATAGAGACAGAAGGGAGGAAAGCCAATAGGAAAAGAGAACTAGCAATGTCTGCTTTTACTACAATAGATTAACTTCGGTAACGGGTGCGAGGGTCGGAACGTTAAATTTTTACCAGCCAAGCGGATCGTACAATACCTATCTATTCGGGCTGGACAGCGCTAGTATCGCGGACTAAAACAACCTAAGATGGCGAAAAATTTTGTTCTCTTGATTTTCGTCCTGCTTTCAAAACATTTTGAGATTATTTATATTATATTAAAAAAATTTGGGATCTATCCTTTTCACAGTTTGTGCGGGCGTTCTACTGGATGGATTTGCTTCATTTTTTTAAATTCTCTTCAGAATAACCTCTAGATTAGCCATCAAGCATTACTTAGTACCTCACTTCAGGTGTTCCCCATTTATCGGCATTTGCGTTTTCTCCCCATGTATTTCTTATGGAAAATTTTTCATACATTTGGTTGATTGAATGCGAGAAGCGTATTTATTTAGTAGCTCTAGTACGTATGTTGACTCATCTAGCAGTGAGAGAGGTATGAACTTGAACATTGGTACCTTCTATCCTTTTTTTTTTTAATATATGAAAAAACTTTCAAAAATAACTTTATGACAGTCCGTCTGGCCGTTCTACTCAACCAATTTGCTTCAGTTTCTTTAATTTGTTCATTTAGCGCTGAGCCATTAAGGATCAGCAGCCGCTCGACTTAAGGCGTTCTTGAATTTTCCTCAATTGAGCTTTTCGCATATTATCTATCTATTACTGAAGAAAATTCAGTAAAACTTAATTAAATTCGCCAGACATTTCCCCTGGACAGATTGGGCTGGTCTTTCCTTTGAATAAATGCTTCCGATCCACAGATAAGCCATTACCCATTGGCTGACCCGTCCCTGACTTCAGTTTTGGCTAGTATTGAAACGCGATTTTGCCCTGTACATTTCTTATGGATATAGGTATTTTTTAGATGAAATTGAACCATTTTATTCAGTTTACCAGCGTCAAACTGAACAGATCAGCCCTGATTTTTTTTTTTTTTTTTTTCTAAAGGAATGCCTGTTACCAACAGATTCGCCGTCACTCAACAATTTACTCCACTTTGAAAACGACAAATACCACAATGAGTAAATGAACGAAAACCGGCCAATACTACAAAGAGTAAATGTACGAAGAGAATTTGCAAAAAGCCGCAGAAATAAAAAAGTACCGCAAGCACTTTCGGCCAAGAAGCCATCAACGGGCGGAGAATAGAAAGCGACTGACAGAGGAACAGTCGACGACAGAAAACAACGGTGAGATCATGATTGAACGAACGACTCCTCCCGATGTGAGTCATACTCATAAATTAGTTCAACCAATCCCTCGTCCGGAATATATCTGTTAAGTACGGTTACGTTATCGCTGTTCAGGTGGCGAATGATCTCGATATTTTCCAGTGCCATTCTTTTTAAATGCGATCTTTCTCCATGGAGGAGGGTCTCCGACCCCTCCCTGAAACTGTGGCCACAGGTGATCAAATGGTCCGCGAAGGCCGATTCCCCCACTTTGACCTTTTTCCAAGCCTTCAAGTGCTCAGCCACTCTTATTTGGAGCTGGCGACCGGTCTCACCTATGTAGATTCGGTCACAGTCGTTGCACCTTATACTATAAATCCCACTCCTCTGTAATGGTGGTATAGGGTCTTTCAATTTAACAAACGGGCCTTTTAATGTGTTAAGATTATAGAAAACCGGCCGGAAATCAAAGGGGCGAAGGACGCGACTCAAATTCGACGAAAACTGACCCAGGAAAGGGAGCTTAATCCACCGCTTTCTGCCTTTACGACTCCCCTCCCGAGGGAGGGAGGCAGTAGAATCAAGGCATTGTCGCGTGATCTTCCTACGGACCATCAGGTCAATGTCCAGGTTGACCTCGTTTACCCGAGCCAAGTACTTGATAGTATGTAGTTCTTTCTGAAAGGCTGCTTGACTCAAAGGGATATTAGTGAGTCGATGGATGGAACTATTAAAAGCAGCTATTTTGTAGGCGACAGGGTAGAATGACGCGCCTTGGACAACAATATCGGTCGAAGTATCTTTTCTGTATATTGCGAACTCATGGGTCCCATCTCTTTCGGAGATGGTAAGGTCCAAGAAGTTGATAGTAGAATTACCGACCTCCAAAGTGAACTTTATGGAGGGGAACTGAGCATTTAGATACTTAAGAAACGCACCAAGGAGTTCTTGAGGACCTGCCCACGCACATAGCACGTCATCCACATATCTGTGCCAATAGTGAACGTGATTTAAGAAAGACTGGCCCGAGGAAAAGAGGTCAGCCTCAAATCTCGACATAAAGACCTCCGAAACAAGGGAACCCAACGGGGATCCAATGGGAATGCCCACTTCCTCCGGGCATTCAAAATATTTATCATTAAATTTGCAAAAGTTAGGGGACCAACAGACGGTAAGTAGGTCGGAGAACTCCTGCAGCTCTTCATGAGGAGTATTAAATTTAACAAGAAGGTCGCCTAAATATTGGAAAGTGGCCGCTTTTGGGATGTTTGGAAACAGACCGACCACATCGAAGGAGCATAGAATAGTAACTGGAGGGAGTATTTCATCTTTGAGCCTATTGGCCAAGGAGACTGAATTTTTGACGGAGTAAGGAGACTCCTATTCGATATGAAATTTAAACCAACGGTCCAGGTATTTCGCGAGCGAGTAGGTGGGGGAGGAGACGTAGGATACGACAGGTCGCATGGGAGTATTGGCCTTATGAACTTTAGGCAACCCGTACAATAAAGGAGGTACGGGGTTAGGTTCGAGCAAACGTTTTTTCACTGAGGGTTTAATAATGATAACGGAGCTTTTATTAATAGCATTCCGAACCTCCTTGACATAGTGAGGGAAATTGAAAAGGGGGTTTTCTTTGACCCCGCACTGGCTTAAGACCTGTTCCATTTTAAATTGGTAAGTAGCCTTATCCATCGCAACGATGGAATTCCCTTTGTCGGCCTTTGTAAGTATCGTCTCCTCCTTCCTCAGCCTCCTCCTCAATCCTGTAATCAACCCTTTCGCAGTGTTATTTATGCGCGGAAGGAGGGTGTTTCGGACTAAATCGGCGCAGGTTTTTTGGGTATTGATACCAGGACCAATCCTCACGGTTAAGTCAGCGACCACATTAGCGAGGGCATCTGCATTATCAAGAGGGGGTAAACTGAACTTCAAACCCTTCTCTAACGGATTCAGCTCATCGTTACTGAATTCCATATGACTGTTATTTATAACACGGGGGTGAAATTCTTGGACCAACCCAACCTCATTATGGTCGTTCCCGAGGGCTTGGGCCCTCAAATCCAATAGGGAGGAAATCTTTTTGTTTTTTCCCTCTTTAAGGTCAGCCTCAAACTTACAACAATCAACATTAACAGACTGAGTAAATTTTTCCAAAGCGACAAATACCACAATGAGTAAATGAACGAAAACCGACAAATACTACAAAGAGTAAATGTACAAATTCCCAAAACATTAATACGCGGTTTCACCAATTACATTTCTTATGTGGATATATTCCACCTATAATGATTGTGTATTCCCCCTGTCCAGGTGTCATGGTTGAATTATATCATCAATTATACTGATGCTGCCGAGCAGCACAGGTCATCTAGTTGAATTTTATCATACATTGTGAGGTGAATTAGCTTCTCTTACTAAAGAGGTCAACAGTGAACCCGAACCAGAAATTTATATATTTTTCCAGCTTATAGGAAGGGTGGTTTTCAATATATGAGAGGTAGAAGCCTTGTTTGGTCTGAAGGTCTGGGATGACGTAGTCGAGATCCTTAATTGCTTTACGGATCTTCTTGCTCTGGTACTCCATACTATAAGCAGAGGGGGTTTTTGAGATTTTATCATAGTTATGTGTTCTTAGGTCAATCTTCTCACTAAATTCTGTGTAATTGTTTTTTGTGAAAATTCTCGGACAATTTAATTTTTCTTGATATTTTTGGCGCCCCGGCAACTTGCTCGGTTTGCCTTGTGCAGAGTATTGCTGCCGAAGAATTTCAGCTGATTTTCAATTGATGAAGAAATTTGAGTCTAGATAAAACGATCAGGAGAATTAGGGCTTCATTATACCAGAGGAATATACCTATTCTCGAGTGATCTTCATTGCATGATACAAGTTTCTATGCTGAATGGCTCAACTGAACCAAAACCAAACTTTCTTAGATTTATTACTTTGTTTAATTTTCATGTAAGATATTGCTGTAAATCTGGCATTTCTGCATTTTCCTATTTTATAAATAACTGGAAAAGCTAGAAAAAAACTGAAAAAATTTGGCTTATTTCGGCTTAGAAGGTTGTTCAATCTATTAGATAAAAAAAGTATCGCAGTATACCTATCAAACAAAGGAAAAAGCATGCATACATGCATGTACAAACATGCACCCCACACTGGGCCTCTAATGTCCTTAGCTTTCACCAATTTCGCCTCACTTTGCTCAGGGAAACCCGTAAGATCCATTCCTTACGGCGATCAGTAGGAAAACAGAATCTAAAGAGTGAACATTCACGGTAAAACCCGTTTTTCACGGAGATCAATAATAACAAAAATATTGTAATTTAACCCGTTTTTCAGGGAGATAAATAATAACATAAAAATATCGAACGAGAACGTTCAAAGGTTCAAATAAAGCTTCCTTTCAGCTTTGCTCTTATCAGTAAAACGACGGCTGAATTCGGCTTTTGGCTTTCAGCTGGCTGCAATATTCTGGCCTTATGGTTGGCCCGACCCTGTACTTGTATTTCAGGGTGACTGGTTCACTCGTTCCACTTGTTTACTTGAGGCCTCTAACGTCATAGTAAGACCCGCCCTCTCTCTCTTTCTCTGGGAATATTAGGACATTGTGGGTAGGACTAAGTAGCTAAACCTAGTTGAGCCTAGTATATATGTGTAGCCTAACGTATCAAAGTTTTTCGTCCCGAAAGCGAAGCTTGATACACTGTATATGTGACGTCCCCCTCCATCCAGACAATCCTTCTAAAGGCGACATCAATCATTATCTTTTCGAATGTCCAGAAATATCCAACATTAGACAAATACTATACTCAGAAGCCATCAATCTACAATTCGCTACCACACTCAGAGCCATCCACACATTTTCAAATTTATCTCTGACCTACCTCCTTCCATCAACATTTAAATTCAATTCATTTTTTCCGTTTTTCCTTCGAGGTAAGGCCCAGTAGCCATCTTCTTTTCAACTTTTTTTTTTTTTTTTTTTTATTTTACGATTTTTTACTTTCTTTAAATTCTAAAGAGCGATTAAATCATACTCTTTTAATACAAGAAATCAAACTCGGCTCCAGTCCTTACAACGGATTAGGATTGCTATGTCGGAGTACTATTGTTTTCACCTTTTTTTTTTTTTTTTTTTTTAATACATTTATGCATGTGTATAATTTTTTTCCCCCAGCCTATTCTTTTTTTTTCTTCATTTTTTTGTTTGTTTTATTATTATTTTTTTTTTATAATTTTTCTCTGGTTGGATGTAATAAAAAAAAAAAAAAAAAAAAATCCGGCCCCTGAGCGTCTAACAAACCGATCGTGGAAAAGAGTATAATTATTTCAATTCATTAAAACGACCAAAATCATGTTTCCTAGGTTCTTGTGGGGTTTTCTCGTGGCAGATCAATATGACAAAGAGACCTCTTCAAGAGTCTACAAAATATTTCAAGATTTTGAAAACTTGAAAAATAGAAGTTCTCCTGATCAATATCTGGGACACTTAGGCGGGTTTTCTCGTGACAGCTCACATAATATTAACTCTAGTATATAGAGAAAGCCTGATCTGTACTGTATGTTGTGACACTTTCTTCAACAAGTCCTAAACTTCATCCTTATGTAAATCCATCTGCATACTGTATGTTACATCCCGACTACTTTATACGTACACACTCCATTGAGTCAAGGGCACCGATGACATTATGCTACGATCTGAGTAAAATTTGCCAACTTCTAATGACGTATCAAAGACAGAAATTTTTCCAAGTCCCCAAAATGAGGCCTAGTTCACTGTACGTTAAGCCCAGTATAGAGATACCTAAGCTTAGGGGTAAAAGTGAGGTACAATACTCAGCCTAACATAAGCCTTTAGTATATTGTATAGCAATAGGCCTACTAGTGTGATGAAAATTGAGTACCTAACAGTTCTTAAAGTAGCGAAGGCCAAAATTTTCATGTAGATTAAAGTCTTTGATAACGTCATCAAGCAAGAAAGAGACCGTGACAATTTTGCCAGGAGTAGCTTAAAAAAAAAAAAAACTAAAATTTTTCTACGCCTCTAATTTCTTTCTCGCCGTCAGCGTCATAGGTGTAGTTGTGTGATCGAAAGTTTTTCATTTCTGCCTTGTGATTTGTAGAGCCTGATGATTGGAGTAACTTTACGATTAAAATCCTATCTCAGCCCCAATCCTCAAGAACATGAGCGAATGGATTTTTTTGCCACTTCCTTTTTTGAGTTCTGGTAATTGATCTTTGGTAGATACTCGGAAGAAGTGGCGCTCGTACCTTGATTGCGAAATCTACATTAACGCTACCAGATCTTCTCTCAACCCCAATTTGATCCTCTGCCCTCTGGCTTTTCCTTATTGAAGTGATTTGCTTTCCCTCCATGAGTGCTCAACAGAAGTGAATTTACCAAGATAGGTATTTAAAAGAAACACATTTTGAATTTCATTATTTTGAAATTTTCTTGAACCTATTACATTAACAATCTGATTCGATGTACTTTATATCATTATGGACGTGAGAAAGAACTTTTTCTTTTGTTTCAACTTTATAGTCGACAGAAAAGTCGATACTTCAAAGCCTAGACTGCCAAAAATATTGGGCTTATTAGATTTCTTCAAGCTTCATGGAGAGAAAAAATTTAAAATACTGAATGAATCCTTTCGCAGATAAATGCATCACCCGAGTTCTTTGACACTTTTAAGTACCCTCCAAAATTGAAAGCAAGAGTATATTTTTATTTGTACAGAAATTTGTGCCTATAATTCTCCTCTTCTGAATACTTTCCACGCGATGTTTATCAATTTATAATCTCATGATCAGCCTTGAATAAAAATTCCCCCTAATCAAGTGATGTGATGACGATTGATACGATTGCGTCAATTCTATATTCAACGATTGCGAACAATCTCTTGACAATATTCTCGGATTAAAATTGTCTAAATCTGTAACTCACCCTTGATCATTCAGCAGAATGCCTCACAAAAGAAGCCATAATATCATCATAAGATCACTTTTGAAAAAAGACACCTTCATCAATATACGTTACACAACTTCAGTTACTACAGCGAAACAGTAAATTTAATCTAAAATTGCACAAAATTTTATTTAGAGAAAAAATTAGGGAAAAAAAAAAATTGATACTCGATATCTACTACACGTATTATAAATCTAACGCACAAAAATTACGCGTGTAAATTTTAATCTACTCGTAATATAATATTTTACCGGTAACTCTCGTAAATTTTCGATAATATGAATTATGTTTACGTAAATGTTTACGAAACGCGTGTTCTGTGATTTTTGATACGCGAAGAAACGGTCGACGTCCGCGGAAATTCAATAGCGCACTGTTTCACTAAAAGTAAGGCGAGTTGCCGTTATTAACATTACCAAGGCGAGCCACCGCACCCGCATTTTCACGAAGGCGCAAGACACGGAAAGGGTGGGAGGAGAATGCACCGAATTTTTCGCACTGACTGTCTGGTAAATCGTGTAGTAGTAGTGGAAGAGTTGGAAAGAATCGTATTTTTGGTACATTGAGGTAATACGAGTGCCAACCAAGGTAGAATAAATTCCTTTTCGCAACTCTCAAAGGACTCAGGCGATAAATGGATACTGCTTGGGTGATTTAACGCTCTGGCACTGGCTGCTGTAGTTTCACCAGTTTAGTAACCGCAGCCTAATCTCTTCCGTTTTTGAACTGATGATCCATAATTGGAAACGAATGCGAATATTAGATCCCTCTTCGCACTTGCAAACATTGCGTGTGAATTCAATTCTTGAATTTTATTTGTCATCCAGATCTACAATTCTAGTTATACTTGGGAAATGAAAAATTATTCTTCGTTCTTTCCCTCGTTGCACACGACCCGTAACAATTTACATCATAATTGGCAAGAGATAATTATGGAACTACATGTTTTCAGGTTCGGCGCGCGTTCGCTAGTCGATGCTTATGCGATCACTTTTTTGGGGCTCTTGCTTCGGTAAGCCAAGAGCTTCTAAGCATCGGCGAAAAAAGAAGAAAAAAAAGTTTCCTACCGAAAGGTACGTTGTGACGTAATGACTCCAGGTACATAATAGCATTTTTTGAATTTCTCTTTTGCCCTGTTTAATTTTTGCATGACATTTTTCAAATTTTCGTACAGTCTTCGAAAAAGTTTCTTATTCTCTCACCCTTCTTGATACTTCAATAATGGTATACAGGGTGGACCAGAAAGATGTTACCAGTTAAATGGGAGTTTTCGCTAAATCTGTAGTAGCGCGAAAACGCAAAACGTTAGACGTATAGTTTAGATGTACGAATTTTGTATCTCAATTTTATCTTTAATTTGAGCCATATTTGTAGTTTCTACGACTTTTCTGAGCCGAGTTATGGACCGAAATGTGCCGAAAATTCACCAAATCGCCAAGGTTCCCAAAATAAGGTTTGAAAATTAATTAATTTATAGTATTGAGCTGAATTTCGAAAATTTTAATAATCAAATTCTTGTTTCTTAAGTGAATTTAGACGGGGAAAACGAGAAAAATAGTAAGAAAATCCTAAGAAGCACCAAAATGGGTTAATAGGCCCACAAAGGGTCAAAATTCCCCCAAGTTGGAAAATCGTTCAAACTTTTGATTTGTAATTTGATTTTTAAGTGAAATTTCGCACTGAGTCCGACAAAAATGTTTAAAAAACTCTTCAAAGCACTGACATGGATTAATGGGCCCAAAAAAGGTCAAAATTCGCCCAAATTGAAAATTGTTCAAACTTTCAAATTTTAATTCGATTTTCAGGTGGAATTTTGCGCTGAATCCGAAAAAAATGCTTAAAAAATACTTTGGAGCACCAAAATGTGATGATGGGCTCAAAGAGAATCAAAATTCCTCCAAGATGAAAAGTTGCGTAATCTTCAAAAGTTGTTTTAAATTCTTAAGTAAAATTTAGCGCCGAGTCCGAGTACAATACTGAAATAGTCCTAAATGATCTCTAAAATGAAAAATCAAAAATTTTTCTCATTCTGCAATAAAATTGTTGATTCAGGGGATGGAAGGAATGTCGACAAGTTCGTCTGCCGTTGAGTGCTCGCGGAGTGAGAGATCGACTAGCGTCGGGTGACAGATCCGAAAGAGGAAATTGCGGAAATTCTCCTCATTTGGGAATTGAAGGGAGACGACAATTCATCTTCCATTGAAGATTCGCGGTGAGAGATCGACTAGGGCTCTGCGTATGATCAAAGCGGGAAAAAGTGCGAAAACTCTCGTTGTTTCAGTCAAAGAACGCAACGTTGGTCTTCTGTTGCGTGCTCGCAATGAGAAATCAACCAACGCCCCACCTATGAACGAAGCGGGCCAAAGTGCAGAAACTCCTTGATTCAGCTGAGAGGATACCGCAAATTCGGTGAGCGATCAGCTATCTTTGATTGAAGCAGACGAACGCCTGGCATTTCTCGGGGTTTCACCCGGAGGAGGGAATGATACCGTCAAGCTCGACTTTCGTCATGAGCTCGCGGTGAGAGAACGATCAAAACCCCGTATTTGAAAGAGGCAGGCGAATGATCCCTGGGTTCAACATAGATTGACTGAGGCCCCGTCCATGATCAAGGCGGGTGCTTCCGAGAATTAATAAATAAAAATAATAATAAAAAAAAAGGAAATCACTTTGGTAGGTATAAACAAAAAGAAAATAATCTCATTACTTAATTAGGCTAATAATTCCTATTGATTATATTCGCTGTACAGTTGGAAAAGTTAAATACACAATTACCTTTTGATGTTGACGGTACCAATAATTGTTTGGGTGTTTCAGTTACCTCTTCAATAATATATTTATCTACATTGAGCGAGTTTATTATTGGAATATCAACTACTGCATTGTCAATATTTACTTGCGATGAGGATTGGAAAAAATTATCAAATTCATCAAGATTAGAAAGTGAGCTGGGCTGTAGGCTACTATTCACAGATATCATAGAAGACTTGAACGACTTTTTCAATTTAGTAAGATCAGCAAAATCGTCATGCTGATCAAGTTTTTCATTATTACTATCTGTATAGATAAACTTGATGATACATTTGGCGCAAGATCACGTTGATTTTTGATAGAACTAGGCTTACTTATAGTTGAATCTTCATTCAAACTAGGTCGCCCTGCGAATGAAGCGGCCGATAAACTTCTTGAATCTTCCAGAACAGATAATGCTGGTCCAGATGAATGACTAGCAGTTGAGGCATTCTGCAACGCGGACGCGATAATATTACCAGTATTCTTCCTGGATTCGATTGAGTCTTCCATATATCTCTCTGCAGACGCAGTTGAAGTCCGACCTCCATGTCTTTTAATGGTCATGAGATTGGCATTTGCGTTGGCTAAAATCGTTGCCGATGTTCTACGATATAGGAATGCCCTGTAATTACAATTTGATATTGATAATATTCGAAACCTGTGTGTGACGCATCTTGTAGCTTGGCATTCTAGAAAAAATAGAGAAGAAATTTACCGGTAAAAGCATTTAGGGTTGGGGAGTTCCAGATAAATTGCAGTTTGGCTAGGCATTTTTGCGAATTTGTTCTTTCCGACAACTTGACGACTGCATCTGCCTTGGCGAAAGTTGACGAAAAAACGGTCAGTTGGTGTATCGTGTGGTCTCAATGATGCATATTTCCGTACAAACTCGGAGTGTTCTTCAACAATTACGAACATTCTTGGCTTCTTATTTTTCGTTTTAGGAACATCAATTACAAATAATGAACCTTGCGACTTGATATGAGATAGACGAACATTTGTCAACTCGTCACCACTACGCATGGCTCCATCAATGCCGAAAATCATGACTACCTACGTATTAATACAGAGAAAATAGATTAGAGATATGATATTTCCGAACTAGATAAGCCTACGGATTTCAGTTTGCGATCATTACTTTGTGTAGCAAAAACTCGTCATCGGGAGCCTCCTCCAAGAACTTCATAACATCACCTGGCGCGAAGACTTGGGCTTTTTTACTCACGTGACCAATATTCTTCTTCTTGATAAATTTTTTGAGTTTGGTGTAATCTCCCATGTTCAGTCCGTGGTAGAAGTCGATTGTTGCTCTCAACATTGAATAGGTACCGGTTCCACAGCGTGGGTGGAGCGTATTTTTCCGATAATTCTTGGAAATACGCGATCAAACAATTTTCGGAAAAAGAGGCAGGGGGGATTTTCTTCAAATTCTTCCATTCCAGTAATATGTTGTAAGATTTTTTGTAGATATCACGGGATTGTTCCGGTAACGAGGAGAAATCAACTGCTTCTTGAGCCTTTGCTACGATTTCTTCCGGTGTGCAGATAACATCTTCTTCTTCGCCTTCACTCTGTTCAAACTCCATTCCGTTAAATTGAAAACAAACTTATAAACTTATGGCGGTGCCTTTTTTCGTACAGAATATTTGGAATCGTAAATACTTCATTCATCGACGGTTACCATTATTTTAAATTAAGCAGTCGCGCGCGCGCCGTCATTTGTTTATGATTCGGACTGGTGAACGAGTGAACGACTAATAAGTTACTTTTTTACCCTGGTTTCGCTAAGCGGGTAAAAAATAATGATTAGATTATATCCCTCTTTCTTTGATATTGAACGTCATTTCAAAAATTGTACTTCTCACCCGGAAAACTGAGTCATAATGACATCATTCGAGTTCACGTATAATAAAAATGTATCTTTGGAACACATTTTCCAAATTTGAGCCTCAGGCGGCGTTGCTTTAAATGACTTTTTTCTAAATAAGTAAAAATGTAAAAAAATCTTGAAGGAACAACTTTTGACATGTTCCATGTCTTTTCTCTCGCCAGACCCCGAATTTGAAACTCGCGAGTACACCCCCCTCCCTCCCCCCCTCAAGAGAAATCTCTACCCCGTGGGTGATTCAGAAATTCGCGAGTACACCCGCGTAATAATAATAAATAATTAATTAATTAATTAATTAATTAATTAAAAATTAAATAATTAAATAAATAATTATTTAATTAAATAAATAAATAAACAAATAATTAAATAATTAAATGATTAAATAATTAATATAATTAATAATTAGAAAATCTCTACCCCGTGGGTGATTCAGAAATTCGCGAGTACACCCCGCGTAGTAATAATAATTAATAATAAATAAATAAATAAATAAATAATTCAATAATTAAATAACTAAATAATTAATATAATTAATAATTAGAAAATTCTCTACCCCGTGGGTGATTCAGAAATTCGCGAGTACACCCGCGTAATAATAATAAATAATTAATTAATTAATTAATTAATAAAAAATTAAATAATTAAATAATTAAATAAATGAAAAATTAAATAATTAAATAATTAAATAACTAAATAATTAAATAAATAAATAATTGAATAATTAATATAATTGATAACTAGAAAATTTTCTAAGTCCCTCTTCCTATCATATATGGCTGGATAGTCGAAATTTTTCCAAGTCCCCTAGACTTGAATTGTCTCATACCATTCCAATACAACAGCGAGACAGGGGGCGAACGAGCGGAGCGAGTTCGCGCTACCTCATATTTCTCATAGAAGACTTGAATTTTCTCATACCATTCCAATACAACAGCGAGATCGCTCGTTCGCCCCACCGAAAGTTGATACCTCAAAATATAGAACACCCTTAATTACCTCAAAATATTTCTCATACAAGACTTATACGACGCCAAGATAGGTAAAGGGGTAAACGAATAATATCTCACGAACACTTGACCTAGTACAAGAATTAATAATAAATAAATAAATAAATAATATTAAATAATTAAATAATTAAATATTTAAATAATTGAATAATTAAACAATTAAATAAATAAAGGCTGGATAGTCGAAATTTTTCCAAGTCCCCTAGACTTGAATTTTCAGATACCATTCCAATACAACAGCGAGACAGGGGGCGAACGAGCGGAGCGAGTTCGCGCTACCTCATATTTCTCAAAAAAGACTTGAATTTTCTCATATCATTCCAATACAATAGCGAGATCGCTCGTTCGCCCCACCGAAAGTTGATACCTCAAAATATAGAACACCCACAATTACCTCAAAATATTTCTCATACAAGACTTATACGACGCCAAGATAGTAAAGGGGTAAACGAATAATATCCCACGAACACTTGACCTAGTAGAAGCCTAGACTGAAATATTTCATGATGACTGATAAAATATAAAAGACATGGAACATGATTTTCATTTATTTGGCTATGCCAGAAAATTTAATAATACTACAATATATGACCAAGTTACAAATTTTTCTAATACAAATGATGTGCACCTACATTTCGTTCTTTGTAGGAGAAGAATCAACGATTAACTTGGCTGAAGAAGTTGAAGGTGAATTAGATCGCGAATTTCGTAGTCCAGTAGGTTTATATCAGCAAATAGGACCTCCTACAGATCTCTACATCGAAGTAGTCGAAGGAGGCTATAAGCTTACATGGAAACCTCCTAAACACGGGGCCGAAATGTTACGATATTACACCGTCATATGGTCGAAAATGCCGATAGAAGACAGGATAGGTGTGATCGAAACAAACAGCGATTCCGCAATAGGTAATTTCGAATAAATCCAGTACGGCTAGATAATATGAGCGATAATCACTGTTTACAATATTTCAGTACGCAATTTGGAGGAACAAAAAATTTACAAATTCCAAGTACTGGCCATGTCGACCAACGACTACAAAGCCCCCAGTCAAAAATACATTTATCACGTTCCAGCGTTTCCTATTAAAAAACCGTTGTTAATCGTGGAGGAGCATTTTCCATCACCGTCGTTCTGTCTTTGCTATGGTATTGTATAAAACCTAGTCGAATGACTGCTTGAAAAAAGAAAAAAACAATATATCTTTTGAATTCGATCTCTTTTTTTTATTCAAACGAATTTACATAGTAATTCGTAAATAAAGAAAAATCTACAAACGTATAACGCTTAAATTTAAAAATAAATCAAGTCCGTACGTTTTCGACGAGAAAAATTATAATATTTTCTCTCTTTTCTTAACAATAAAAATTAAATTTGAACTATTACATGGGGAAAAAAGTATAAATTTAATAGAAATAATAAACGCTTATTACGTATATACAATACATAAATGAAAAACAGATATCGACAGAGAATATTGTAACTAGTACAAAAAAAAAAAGAAAAAAGGTGCAAAAGTAATATTTTTCTATTTGAACGATTTTAAAAATCGTTTCGGAGATACGTTCATTGTCTGCAGGATTATTTTTCAAAAATATCGTGAACTGAAGCTTGCAGCGACGGTACCAAAAATAATCCTGTAGAACGAAAGAAAAGAAATGAACGGGATACTAAAAATAAGTGTTTTGTAGAATATATGGTAGAAAGGTAACATTAAAATAAAGTCGGTACAAATTTACATTAAATAATTTTTTAAATACGCGTCCACGCGAACACAAAGATCATAAACAAAAATATTCTCGTTAAAGGCAAGAAACATTTGGCATTAAATTCTTATCGACGATGAGCATTATCAAAATGAAAGTATTCGAGCATAATAATTATGCGACTGAAGCAACAGTTTACAATAAAATTATACAATATTGCTCGGATGACGTGACTTTCGCATGTGAATACTGAAAAATGACATACTTTCAGCAATTGGATTACCATTTGTTAAAAAATTATCTAAACTTATCTGAGAGTAATTACGATAAAGACAAAATTATCTTTTTGTCTGAAATTTTTTTCCGTAAAACTCATAGGAGAGAAGATACACTAATTTTCAGGAAGGGGAGTAGTTCCTGAGAGGAGGAGGGAGTGGAAGAAATGGCACCCAAGTCTAATTTATACCAAGTACATTCTTGGTTAGGAATCAGTCATCAAAATGCATTTGAAATGCCGATCGCACGGATTTGGGAATTCGAATTTCTATCCAATTTCGTCGAAGTAGAAGACTTCAATTATTTATGCCTATACATTCCACGATGAAACGACGCAGCCAACTATAACTTTCATCCTTCGCCACGGCTTTAAAAGGAGCAATCTTTCATTTTTAAGCCCCGTATCAACGATTGTCCACTATAATAGGAAAGGACATTCGCAGAATCTCAGTAAAATTGGTACCATACGAACATAGCCCATTCGTCCAAAACAACGGCTCTTTTCTTTTACAGTATATCGATATTATTTGGATAGTAGCGGAATCATTCTCCCACCAATTTTGCAATGCGGTTGATAAAAATCAATCACCTACTAATGTACTCGATTAAAATTTCATTGTAGGCCTCTCGGATGTCTTCCAAAAATTCTACTTCATCTCCTTTTAAAAACAACGAAACAAAATATTCATGTATTTTATTCAGCACAAAGTACTGTACATGGCTAGCCTTTGTACATCATCAGATTTCGTGTTCCAATCAACATTGGTCGCGTCATGTTCTCGATTCGATGATGTTTCAGTATTCGAGTGAAATGAAAATAAATTACCTAGGTATTATCGAAAATTACCGTATTTGATATAATAGAATAAAAATAATACAGTAGTAATAATAATAGTAATGGAATAACAGCCGCTTTAAGCCTGATTTACTAGATTTTGGGTTTATATTCTAATTGCGACTTCCAAGTATTATAGTGGTCTATTGAAAAAATTTTAAATTACGGAGGCGATCGCTTAAAAGAGGAAATAAATTACAAAAAATGATTAGTTTCATACTGTTCACATGTAAATTCGATTTTATATTTTTTCATTAATTCGTTTTTTATTTTCGTCACTTCACCGTCCAGTTCTGCATTCTTTTTAAACTGTTCACCCATCATAGGAAAAAATACACTATCAGAGCCAATATCTGCGATACGTTCGAGTTTTTTATCAGTCGTTTGTATAGCTTCGTCAAGCTGCTTTTGAACTTGGTCCACCAAAGTCGTCTTTGCCAACCGAAAAAGAGCTTGGGCGAGGAGATGACGTTGGAACGATTGACATTTTTCCTGCACGGTCTTTTCGCGTTCTTCAAATTTAGGCCCGAACCCAATGCGGTGTTTCGTGTATTTTGCGTTCAGATCGTTTTCGAAACATTTTTCCGACGAGTGCTTCAAAATGATTTGCCTCATGGTTAGTGGAAAATATGAATTGCCCAGTGGGACCTCTGCGAGTTTCTTTGCCGCTTTTTGTAGCTCCTCTTTGTACAATTTAGTTAGCGAAGCGTCGCTTGAAATTGTTGATTCAATTTTTTCGAGCATCTTCTTTTCTCGTGACGCCTGCAGATCCTCATTGGACAATTTCTCCGAAGTATCTGCGTTGTGTGCGACGTACCAGGCAGAATCGAAAAGAATATTGTTCACGTCCTCCATTAGTGGTAATTTGAATAACAAATTTGTACTCGCTATCGCAATTTTTTGAAGTTCTGTTCCACTAGGCGGGTAGTTACGAAAACGATGGCTTAGTCCAAATACGGCATCGTACAGAGCGAATGATCTAGCGACAAGCTCCTGATCCTTTGGTAAACTCGATTCGCACCATTGTGAGAAATGCGTGCCGGTCTGCTCGTTTGCGCTTACTCTTTTGTGAGCTAAATAAAAAATTACGTGAAATAGAACAACGAATGACTTCATATTAAGAAACGTTGGCAACTTAAAAGTACAAACTATAGTCCGCGCGCAGACAAGTAATCGAATGATACTATAAACCAAGTAGGTTTTAGCATATGACATAAATTTTGAATAAAGATGACGAATGACCTCATTGGAATTTCATGAGGCGTAAATTATTTCACCGCATATTGATCTTCCGGGATTTGTAATCTGGTGTCCTTGCACGAAGAAATTCGAATAGGTATTAAGTACAAAAAATTTTGTATGTTCATACAGACTCTGACGACTACACCCAGATTTCAAATACTGTACGATTTATTTTTATGGAAAGTGTTTCGCGATTCTTCGAATTACCCAGACGTCAAAACTACGTACAGAAACGTATGATTCTCACTCTTTCTTTCTTCTCTTGATGCAATATTATTATATTTTGCAAAACTGACAAAAAATACATCGATAATGTAGGCCTACACCATAGAATTACGAGTTTTTTTTTTTTTTTTTTTACGAGCCCTTCGACTACTCAACGGTCATTAGCTAGAAGAGAGTTGTTCGGATTAAATGGATTTGTAGTAATAGGTGGATCGGAGGAAGTTTAAGATGTTGAATATTGTTTTTGAATTTTTGAAAAAAGCAGACGGGGTATGGGAGGAAACAGAAAATAAGTGTCTGATGTTTTTGAGAGAAGGGCAAAGAAAAAAGGGAGAGACAGATAAATTCGCAGTTTGGCAGTATTGGCATGAGTGAGGGGCAGAGAGTCTGAGGATAAGGGAGGAGTGGGCTACACGAGTAAGTTCAATTTGTAGTCGAGTTACAACTATTTCACCGCAGCGTGAGGGACGGATTGAAGAGGACCAGAGGGTCGGGTATTTATTAACTGAGCCAAGTTAGTTGCAGGGTTGAGAAGTCCACAGGTTGTGCCATGATCAGGTAATTTGTGAACGGTAGAATGTTTTAAGTCATAGGCTGTACAAAAAAAAAAAGCGATCAGTGATTGAGGAAAGACGCAAGGCTTACTTAGCAGCCAAGTCCACTGCGTCATGTTCCGGTAGATCGATATGATTATGGAGCCAGAGGAAAGCATTTGAAGACAGAGAAAATGTTAAGGTGTGCAGGACTAAGAGAATGCGCTGTGCGATAGGATTGGAAGAGTAAAGGTATTGCATGGCTTGGAGAGAGAAGAGAGAGTCAGAGGGCAGGAGGAATTTACAGAGTTGAGGGAGAAAAGTGAGGTGAGTAAGGCAGGTGTAGATGGCAGAAAGTTTATTAGAATATAAGGAGGTCGGGTTTTTCAAACGAAAGTGTGAGATTTCACCATTGATAGAGAAGGCGTAGCCAGTTTGGAACCATCTGTAAAGCACAGGTTGTAGGAAGGGAAGTCGTTATCAATTATGTCATTAATGTGTCTTATGTAGGTTACATTGGCCGATTTTGATTGAGTTGAAATTGAAAAATAGTAACTTTTGTGGTTCGATGTAAATATTATTGAAAAATCAAATCGCTGTCGATGATCTAAAATAGTCGTTTAGAACAATATTCACGTTTCCAAATTCTCCTTATATTCATGAATGATTTGAATATGTATCAATTTTGACAAGTATAATCTTGAATAAAGGCAGTGATTAAGCCATCTATGAAGAACGACGGGATAAAATGTATCTGAAATACCTTTGGAAATATTTTAGTGAGATTGTAGGAGTACTAAAAATTTTTTTTATCAGAGAAAGTTGTATTTTTGATGGTAAAAATCATAAAAAAATTGGTTATTGTCAATTTTCGTTATGAAGCACCACTTGAAAAAATATGGATATTTTTTCTTTAAATACGTAGATAATAATTCAATACATGATATATTTTTTTTTCAGAATTGCAGCCTGAAAAGAACCTTGAAAATGAGTGTTAAAAAAGACTAAAATAGGTTATTCGGCAAGAAAATTGATTGGAAAATTCCAATAAAATTATCAGTTGATTTGCCTCAAGAAATACTTTCCAAAACTCCCTGAGATATGAATTTTTAAAGAAAATGTCATTATTTGCCCATATTATTTTAAGGATATATAGGGGGTAAAAATCTGAAATTCTTTTTAAAAATTGTTTTTAATATCAACAAACATTTACCGATGCATGAATATGATATTTGACCGGGAGCCGATGGCTCATTGAAACCCGGCTATAGTCTTTGCTCATTATATCTGATTTTAGTGGGATAATGTTTCTTAATATTATTCTAATTTCATCTTATTTCTTAATATTTTAATATCAAATAAAAAATACGATCAAGTTGAATTATATTCTCGGATGGAAACGATATACATAATCGAGTTAATATTGAATGAGTTGTACAAGTTGGATCAGCTGAGTAAATTAAATAGTGTATTTTAAAAAATATTTGTTCTAAGTATATCAAAACTCGTGTATCCATGTGAGAGAAACGTTGGAAAATATTGTAGAGAAATCAGATGTATTTTTCAACCGGTGTCCCAATTTTCAATTACTTATTTCTTAGTCAAGACTTAATTCAAGAGACTAGAGAGCTCATGTTTCAACATCATTCTTACCTACTTCCATCGATATTTTGTTTAAAGATTGAATTGTGACTCCGCAAATAGCTGACCACTTGGATAGTGATTAATGATTATATATTTACTACCTTTCCTCTGTTTTGCGAAACAAATTTTGCTCTAAAACCGTGTGTAATTTTCTATAAACTTGAAAACATTATTCTGTGTACGAATCTGAGATTTTCATAATTATTATAAGTTAAATCTTATTTCTCAAAGGGGATAATTTATTGGCCCGATAAAAAAGATGGTTCAAACGATAGGTAATGGAACAAGCAAATAGCATGCAAAGCAATAAAATTGATTGTTTGACCTTTTTATGAACAGTTGATTAGTAATTATAAGCAGTAAGTTAAAAAAAACATTATCCATGATTTGAGGACGATAATTTATTTTGAATGCACGATAATGGATTATTATTTCACCTGATCGAAATCTGATAATTTTTTTTTCTTCATTTTCTATCAACATTTTTGTAAAATCATTCTTTTTTTTTTCTTTTCTTTTCTTTTCCATTAACATTTTTGTAAAATCATTCATTTTTTCGACTTTTTCGCAATATTAGCTTTTTTTTATCGCTGACACTATATCGTTCACCTTCAATTTCTTATTGCGAGATACGATTATTTATCATTTTATTATCGTTCATTACGTTTTCTTACTGTTCTAATAAGTTTCTTAATGTGTAATAGGTATCTCAATTTATTGTGCTTCGTATATAATATTGCTGAACGTGATTACCTACTGTGCATACTATCTTTTTTAATTTTCATTTCCGCTTTTTCATCGGGCCGATAAATCCATACCTTTCTCAAATTTATATAGATCAAATCAAATTTCTTTATTCTCCGATGCAAATCAAAGAAAGAAGAAAAAAGAAAACAATAAAAAAACACATGTTTGATGGAGTACAATTTCTCTAAAATTCAAGGAACTTTTTTTGGAGGAAAAAGGAAATTAGTTTATCCAATATTATTTCATTAGTAGGCTATAATATGGTATTCGTCTGATCTGCAAAAACGTGAGAAGATAAGATAATCAAAAGTTATTATTATTTTGTTTTTTTTTTTCGATCCTAGCCCATCAGAAGAGAGAAAAAGTTCTCATCTATGGTATGAAAGTTCCAATTGCGACAAACCTGAAAAATCGAAAAAAAAAAAAATTGAAACGAATCGAAAACCTATGACTGAAAAATAGTTTGGTTAACTGGGAAGGAAAAAATATGACTTATTTTAGTCAAGATATGTTTACTAAATTTCTGCCCGAAAATTGAGAAATGTATTTTTTCTACTTTAAATTACCCAGTAATTTCCTGTCAGCTTCGGTATCAGGATTAGGGTTATCTAGTATTACCTTTAGCTTACGATATTCGGTAGAGCTAGTAGTTAGAATTTTTAACTCACCTTTTTGGAGGGCTTTCATTTCGCCAATGTCTACGCCGTGTTTAGCAATTAGTGCGTTGAAGACAGATATAGATCTGATGCCGGAGACAAAGAAGGGAGGCGGTTTACTCTCGCTAGGACCTGCGGAGTTTACAGTCTCAACTGATGGATTTGAGCCGGAACTGTCCATTTGTTCCGTGGTGTCCTTGTCGGGATTTTTGGGATTAAGAAACCGTCTTATTCCCAGTTTGCTTCGCATCGATGCATTTTCACTAGTTAAGTCTAACACTTTTTGTTTGAGCTGACTCACTTTTAGGATTAGATCTTCAATTGTAGACATGTTTGCTAGCCGGCGAACCGGTTTTGCTTCAAAGTTACTATTTGAACACTTTTTGAAACGCGCGGAAACCTGTACGAGTGGTGTGTACGTGAACAAGCAAAGGCGCGTGTTATCGATAATGCTACACGAATGATACCGAAGCTGACAGGAAATTACTGGGTAATTTAAAGTATCACACCTACCAACTGAAACAAGATAAGCCTTATACCGTCTACATAAGGCACATTCACCCTTCTACAGACGTCAACGATATCGCTGACGCGCTAGCCGTCTACGAACATACTGTGAAAACAGTTACCAACGTACAAATACGTAAGACCGTGAACGAACGATGAACGGACAATGATTAAACTACCGCTCTTCAAGGTAGAACTTGTACCTAGCCCTACGAATAAAGAGATATTCAATATCTCCTCGCTGCTTCACTACAAGGTCGCCATCGAGACGCCCAGAAAAACCAGCGTCGTACCGCAATGCAAGAAGTGTCAACAGATAGGCCACTCCCAAAACTACTGTACAAAAACACCCAGATGTGTTAAATGCGGGGAAGCCCACGCGTTTAAAGATTGTAAACTCTCGAAATCCGCTCCACCCAAATGTGCAAACTGTGCCGGCCCGCACACTGCGAACTATCGCGGTTGCCAGTTCTTTCGAACTAAGCAAACAAAAGAACCCGAGTTGTCAGCAGTGCAACGTATACGCACTGAAATTACGCCTACCACGGGTAGAGCAGACAACCCAACACGCACTTACGCTAGAGCAGCCAAACCTCCTCATGCGAGTGAGGGACCGTCTAACAAAGATCGATTCAATGTTGCCCAGCATACTGTTGGTACTAGTAATAATAACGAACTTAGCTCAATCCTAACCATACTCAAGCGTATAGAAAACTCTCAAGCCGAGCTCAAATTGACCCTTGACCAGCTCTCGGCCAGGGTGTCTCACCTAGAGGAATGCAAAGGTACTCCCAGTCCGAAGCGCAAAGCACCTCGATCATGATGCCGCAACAATGTGTCAAAATCCTCGCATGGAACGCCAACGGCCTTCCTCAACGTTGGCATGAACTAAATTACTTCATATCCACTAACGCGATAGACATCGCGTTAATCTCGGAAACCCACCTGGTGTCACATCGACATTTTCGGAAAATCCCAGGATTCTCGACGTACTGCTGTCATCACCCAAGCGGCACCGCACGCGGTGGCAGCTTAGTACTAGTCAAAAACAGCATTGATCACCACGACCTCGGTGCCTACTCAACAGCAGGAATACAAGCCTCAGTTGTCACGGTCAAATTAAGAAACTCACTAGTCAACGTTGGTAGTATCTACTGCCCGCCCGGCATACAGCTAAACGAAGTACACTTTAGTACATTCTTCAATACGCTTGGTGAGCGTTGGGTCGTTGGCGGCGACTTCAACGCCAAACATCTCGCATGGGGCTCACGCTTAACTTCTCCTCGTGGTAAAGCGCTCTACTCTGCCATCTGCAGTCGCAAATGCAACGCCATACCGCCAAATAAACCCACACATTGGCCAACCGATGTCAATAAAAGACCCGATATTATTGACTTCTTCATCTCGCGTAACTTCTCGAGTAATTGCACTAGCATTGACTGCCTTGAAGAGCTGTCCGGTAATCATCTCCCGATAGTTCTCTCTATCTCTAGCTCGATAGAGAAAATCAAAATCGCTCCCAGACTTACCAACAGAACTACCAACTGGACTACATATCGCGAAAACTTGGATGCTCTACTACCCAGGAGCGAAAAAATTTACTCTAAAAGCCAGCTCAACGAAGCAGCAGAACGATTCGCCACCAACCTCTCAACCGCGGCAAAATCGACGACTCGCTACCGTGAATACATCCCAAAATCTCAATCCTACCCTATCGCGATCAGGCAACTGGTCAAATTACGTAGGAGGCTGAGACGCAAATGGATAAGAACAAGGAACCCAGCTGACAAGACTGCCTTCAATCGAGTGAACAAAAAGGTCAAAGAAGAGCTAAAAACCCACAACGAGGACTCGTTCCAGAGTTATCTGCTATCACTATCTCCTACTAAGGATACTGACTACTCTCTGTGGAAGGCCACCAAGTGAATAGGAAGACCCGCTAACGAGATCCCTCCACTGAAAGACGACAAAGGGGAGTGGGCCAGGAACAACTCCAGCAAAGCCAAAATACTCGCCGAGTATCTGGAAAAGACCTTTGAGCCGAATGACATTGAATCAGACGTCACTCCAAATGCTGACGTCGGCCGCTCAGGAATGATTAAAAACACCTCACCGTTGGAGGTGGCCAAGGAAATTGACCACCTCAACCCCAAGAAATCGTCAGGACCTGATGAAATCAACGTGGACATGCTGAAAAACCTCTCTAAGAAAGGCATAGCGTATCTCACAAAGCTGATCAACAAAGCGTTCTACTTAAAGTTTGTCCCAGCAGCTTGGAAACGAGCAAACGTGATCTGCATCCTCAAACCGGGCAAACCACCGGATGAAGTCACATCTTACCGACCGATCTCTCTATTACCCATCATAGCCAAAATCTTCGAGCGGATTCTCCTAATGCGCCTCAAAGAACAAATCGCTCAGCAACAATCTCTCCCCGACATACAATACGGTTTTCGCGAAAAACACAGCACCATTGAACAGGTCCATCGGCTGGCCAACTACGTATCTTAAGCACTGGAAAACAAAGAGTTCAGCCCGGCAGTTTTCCTAGACGTTTCGAGAGCCTTTGACCGGGTCTGGCACGAAGGACTCGTACACAAACTTGGCAAAATACTCCCACCTGCCTATTGCGCGCTCATTAAGGAGTACCTAAAGGAAAGGTACTTCCGTGTCAAAATCGGATCTGACTATTCCAACTACACTCCGATTAAAGCCGGAGTGCCGCAGGGAAGTGTCATCGGCCCCACTCTGTACCTGCTATACACGCACGACATACCTCATGATACAAACACCTTTCTCGCACTATTTGCCGACGACACCGTTGTCTCCGCCCGACATGCTGACTACAACACGGCAGTCGACCAAGTACAAAACATGTTAAACCGCATCCACACATGGACACGAAAGTGGAAAATAGCCGTCAACGACTCCAAATCTGTGCGCGTCGATTTTGCACTGCGCACCCACAGCTTTACCCCATCTACCTGGGATGGCCATCAAATCCCAATGGCAAACGCAGCTAGATACCTCGGGCTACATCTTGACGCTAAACTCAACTGGGCCGAACACGTCAAATAGAAACGTGATTTCCTAAACATTAAGTTTAGGAAGCACTACTGGCTCATTGGGCGCCACTCCAAGCTATCCTTGGACAACAAGCGCCTAATTTACCTAGCTGCCTTCAAACCATCCTGGACCTACGGACTGCCAGTTTGGGGCACCACGAAAACTTGCCATCGTAATACGATTCAACGTTTTCAAAATAAAGTCCTGCGTACTATTACCTCAGCCCCCTGGTTCATCACGAACAACCAACTACACAACGACCTGGCGATGGAAACGGTCGATCAAACCTATCAGCGACACGTGGAGAGCTACATCGACAGACTCCACGAACACCCGAACCTCACAGCCATCCAGCTGCTTGATACCACGAGCAACACGCGGAGGCTTCGAAGGCAACAAGTCTTTGACTCCTAATCGCGTTGTGCATATTACCCGTTATTGTACCTTAGGTGTAAAATTTGTGTAAATAGCCATAGCTAGTACTCAAAATAAATACAATATAAAAAAAAAAAATGTATTTTTTCTATCATCTCTTTTCATACTGAGAGAAAATGTGTTAGGTATTACTTTAGTGTGGTAGACATTCCTATTGTTCATCATTCAGTCCTTTGTGACAGAAAAAGTTTTTGGAAAGGATGTTACTCTATAATTAAAATAGATTATGTATTTGAAAATAAGTTCTTCTGATTGAATAAACTTTCCTAGTACGAGTAATTTGTGGCTAGAGACATAATGAAAGATGAAAATTCACTAGACAGGAATTCTAGCCCACTCCCTTACAGACGCATACAACTCTAACCCTATAATCCAACGCATCTTCCTCACACTACACACTTTGGAAACAATCAACACTCAAATTATCTTCATATGGATCCCTGGACACACCAATTTCCCCGACCACGACGCAGTTGATCAAGCCGCTAAACAAGCTACCTCCCTCAGTCAAATAACTGATAATTCACCCCTACCAACCCTAGATTACAAAAATTACTATCGTTCTCTCATCACACAATCATGGAACACTCTTTGGGAAAATCAAACAAATAATAAACTTCTCAGTATCAAAAAAAAACCGGTTCCTTGGGTATCCTCCATTCAAAACACAAGAAGAGAAGAAGTAATTCTCTCTCGTCTCAGAATTGGTCACACAAAAATTACTCACACCCACCTCATCAGTCCCTACATCCTAACCCCTCCCTCATGTCCCCACTGTCAAAAAGACAAATTAACAGTGGAACACTTTTTTTCATGCCCCAGACTTTTACCCCTTCGCTCTTCTTCGGATACCCCCTCTTCACTCATCCAAGCACTCAAAAACAACCAGGACATCATTTCGAATACCCTACATTACCTAAGACAAACTGACTTTTACGCTCACATCTGAACACATACATCGACTATACCTATACAACCTTCTACATACACACATTGTAAACTTTTACACACCATTACCTGAAGCAGTTACACTCGACATTATATTCCATCCTCTTATCCTTCCTCACTTTTCGTTACTCTACCAACTTCCTTAAAATCTCCCTTTCTTATCTGTTATTTATAATATTCATAACTTTTGTAACGCCGAGCCAATAGCCCTCGTGAAGCTCTAGTGCTCGTAAAAATAAAAAAAAAAAAAAAAAGGAATTCTAGCTCTCTATCAAATCTTTTTTTTTTTTTTTAATTTCCCTTCTTTTAACATAGGTAGGTATTTGCAATTCCTTTCTTAAATCAAATGGTCTTTTCAATATCACATCTGCACAGAGGAGTGTGCCTTTGTGAGCACGAAAAAAATTATTATCAAGGTAAAACTGGTAGAACATCAACCCAATATTCTCGATTTTGACGCATCTTTTTTTTTTTTTTTCTTTCAAGATGAACAGTTTAGTTGCCGTTCTGAAATTCTTTTGTGTACACTTACATTAACCGTAATTATTTGACCAAACAAGGGATATTATGGGCTGCGCTTGCTTATGTCTTCGACTCATGGAATCAGAACGAGGATTGGTATTCTGAACGCAAGTTCGATAAAAACTGATAAATTCAAAATACCAAGTGGGAAAATATGACTCAACTTTCTACTAGCCTAAAACATCATCAAATGTGCCGAATTATCCCCCCAAAAAAACTTTAGCGATCGCGAAAATGGAAAATATTCCCACCGCATGGGACTCTTCAAATCTGTCAACACGCAGAGAAGAAATAGTCATCACCCGTCTCAGAATCGGCCACACCAGACTCACTCACACCCATCTCATCTCTCATCTTATGCCTCTCCCATGCCCTCACTGCGAATCTGAACACCCCCTATCCGTTCAACACATCTTCTGCTGCCCCAACTTGACCCAACTCCGTAATTCCTTATCCATCCCTCACAACCATACAGAAGCACTTTCAGATCTCTTTCCCTCCATCCCTAACATATTCAACTTTTTACAACGAGGCAACTTCCTCTCACGCATATAATCACAGGCTGCTAGTAGCTCGTTAATTAAAATGAAAAAAAAAGAAGAAAAGGAAAAAACCGCAAGCTTGGATCGGGTTTATTTGTATTCAGGATGAAAAAGAAAAATACTGTACCTCGGAATCCTGGAACTAACAACAGAATATATTATGTAAGACCGTTAGGCGTCTCTCTCGAATACCATCTCGATCTTCAGAAATAAATAATGAGTGTTGTTCCGACAAGCACTCTGATTAATACCTCGTGTCCAAACTAGTAGGCTAGATAGTAATATAAAGTTCAAGATATTATTTTCGTTCCTTCCAAATACTCACGTACTATATTCTGCATAATATTCAATTACACCAATTAGGTACATATATTATACATACATGCGTACGACTTGTCACTACTACCTAGATCTCCGGATGTACTTTCAATTTAATATTTTCTTCTGTTTAGTAAACATCTTGTGGAATCTTTGCCAAAATAAAAGTATCCTCTTCGAATTTCTTTCGACGAGTTCTTTTACTAATTATTTATTTCACAAATTCTCTGAACTTATATAATAGGTATTTATGTTTAAAATGAAAATAATCAAGAGATTTTTGTATCGTATAATATTATAAAGTCACATTTAGTTTCTCAAAAATTGAAAAATAATATGCGAATAACACCTCGATAATAAGATTTTTCTTTTTCTATCTTGTTGAAAATGAAGAATGAAGGAGCTCGGATTACCACGATGCACTAATCGCTGTCCCGTATATTCTTTACAAATGCGTCCAATGCGAAAAAAAAAAAAAAAAAAAAGCCAATGTAGATTAAGTTGGACATCAAGAATGTACCGGTAACGTAGGTAGTTAAATTAATTTCATTTCATAACCTATGCCACACTACTGTAGACTACCTAAAGCAGAGATGATGGCATAAAATTGTACACTAGTGTAAAGTAATAATCGTCTCGTCAATAATTAGAAAAAAAAAAAATGAAAGGCAGAATCACTCTCGAGTGAAATGCGAAGAGTCTCGTCAATCTTCTTATTTGATATTGTATAATTATTTAGTCCATGACTCTTGGTCTAATACTTTATTCTATCAAGATACATGTACCTTTAGCACAAATTAGAGTCATTATTCAATATTCTTCAGAATTGTAGAATATAGAAGTGTATTCCTCAAGTTTGTTTACATTGTAAGTTGCCTACTACAAATAATATAACTTGGAGTCGTAAAAGAACGATCTGTACACCTTCAAGTTCAAGGAAATGTCAACTAGTGACATTTAAATCTCGAATCATCCCTTTGTTGATTAAATAAAAGCTTATCTTCCTTCTAATGATTTTAGTTGTAATTTTCCGAATGAATTAAGGCAAAATTGAAATAAATTCCAAAGGTTATATTCTGAAAAAAAAAATTTGATCGACGTAGTTATCTATAAGAGGAAGAAAATAAAAACGATGTAAGTTACCTCAATGACTTGATTTTTATCTTCAATCTTCGAATTTCTCTATTTAAATTATGTGCTAAACGATTATTTTCCATCACGATATCTTTGTTCGAGGTTAGGTACGCTTCGAAATTATACTGATTTGATTGCAACATTATAAGTATTTTAGTGAATCTAACTCAAATAAAATTTCTGTAGAATCTGTTCTTTTAAAATAAAATTAGGTACCTAGATATTATAAAACGAGGAATTTAATTGTTTGATTCATGATTATATTCATGATACAAGTGTATTTGGTTGTCGTCGGTTTCAGTGGCGTACGCAAGGGGGGTCAACCACCCAGAAGATCCTTGTGATTCCCCCAGAAATAAAAATCAATTAATATGATGGGAAGGATACGACAACATTACATCACATAATTTTTCGACAACCCCCCACCCCCGAAAAAATTCCTGTGTACGCCACTGGGTTTTCCGCGTCGAAGAACATTATTTTATTCGTATAAGTATTTACTTATCAATTAAACTGGAAAGAAATGGTATAACAAGTGATACAATTATTCGCTAAAATTCGATTTCTCCTTTTTTTTTTTTTTTGTTCTCTCTTTGTTGTCCGAGTTATAGAATAAATTTGGTTATAGGTGTAGATGCTTTAATAATAATCATGAAATACTAATTTTTTATTTCAACGTTATCGAAAACTTTTTCTACTTGCACTTCTGCATGTTATAAAGTTCCTAAATGAAGTTTCATTACCTATTATTATCATTATTATTATCTTTAGAACGTGTATGGGTACACACGGGAATTTTGATTTATAGAGGATTTATAATGAATCAGGTCTTCATTTTTATTCATTTATCATTTTTTTCATACAGATATATTATTTTAACGTGTTCATCTTAATCTTGTTTTCACAGTTAACGAGATTATTTTAATTTAATTGTTTCAGATTATCCTATGAGAATAATCACCAATCATAGAGTTAGGCCTATATACATATTGAATGGATTGTGATGACTTTGAATGAATAATATAATCTTCACTAATCACAAAGAAATATCAAGTAACAGTTTGTAAGTATTTGATTTGTAATATACCTATATTTAAAAAAATACTACATGATATTCATTATATTAATTGTTACAGTGAAAGTCGATAATTAGGTATTGTTCACATTGACTAGGTATTGTGAATAATACCTACCTAAAAAAACAGTTGAAATTTTTTTTTTTTTTTTTTTACGAGCAATGCAGCTGCACTAAGGGTTTTTTGCTCGGCAGATAGTTCTGCTTTTACATAAACTTAGTATTTAATAAAGTAGAAAGGAAGGAAAGTTGAAAACAAAATACATGTAAAAGAATTGAGATGAAATAAAAATATAAAGGAAAACAAAAATATTTATTTATTTATTTTTTTTTTTTGGCGTCATCGTTTGGAGTTAAACGTGGTTGTAAAAGTCAGTAGATCGTAAGTAAGTTAGAGTTGAGTCAATTGTTTCGGAGTTGTTATTGAGAGTTTGTTAGTTTGTTGTATATTAATAGAAATGTTGAGGGAAGATCGGAGAGGTTGGTCGGGCAAGAGAAAAAGTGTTCAACTGTTAAATTGTCTTCGAGACAGTGCGGACATGATGGTGGGCCAAGGTTTGCTAGAAGGTGAGTATGAGTAAGATGAGTGTGTACTATTCTCAGTCGAGCTAAGATGACTTCCCCTCGTCTAGAATGTCTGTGGGATGAGGACCAAGAAGAGGGATTGGTTTTAATTTTTCTCGATTTGTTGTCAGTTAAATTTTTCCAAGAGGAAAGCCAAAGTTGGGAAATTAAGGAAGCGTAATATACTTTTAGGTCTTTTGCCGGTGAGAGAATAGGGTCCGTTATTTTAGGAAGAGATGTTGCTTGTTTGGCGGTTGATAATTGAAATATTCTTCTTAATATTAGGTAGGTTTTGTTTTCATTACCTGGTGATTTTTAATAATTAATTAATTACTAGCAATACGTAGTGAATGTTGATTGTGTACGGATATAACCTATTTCTAATTTATTATGACTTTAAAAATTTTTTAAGTATGAAATAAAAAGAGAAAAAAGAATTCTTCCGAAAGAAAGGTGGTGAGCTTTGTGATTCAAAATACAATGCAGTTTGTCTTGCTTTCTACTTGTTAATTTTCTGAAATAGAGGGAGACAGGCATGGTGAGTCTAAATTAATTTTTAATAGAAAAGTGAAAGAGCTAAGTGTTGCTTGAAACGTGCATTACTCCAGCGCTTAAAAAGTGGCGTATTATTTTTTGAACATTCACTAAGCGCTGCTAGTAATTGTAAATAAATCGCTAGGTAATGTTAGTAAATACCAGTAAATACTAATAAAAATATTTTATTATTAACTTTGCCTACATCAGCACGTCAATGTACACAATGACTAGTCAGTATCAACTATGACTCAATTATAAACTTTCACTGTAATATATTCATAGATATTTTTGTAGCTTGAACGTTATAGATAAAATTCACGATTTCGATATTCATTTTTCGAAATAATTAAATACGTAACAATAGTTGGTAGGTAATTAAAAGTCAGCCTCAAACGATCATCAGAATGAGTGCTTTGTTATATGTGTAGAAAGATATCATTCTCCAATTTCTGTTCATATCATCATCTATTAACATCTATTGAAATTTGCTTTAAATTTCGGTTAGGATAGGCCTATTGGGTACCATTTTTAGTCGCCAGGAATTTTTTTCTGTTGAAAATTCATTTTTCACAGAGAGCAATAATTTCGAATTTTGGAAATTGTGATCGGTGGTGAAGTTTTTCAGCTGAACCGATATGAAATTCGTAAGCAATAAATGTTTGATTTCGAAAAAGAATAAGTTAGAGTTGTCCTCACAGGAGGGGGATCTTTGGCAACGACGATTGGGACATGTTTCGTCTTCTGTATTGAATAGATTAGCGAAAACTACTATTGGTGTTGGTCGAATCAACTGTAAAGCGAACGTACACACTTGTAAAGTATGTGCACAATCGAAAATGGTGAGAAAATCGTTTAAGAAAGATAGAGATCGAGCTTCGCACGACCTTACAAAGTAAAACACACAGACTTGATTGGGCCAATCACACCAGTAACGTTCGATGGCAGGAATACGTATATTCTTAATGTTATCGATGATTTTACACGGTTTCTTCAGGTTTTTCTTCTGAAAGCGAAATCGGGTGAATTAGTCAGTGGATGTTTGGATGAGGCATTTCGCTTCTTACAATCGAAATTTTCTAGCCCTGGTCAGTTTAGTACTCTAAGATCAGATAATGGTTTAGAATTTAGGAATTGCGATGTCGAAACAGTACTTAAAAAATATGGAATAGTATTCGAGGATATTGGCTCTTAATGTCAGGAACACCAGAACACCAAGGACTTGTGGGACAGGTAAATAGAACTTTAGAGGAGAGAGGTAGGGGTCTTCTGTTTGAAGCGTTAAATTTTGATTAGGATAGACCCATTGGGTATCATTTTTAGTCGCCAAAGATTTTTTTTTGTTGAAAATACAGTTTTCACAGAGGGCAATGATTTTGAATAATTATGGAAATATTGTGATCGGCTATCGAGTTGTTCAGCTGAACCGATATGAAATTTGTAATCTGCGTTAAATTTCGGTTAGGATAGGCCTAATGGGTACCATTTTGAGTCGCCAGAGATTATTTTCTCTTGAATATTCAGTTATCACGGAGGGCAATAATTTCGAATTTCATTCAGCCTGAAACCATGAGCAGAATGGGAGCTTTGTTATATGTGTAGAAAGATACCATTCTCCAATTTATGTTCATATCATCATCTATTTAAATTCATTTGAAATCCAGCCTAAAACGATAAGCAGAATGAGAGCGTTGTTATATGTGTAAAAAGATACCATTCCGCAATTTCGGTTGATATCAACATCCATTTAGAGTCAATAGAAATTCAGTAAGAAACGATCAGCAGAATGAGAGGTTTGTGATATGTATAGAAAGATACCATTCTCCAATTTCTGTCGAGCCCAAAACAATCAGCAGAAAGACTATTCAATATGGGCTTCTCGGCTACAATCTACTTGTGCTGAAAGTTCAGGCGAGACAGAATACAATACGATATGCGATGCAGCGCGCTGTTCTCTGTTCCCTGTTTTTAGTTCGACTTCACGAAGAAATAACGAACGATAAACCCTATCCTGTCGATGTTCTTGAAGATAATACAGCGGCGATAAGCCAATGTCAGTCTCTATCTAGTAAAGGAAGATTGAAACATATCGAATTAAAACAACTAAAGGTTCGAGAATATTTTCGAAATGGTATTTTTCAGGCGTGGAAAATACATAGGTACTAAGGAACAGATAGCTGACTGTCTTATGAAACCTCTTCCTGAGGCTACTTTTATATATCTCCGTAACCTTCTAATGGGTTATGAATAGCTGAGGTATTGTTTACCAATACTAAAACGCTTTCTGAGCTCAAATCTTTAGATTATAGATCTGCAACATTAAATGAACCACAAGCTACCTACATTTCGATTCAAATACACGAAAATTTTTAATAAGAATGTTGGACTTATCTGAGACTTTGTGTTTTCTCTTTCAGCTTGAGACTATAAGAGTGGTCATTTTTCTTCAAACACTGGAAACATGCGAGGAAGATATTTCTCTTTATTCGATTTTTTTTTCCTATTTTCCTTTGATATATTTTATAGTACTATTTTTCATTTTTCGAATTTATTGGAACATTAGGCTACATGGATTATTGAATACAATATATTCTCTTGGTTTGTAGAAGTTTGTGTGGTTTACCTTGTTCGAACGCAGACCTGTCAGAAGGATACTTCGGTTCCTGATGGCTATTCACCTGGATATATTCGATCATCAACTCTAATTTTTACGCCAGTTGTCATTTCGATAACCTCTGAGTGTCTTACCAATTGTGGTAAGTATCCTTCTATTTCTAAGATTTTGCGGCTTGAACCACCTTGGTTGCTCATTCCGCCTTTACCACTGGGGTATAAAACCAAAATTTTTCTGGTATCCGGACTTTATCGAATCCTATATATAAGATCCATGAGGTGGCCGCACTTTTTTCTGCCACGCCATTTCACCTACTTCCGTTCAACCTAGAGAGCTGAAATTTTCTCTGATAACGCCTTACTGTACGTAGTTTGTGACAAAAATCTGAAACCTTAATATTCTGCAAACGTCGCGCTGCGAAACTCAAAAAACCATGAAATTAGACGTAAAATGACTACATCTAGCTAAAAAAAATACACAGCGAACAAATCAACAGTTCTCGAAAGAAGCCGTGTCTACTATTCCTGCGAAGGGTTGCGTACCTATACCAAAAAAGTCACGTTCAGGCAGAAGAAAGAAAAAAAATAGGAAGAAGAAAGCTAGAACATCAAACGCACACCTTTCCAGAACAAAAAATAATTCATATAATACAGCGAGCCCAGTCCACTATATTGTATACCTCATGTTATATATATAATATGTCTTCATTTCTTTCTTATCTTTTTCTTTATTTAAATACATCCAATAAATCGACCCAGTCTAAATGAGTTCCCAAAAGAAGCCGAGCGCGTATATGCTCACATATCTATACCAGAGAAGTCACCAAGAAAAGTCACGTTCAGGCAGAAGAAAGAATGATATTATACATTTAGTATTTAATGCATTGGCGACTGAAACATTTTACAACGGCTTCATTTCTTTCTTAATCTTTTTTTTTTTCTGCATTGGCGGACTCAAACATTTTACAGCGTCTTCATTTCTTCCTTAATATTTTTTTTTCTCATTTTCCCCCTTATTTACTGCCCATTGATTGCCCTTTGGAAGAAAAAAACGCTGGAGCAGTCGAATTCCAAAATTATTTTCACCACCAAGATATGTTTTCTCCATTCACAATTATAAATTGGTTCAGTACCTATACCTGTTGTCAGAGCTAAATCGTGCACTATTACTTCCTCTTATTTTATAATCGAATCATGACGAGCGTTGGTGATTTGGTAAAGGAAATTTTGAACGGTGATTATTTAACCGGAGATCATATGAACTTTTTTCATCACATATAGTGTCGAATCAAACCGCGTTTACACTGCAGAAGTATTCTTTGTCGGGGCGTTAGATTTCGTTCAATCAGTACCTAAAGGACAACCGCATATCCAGATTGTTAGCGGTAATGTCATTGCATTGGGTCAAATTACCCATTGGGTATGTACCTACTACGATGGTGAGTCTGTGCATGTTTATGATAGCCTAAACACGCGATCATTAAATAATCCCCAGATGCAACAATTTTTGACGACGCTGTATCCTTACAACCCCCGTTATATCTTTGAAAAAGTGATGCAACGACCCAATACAGTCGACTGTGGAGTGTTTGCAATTGCATTTGCTACTTCTCTATAGAATAATAGAGATCCATCAACCGAGGTGTATGATCATAGTACAATGCGATTGCATCTACTAAAAATTTTCAATGAAACGAGTTTGGCGCTATTTCCTACCACCATTTCATCAATTTCGGAACTAGAGCTCCATCCAGAGGCTAATGAAAAATCTGCTTCACAATTAAGAACAAAAGGTCGGCCTCTCAAAGTAATTTCGAAAACTATAACACAAAAAAGAAAAGAAGTGAAGGAACGGTCGTGCTAAGAAGAGAAGTATGTTAAGGGAAAATTATGTCAAAGAGAAGTATCCTCCTGCGAGCGCGAAGCGCGAGCCCGTGTGAGCGCCGCAGGCCTAGCCACCAGACGCGCCAAAGGCGCGTCGCAAGCGGCTGGTTAATTAATATGATGATTAAAGATTGATAAGAATTGATAATATTTTCGATGTGTACACTCCATTGGACTCGTTGGTCTGGGAGGGGGTGTTGGAAGTAGCGCTGCTAGCGACACTTCTCATTACTACACCCCAACTTGTCCCTTCGAGAATGCTTCGAACATCCTGTTGGATAATCGACCAGACATTGAAAATGGTTGACATGTTCAACAACTTGCTCGTGCTCGAATATTCGAATAAGAGTGAATAAGTTCCTTATTCAACTATGGGCCTATTCTAACCGTAATTTAAAGCATATTTCAATTGAAGTTAAATGGATGGTGATAATAACAGGAATTGGAGAATGATATCTTTCTATACATATAACAAGCGACCCATTCTGCTGATCGTTTCATAATGAATTTAAATTGAATTTGAATGAATGATGATAACAACAGAAATTGGAGAATGGTATCTTTCTACAAATATAACAACGCTCTCATTCTGCTGATCGTTTTAGACTAGATTTCAATTGAATTTAAATGGAGTGTTATAAGGACCAAATTGGAGAATGGTATCTTTCTACACATATTACAAAGCTCCCCATTCTGCTGATCATTTCAAACTAAGTTTCAATTGAATTTAAATGATCGATGATATCAACGGAAATTGGAGAATGGTATCTCCTTACACATATGACAACGCTCTCTTTCTGCTGATCGTTTTGGGCTGGATTTCAATTGAATTTAAATAGATGGTGATAACGACAGAAATTGGAGAATGGTATCTTTCTACACATGTCACAAACCTCTCATTCTGCTGATCGTTTCTTACTGCATTTCTATTGAATTTAAATGGATGATGATATGAACATAAATTGGAGAATGGTATCTTTCTACACATATAACAACACTCTCATTCTGCTGATCGTTTTAGACTGGATTTCAATTGAATTTAAATGGAGTGTGATAAGGACCAAATTGGAGAATGGTATCTTTCTACACATTCTGCTGATTGTTTCAAACTAAGTTTCAATTGAATTTAAATGGTTGATGATATCAACAGAAATTGGAGAATGGTATCTCCTTACACATATGACAACGCTCTCTTTCTGCTGATTGTTTTGGGCTGGATTTCAATTGAATTTAAATAGATAGTGATATCGACAGAAATTGGAGAATGGTATCTTTCAACACATGTCACAAACCTCTCATTCTGCTGATCGTTTCTTACTGAATTTCTATTGACTCTAAATGGATGTTGATATCAACCGAAATTGCGGAATGGTATCTTTTTCTTCCTCTACTAGATAGAGACTGACATTGGCTTATCGCCGCTGTATTATCTTCAAGAACATCGACAGGATAGGGTTTATCGTCCGTTATTTCTTCGTGAAGTCGAACTAAGAACAGAGAACAGAGAACAGCGCGCTGCATCGCATATCGTATTGTATTCTGTCTCGCCTGAACTTTCAGCACAAGTAGATTGTAGCCGAGAAGCCCATATTGAATAGTCTTTCTGCTGATTGTTTTGGGCTCGACAGAAATTGGAGAATGGTATCTTTCTATACATATCACAAACCTCTCATTCTGCTGATCGTTTCTTACTGAATTTCTATTGACTCTAAATGGATGTTGATATCAACCGAAATTGCGGAATGGTATCTTTTTACACATATAACAACGCTCTCATTCTGCTTATCGTTTTAGGCTGGATTTCAAATGAATTTAAATAGATGATGATATGAACATAAATTGGAGAATGGTATCTTTCTACACATATAACAAAGCTCCCATTCTGCTCATGGTTTCAGGCTGAATGAAATTCGAAATTATTGCCCTCCGTGATAACTGAATATTCAAGAGAAAATAATCTCTGGCGACTCAAAATGGTACCCATTAGGCCTATCCTAACCGAAATTTAACGCAGATTACAAATTTCATATCGGTTCAGCTGAACAACTCGATAGCCGATCACAATATTTCCATAATTATTCAAAATCATTGCCCTCTGTGAAAACTGTATTTTCAACAAAAAAAAATCTTTGGCGACTAAAAATGATACCCAATGGGTCTATCCTAATCAAAATTTAACGCTTCAAACAGAAGACCCCTACCTCTCTCCTCTAAAGTTCTATTTACCTGTCCCACAAGTCCTTGGTGTTCTGGTGTTCCTGACATTAAGAGCCAATATCCTCGAATACTGTTCCATATTTTTTAAGTACTGTTTCGACATCGCAATTCCTAAATTCTAAACCATTATCTGATCTTAGAGTACTAAACTGACCAGGGCTAGAAAATTTCGATTGTAAGAAGCGAAATGCCTCATCCAAACATCCACTGACTAATTCACCCGATTTCGCTTTCAGAAGAAAAACCTGAAGAAACCGTGTAAAATCATCGATAACATTAAGAATATACGTATTCCTGCCATCGAACGTTACTGGTGTGATTGGCCCAATCAAGTCTGTGTGTTTTACTTTGTAAGGTCGTGCGAAGCTCGATCTCTATCTTTCTTAAACGATTTTCTCACCATTTTCGATTGTGCACATACTTTACAAGTGTGTACGTTCGCTTTACAGTTGATTCGACCAACACCAATAGTAGTTTTCGCTAATCTATTCAATACAGAAGACGAAACATGTCCTAATCGTGGATGCCAAAGATCCCCCTCCTGTGAGGACAACTCTGACTTATTCTTTTTCGAAATCAAACATTTATTCCTTCGTCTATTCGTCTTCGTATTAGTGATCGAATTTACCTGAGTTCGACATACAAATACATTCGTTCCTATTTCCTTAAGTTGAGTTTCAGAAGTTGATTTCTGTCCAGTCACATAGTATTCTCAAGTTGAGAAACGTTTTTGTTATCAATTAAAAATGTTTGTAAGAAATACATACCTTGAAAAACAGTTACCCTAGCTATCGCACGTTTAAGTTTTCGAGCTATTATCGTCAACCCAGATTGTTTTCGCAAAATAAAAAGCGTCGATTTAAAATTCTCAAGCAAGTTTTGTACGCTAATGATAGGTTTACTTATTTCTTTAACAAATTGTACTTTCTTTAAAGTAATTATCGATTTAATTTTTCCATATAGCTGACTAGTATGGGTAGATCACCCTCACCAGTAGCCTCCACTACTCCATCATCTGCTGTTACAACTTTCTGACTTATTTTATACAATACATAATTAAATAGGAATGTTTTATCATTAAGTAGGCCTACATGTCGATTCGCACAAAAATCAAGATAAAAATCTACAGTAATCGAAAATAAATTATAGTTAAGATTACACATACTGTAGCGTCAAAATTACAGGTGCCGGGGAAATCTGCCTCAAACACTGGACCAAGCCTAAAAAGGGGGTCTCGCCGTAAGAGGGAGAAAAATCCAGGGATGCCAGAACATTTTTTTTTAGTATGAGTCTAGAAATGCTCAAAACTAGGCCGAAAGAAATAAACTTGAGTAAATACGGGAAAAGCTCTGATCCAGTCTCTGAGAGAAAGTACAGAAGTCCCGGCGTAATAGTGGCTACAATACTTTGTATTTGCGCTTTCAGGTAAGGAAGAGTGCGCGTAATCAATAAAATTCCAACCCCTAGCTGAATTTAAATAGGGCATATTCAGCAGACCTAAAAACGGTAAAATAATGAATAAAACATAGAGTGAAGGGGGAAAAAAGAAGTAAATTTATTCGGTTATTCACGAATAAAGAATAAAATCAATAAAACAAAATATAAAATGACAGTATGAGTAGTGTAGGCGGGTCTTTGGTACACTTTCCCTATGATAAAAATTCATTAAATTAACAAAAAATAAACTCCAAAAAAAAATTACCGCACAAACGTTCCAAAAACATTCACACATCATTTTACTCGTTTCTCATACTTTTTTCAGAGAAAATCACCAATCTGGTATAAGAAAATAGACTTCTTAAAATTATAATTTTCCAGACTGCATATTTGTTCTGACTTGTATTTCAGACTTTTTTCAGAGAAAAATCACTGATCTGTCATTTTCATCATATTTCGTTTTTTCAATTTTCTATCTTTTTTCCATAAAATAAATCTTCTCGTGAGAGCTACATCCATCACTCGTAAGAAAAAAAATCAGCAAAACCGGTGCCCTGTGCCAGGTATTATCTTTTCTTTTTCCATATTTTTTCCTGGCACAGAGCACTCGGAAAATTCGCACACATATGCGATCGTTCATATGCATACGAATTTAAATTTTTTAAAGCTAATTTGATCTTAAATGTTCATACATGTTAACTGAGTGAAGGACTCCTTCACCCTGACGTCATGAGAAAAGGAGTGGCTAATTTGAATTTAAATTTTCATACAGTTCACTCTGACGTCTTCAGAAAAAGAGTGGCAAATTTGAACTGAAATTTTCATATATAATTATATTAACAGAGTGAAGGACTCCTTCACCGTGACGTCATGAGAATACACAAAATTTTTTTTCTTTAAATACTTAGGCCTACCTGGGTTAAAGTTTTAGACTTCAATCAAGCAAAAAGGAAAAAAAAAAAAGGTTGTTGGAATTTACGACTGATTTACAAATGGATTTCATTGGTGTACAAACGACTGGCTGAAAATCGAACATTAACTTTCGAGTTCATGCTAGAACTTAGATTTGTGCAATTTAACACCCTTGGACGTGAATTTTAATGAATTAGAGTGATTCAAATTCCATTTTGCATGGCATATTATCTTGGAGAACTTCTATGAAATAAAAATGAGCGTATATCTTCTAATACGTTGGAGAGTGGAATTTAAAAAGAAACAAAGCCCTACTTCAATTTGATGAAGTTATTCGCGTTTACGTCATACTATCGATATTATCGTCAATCATCGTTAATTCAAGATTCGATACTTTCCAAGTCTTTTAATTAAAAAACTATTTTCTCTCTGATGTACTTCAATATGCGGGGAAAAAATAATGTTTTGGAAATCGTAGAAACCAGTATCAAACAAGAACCTTGCGTTAAGAACGAAGAGCTAATATTTCGTTTATTAAAAGTATCTGCGGATCATGATAATAAGGTGTTATTTGTTACGAAATAATTTATCAGTGCTCGTAATTTTTCATGATTCTTCGGAAATTTCGTATGACGAAAGTTGTGTACATCTTCGTTGAAAGTATATATCCATCTCAATCTTACCTACGGTATGTTTTTTCATAGTAGGTATTCGTGCTGAATAGAGGAATAATCTTGATTCTGAGGACAACGTAAATTTAATATTTTCTTTCAAATTTTCACCCAAATTTAGTTTTGAATGATAACATATGCCTATCTCCTTGATTTGTAGCAGGACTCAAGAAAATCAATTCGGAATATGAATAAAGTCGAGGATTCGAATCCTAACAACTTTTCATACAATTTCGTTCAATCAAATAATCATTTCTTGTTGCCATTCCAGAACATCGTCTCTGAGAAAAATTAAACAAAATAATCGGGAAAAAAACAAGACAGGTAGGCACACGAATAGAAAAGAAGACGCATAATTCATTTACGATATCGAAGAGGATAAATTGTCCATAAAAATAATATTCCTATTCATTCTATTTGTTGATAATTTATTCATGCTGAAAAGTACGTAATTTAATTTGAGCGCAATTTTCTTCTAGTAAAATCATTATTTTTTGAAAAAAGAATATACCTTCGGAATTTAACAATTTCTCCTTCAGGAATTTGAAAAGAGTGTATATTCTAATGGTTCGTTAAGATTTTCTAACTGAAGAGGAACCAATATGCCTGTAATTTAAATTACGTTTTATATTTGCAATACTTATTATAATTATCATAAAAATATTGTGTAGACCATTGACTACAACTTTTCTGGATCGACTAATGAAATTCGTTAATTATATCGTATTTTTGCAGTCTCCTACAGACTCCATTGTCGCCGCAATGGAATGGGGACCTTGAGAAGGATGACCAAAGTTTGACACATAGCTTCCTTCAATTCATAATCGATGGCCGGCAAATCAAATAGGGTAAGGACTGTATTTATGTAATCCTTAAAAGATCTGAATTTCTGATACGTAATGCCACCTAGAAAAATATGTAGCTTATTGCCAATTCTAATAGAATATAAATATGTACTATTTAGGACATATCAACTGGCATACCATCCAAAATTTTATCTAATTCTTCTTCATTCATCAAATCAATGTTTCCACGGGTTATAGTGTTGCTATCACGAATTGCTCCTTCATCGCTAGTATCGGAATCATCGGTTGAAACCGGCGAATTTGGAAAATTGATATTAGGCGAAACGCTGCGAATTTTTTCCTTCCTGCATAAAGAATTCAGTAGTTGAATGAAATGCTCATGTCGAGTACTTACTGAATGAACTTACATTTTATCGATCACCAAACGTATCTCTTCAATGTCCGTATTTGACAATACTAAATCTAGGTTGTTCGCTTCACTTGAAAGTAATGAACCGCTTTCTTTAAAGGAATCGAGGTAGGACACCAAATTTGCACGCAATAAATTCAAATCGAACGGCATCGTTCTTCGACGTAATAAATTTTGTAATAAATTTTTTCTTAAGCTTGAACACGACTTCTTGCGAACGTGAAAAGTTTTTTTCATCTTATTATCTGTAGGTATAATGTGAGTCATGATTTCGACCAATTCCTAAAAGGTTCTATTTCTTGACAGAACTTGAAAAAAGTACAGAACAAAAGAAAAGAGATTTATCTGGATTTATCTTTTCGAACCATGCAAACAACAACAAATTCAACAATCGTAGTATTCGGACTTCATAGAGTGAACGCGGTCGTGTGATTTCACAGGATTTCACGCAAATCGCCGTAATCGTTAGAAAATTGATAACACATTTTTGTTTACTTTCGTTTTGGTAGGAAGCAGAGCATTGCAGCCAGCCAAAAGCTGAAAGCTAAAGCCGAAAGCCAGCTGTATTATTCATGTTGCAGCCGAAAAATTCAGCTTCGGCTTACGGCTGAAGCTGATGACCTTCAAAAATTTGGATTCGGCTTACGGCTTATGGCTGATCAGAAAAATTCGGCTGGCTTTCGGCTGACTTATGGCTGGCTGATCACTGATTTTTTGGCGGGATTTCAGCTGATTTTCGGCTGGTTTTTGGCTGGCTGATGATTTTGTTGTCGGTTTGTTGCAACCAGGGAATGAAAAACGTAACAAAAATATGAATCTGTGTTCTGTGGATTGAGTGACAAACTGACAAACGAGGCAGAAAGCCGAAAACATGGTAAGCCAGACTGCTTCTGAGGGAAGCGTGTAAGTTTGAGGTTTGAGCATCAAAATTTTCGAGATCAATTCATTGAATTCAATTCACATATGAAAAATTACGGCTTCCTTAACGAAGTTAAACGAGGAACGCAGGGAACCTGTTTTATGATTGGAATGAGATTTGGTATTGAAAATTCAAGGAAACTTATATCTGGAGGAAGGTAGTGAAAAGAAGGTTTAGACCAATATAATATAGTTGGATAAATCAGGTTTCTTGTTAAAATTTTCACTCTTGAGCTATACATGATAGGAGGGGAATTTGGAAAAATTTCGACTCTCGAGCTATATTTGGATTAGTTGGTCTGTCTCTCTCCTATTATATAGCTCGAGAGTCGAAATTTTAACAGGGAACCTGTTTTATGGGGGGCTATTTGAGAAATCTGCCGTCCGCCGTCCGCCGTGCGCCGTGCGCCGTGCGCCGTGCGCCGTGCGCCGTCCAGCGAAAAACTTAGAAAAATTGCGACCCTCGAGCCATATATAATAGGAGAGGGACTTAGAAAAATTTCGACTCTCGAACTATATATGATAGGAGGGGGACTTAGAAAAAATTTCGACTCTCGAGCTATATATGATAGGAGGGGGACTTAGAAAAAATTTCGACTCTCGAGCTATATATGATAGGAGGGGGACTTAGAAAAATTTCGACTCTCGAGCCATATGTGATAGGAGGGGGACTTAGAAAAATTTCGACTCTCGAGCTATAGATGATAGAAGGGGGACTTAGAAAAATTTCGATCCTCGAGCCATATATGATAGGAGAGGGACTTAGAAAAATTTCGACTCTCGAGCTATAGATGATAGAAGGGGGACTTAGAAAAATAGCGACCCTCGAGCCATATATAATAGGAGAGGGACTTAGAAAAATTTCGACTCTCGAACTATATATGATAGGAGGGGGACTTAGAAAAAATTTCGACTCTCGAGCTATATATGATAGGAGGGGGACTTGGAGAAATTTCGACTCTCGAGCTATAGATGATAGAAGGGGGACTTAGAAAAATTTCGATCCTCGAGCCATATATGATAGGAGAGGGACTTGGAAAAATTTCGACCCTTGAGCTATAGATGATAGAAGGGGGACTTAGAAAAATTCCGACTCTCGAGCTATATAATAGGAGAGAGACTTGGAACAATTTTCTATATATGATAGGAGGGGAGACTTGAAAAATTTCGACTCTCGAGCTATATATGATAGAAGGGGGACTTAGAAAAATTTCGATCCTCCAGCCATATATGATAGGAGAGGGACATAGAAAAATTTCGACTCTCGAGCTATAGATGATAGAAGGGGGACTTAGAAAAATTTCGATCCTCGAGCCATATATGATAGGAGAGGGACTTAGAAAAATTTTGACTCTCGAGCTATAGATGATAGTAGGGGGACTTAGAAAAATTTCGATCCTCGAGCCATATATGATAGGAGAGGGACTTAGAAAAATTTTGACTCTCGAGCTATATATGATAGAAGCGGGACTTAGAAAAATTTCGACTCTCGTGCTATATGACAGGAGAGGGACTTCGAAAATTTTCGAATCTCGAGCTATATAATAGGAGAGAGACTTGGAAAAATTTTCTATATATGATAGGAGGGGAGACTTGAAAAATTTCGACTCTCGAGCTATATATGATAAGAGGGGGACTTGGAAGAATTTCGACTCTTGAGCTATATATGATAAAAGGGGGACTTGGAAAAATTTCGACTTTCGAGCCATATATGATAGGAGGGGGACTTAGAAAAATTTCGACTCTCGAGCTATAGATGATAGAAGGGGGACTTAGAAAAATTTCGATCCTCGAGCCATATATGATAGGAGAGGGACCTAGAAAAATTTCGACTCTCGAGCTATATAATAGGAGAGAGACAGACCAACTAATCCAAATATAGCTCGAGAGTCGAAATTTTTCCAAATCCCCCTCCTATCATGTATAGCTCAAGAGTGAAAATTTTAACAAGAAACCTGATTTATCCAACTATATTATATTGGTCTAAACCTTCTTTTCACTACCTTCCTCCAGATATAAGTTTCCTTGAATTTTCAATACCAAATCTCATTCCAATCATAAAACAGGTTCCCTGCGTTCCTCGTTTAACTTCGTTAAGGAAGCCGTAATTTTTTCTAAGTCCCTCTCCTATCATATATGGCTCGAGGATCGAAATTTTTCTAAGTCCTCCTTCTATCATCTATAGCTCGAGAGTCAAAATTTTTCCAAGTCCCTCTCCTATCATATATGGCTCGAGGATCGAAATTTTTCCAAGTCCCCCTTCTATCATCTATAGCTCGAGAGTCGAAATTTTTTCTAAGTCCCCCTCCTATCATATATAGCTCGAGAGTCGAAATTTTTCCAAGTCCCTCTCCTATCATATATGGTTCGAGAGTCGAAATTTTTCTAAGTTCCCCTCCTATCATCTATAGCTCGACAGTCGAAATTTTTTCTAAGTCCCCCTCCTATCATATATAGTTCGAGAGTCGAAATTTTTTCAAGTCCCTCTCCTATTATATATGGCACGAGGGTCGCAATTTTTCGAAGTTTTTCGCTGGACGGCGCACGGCGGACGGCGGACGGCAGATTTCTCAAATAGCCCCCCATAAAACAGGTTCCCTGTTAAAAATGAGTTTGGAATTGGAAGTGGCACAAGTTATTCTTTCTCCCGATCAATATGATTTTAATCTGGTTGTCGATTCTTCATGACGACCCATTTTGAAAATCGCCGGGGCCCGGGAATACACACAACAGAAGCACGCAACAGACGAGAGGATGTGCGAAGTACTAATCGAAAGTCTCCTCGTGCCTTATCAATTCGTTTCGTTCGCCGTATGTCATACTCGGAGTAAGAGGCGAGTAAGAGTGACGCCGCAGGACTTTGAAATATTTTCGTACTTCTTGGACTTGGAAATATTTTCAACTGTTGGACTTGGAATTATTTTCCAATGGGGGGAGGGGGGAGTTTGAAGTATTTTCATAAATGGACTTGTAAAATTTTTCAAGTGTTGGACTTGGAATTATTTTCCAATTGTTGGACTTTAAAATATTTTCATACTTTTTGTTTCTAAGTCCAAGAATTGAAAATGAAAAATTTCACACATATATGAAAATATTTCAAAGTCCCACAATTTGAAAATAATTTCAAGTTCGACAGTTGAAAATAATTCTAAGTCCCATAATTTGAAAATATTTCAAAATCCAACAATTGGAAAATGATTCCAAGTCCCACAGTTGAAAATATTTCAAAGTCCAACAATTGGAAAATAATTCCAAGTCCAACAGTTGAAAATATTTATAAGTCCAAGAATTCAAAATGAAAAATTTCAAGTCCTAGAAGTACGAAAATATTTGAAAGTCCCGCGGCATCACTCTTACTAACCTCTTACTCCAAGTATGGCATACGGCAAACGAAATGAATTGATAAGGCACGAGGAGACTTTCGATTAATACTTCGCACACCCTCTCGTCGCAACAGAGTGCAGACAATATGTCAAAAACACGATTAATATTTAATAGTACTAGTTATAACAGGCAGACTCTGATAACAGGGATCACCAGTTCAGATCGATACTGCTAGCCTGCTATACAGATTACAGCCTACAAGATCGAGAACTGCATGTCACACGTCATGTCATTTCGCGCGTATGAGAAAAAAGCCGAAAATCAGCCGAAAAAATTCGGCTGAATTTGGCTTTCGGCTTCCAAGAGTAAACATAAAGCTGGCTTTCGGCTTTCGGCTTAATGGCCGGGAATTTGGCTGAATTCGGCTTTTGGCTTTTGGCTTTCGGCTGGCTGCAATACTCTGGTATTATTCATGTTTTTTCCAAGCTGAAATCCAAAGCCGAAGCTATATTTTTCAAGGTCGTAAGTTCAAGTCAAAAGCCGGAGTGTTTCATCAAAACAGCCGAAAGCTAGAGCCAAAAGCCGAAAGTCAGCTGTATTTTTTAGGTATTTCCAAAGCCAAAAGCCAAAGCCAAAGTTGTATTTTTCAAGGTTCTAAGTTTAAGCTGAAAGTCTAAGCTGTATGATACGGCTGCAATGCTTTGGTAGGAAGTTTTCTATACTTGCATATGGGGAATAAGTGGTTTTCAAGTTTTACTCAAAAATGAAAGAGTTTCATGAAAAATTGCCAAGAACAAAAGTTGTAGCCGTTGAAATGTTCTTTTAGAAATGATCACCGTGAATTTTTCAAAATAGAGGTGTTTTACATGTAATATCGCCGCCAAAACGAAAGTAAACAAAAATGTGTTATCAATTTTGAAACGATCAATATTACGTCGTGCGTCGTATTAATTAATTCATTAAGTCGTAATAGACTTGAACACAACTAATTTTAAGTTGGTTCATCTGGCCTGACTGTGTGCAAAGAGATATTGATACAGTGCTACCGCTCGTTATTTTCAACAGTAATTACACTATATACGTAATTACACGGTGATAATAATTATGTACTGATAAAACAGCAACGGACGTTGTTTAACACTAACACCACTGGAATCGTATTCCCTCCGAGTGTGTCACAAAATACCGACTCGTCAAAAAACACTCCTTTGTTTACACGCACGCTTGAAGTGCTATGCACAGTGGTACCACATACAACGACTAATATATTCTTGGGTATTATTCTTTCAATTTTTTCATTTTTCTCACTCTTCTGTCGAGGCATTGTTCCAACTCTCTATTTCCATCAGTATTGTGACATTACGATGCGATGTCAAAATGAAATTCGTGTTATCATTCTTTCCAGATTCTTTTTTTCTGCCTCTGCGTCTACGTGTACGTGATACAGTAATGGCTTTTTCTGATTTCAGCTGAACCGATATGAAATTTGTAATCTGCGTTGAATTTCGAATAGGATAGGCCTAATAGGAACCATTTTGAGTCGCCAGAGATTATTTTTTCTTGAATATTCAGTTATCACAGAGGGCAATAATTTCGAATTTCATTCAGCGTGAAACCATGAGCAGAATGGGAGCTCTGTTTTATGTGTAGAAAGATACCATTCTACAATTTCTGTTGATATCATCATCCATTTAAATTCAATAGAAATTCAGTAAGAAACGTTTAGCAGAATGAGAGCTTTGTGACATGTGTGGAAAGTTCTCCAATTTCCGTCCATATCACCATCTATTTAAATTCAATTGAAATCCAGCCCAAAACGATCGGCAGAAAGAGAGCGTTGTCATATGTGTGGGGAGATTCCATTCTCCAATTTCTGTTGATATCATCATCTATTTGAATTCAATTGAAATTAGGCGAGAAACGATCAGGAGAATAGGAGCTTTGTTATATGTGTAGAAAGATACCATTCTCCCATTCTGTCCTTATCACACTCCATTTAAATTCAATTGATATCCAGCCTAAAACGATCAGCAGAAGGAGAGCGTTTTCATACGGGAAAGGAGATACCATTCTCCAATTTCTGTTGATATTATCAACCATTTAAATTTGATTGAAATTTAGTTTGAAACAATCAGCAGAATGAGAGCTTTGTAATATGTGTAGAAAGATACTATTCTCCAATTCGGTCCCTATCACACTGCCTTTGAATTCAATTGAAATCCAGCCTAAAACGATCAGCAGAAGGAGAGCGTTCTCATATGTGTAGGGAGATACCATTCTCCAATTTCTGTTGATATCATCATCTATTTAAATTTAATTGAAATTATGTAAGAAACGATCAGGAGAATGGGAGCATTGTTATATGTTTAGAAAGATACCATTCTCCTATTCTGTCCTTATCACACTCCATTCAAATTCAATTGATATCCAGCCTATAACGATCAGCAGAAGGAGAGCGTTTTCATATGGGTAAGGAGATACCATTCTCCAATTTCTGTTGATATTATCAACCATTTAAATTTGATTGAAATTTAGTTTGAAACAATCAGCAGAATGAGAGCCTTGTAATATGTGTAGAAAGATACTATTCTCCAATTCAGTCCTTATCACATTGCATTAAAATTCAATTGAAATACAGCCTAAAACGATCAGGAGAAAGGGAGCTTTGTTATATGTGTAGAAAGATACTATTCTCCAATTCAGTCCTTATCACATTGCATTTAAATTCAATTGAAATACAGCCTAAAATGATCAGCAGAAGGAGAGCGTTCTCATATGTGTAGGGAGATACCATTCTCCAATTTCATTTCATATTATCAACCATTTGAATTCGATTGAAATTATGTTTGGAACAATCAGCAGAATGAGAGCTTTATAATATGTGTAGAAAGATACCATTCTCCTATTCTTTCCTTATCACACTCCATTTAAATTCAATTGATATCCAGCCTATAACGATCAGCAGAAGGAGAGCGTTTTCATATGGGTAAGGAGATACCATTCTCCAATTTCTGTTGATATGATCAACCATTTAAATTTGATTGAAATTTAGTTTGAAACAATCAGCAGAATGAGAGCCTTGTAATATGTGTAGAAAGATACTATTCTCCAATTCAGTCCTTATCACATTGCATTTAAATTCAACTGAAATACAGCCTAAAACGATCAGCAGAAGGAGAGCGTTCTCATATGTGTAGGGAGATACCATTCTCCAATTTCTGTTGATATCATCATCCATTTAAATTCAATAGCAATTCAGTATGAAACGATCAGCAGAATAGGTCCCTTGTTATATGTATAGAAAGATAATATCATTCTCCAATCCCTGTTGTTATCATCATCCATTTAACTTCAACTGAAATATGCTTTAAATTTCGGTTAGAATAGGAATTATTGGGTACCATTTTGAGTTACCAGAGATTATTTTCTGTTGAATATTCAGTTTTCACAGAGGGCAATATTTTCAAATTTTTGGGATTGTGATCGGTTCTCGAGTTTTTCAGCTGAACCGATATGAAATTTGTAATCGGCGTTAAATTTCGGTCCGGGTAGGCCTAGCTATTTGGTACCATTTTTAGTCGCCAGAGATTATATTTTTCTGTTGAATAATCAGTTTTCACTCAGGGCAATGATTTCGAACTTTGGAATTTGTGTTCGGAGGTTCGAGGTTTTGCAGCTGAACCGATATGAAATTCGTAATCTGCGTTAAATTTCGATTGGGATAGACCTATTGGAAATCATCTTTAGTCGCAAGAGATTTTTTCCTGTTGAGAATTCAGTTTTCACAGTGGGGAATAATTTCGAATTTTGGGATTTGTGATCGGTTATCGAGTTATTCAGCTGAACCGATATGAAATTTGTAATCTGCGTTAAATTTCTGTTAGGATAGGCCTAATGGCTACCATTTTTAGTCGCCAGAGATTTTTTCTGTTGAAAATTCAGTTTTCACACATGCAATTACTTCGAAATGCGGCTTTTGTGATCGGAGGTCGGGGTTTTTCAACTGAACTGTTATGAAAATGGTAATCTGCGTTAAACTTCTGTTGGGATAGGCCTAATGCCTACCAGTTTTAGTCGCCAGAGATTTTTTTCGTTGAAAATTCTGTTTTCACAGAGGGCAATGATTTTGAATTATGGAAATTGCGATCATCTAGGTATCGAGTTTTTCAACTGAACCGATATGAAATTTGTAATCTGCGTTTCTTTTCGGTTAGGGTAGGTCTATTGGAAATCATTTTTAGTCGCAAGGGATTTTTTCCTGTTGACAATTCAGTTTACACAGAGGGCAACAACTTCGAATTCTGGATTTTGTGTTTGTAGTTCGAGTTTTTCAACTGAACTGATATGAAACTCGTAATCTGCGTTAAACTTCTGTTGGGTTAGGCCTAATGCCTGCCAGTTTTAGTCGCCAGAGATTTTATTCTGTTGAAAATTCAGTTTTCACAGATGCAATAACTTCGAATTGCGGATTTTGTGATCAGAGGTCGGGTTTTTCAACTGAACTGTTATGAAATTTGTAATCGGCGTTAAATTTTGATTAGGATAGACCCATTGGGTATCATTTTTAGTCGCCAACGATTTTTTTTTGTTGAAAATACAGTTTTCACAGAGGGCAATGATTTTGAATAATTATGGAAATATTGTGATCGGCTATCGAGTTGTTCAGCTGAACCGATACGAAATTTGAAATCTGCGTTAAATTTCGGTTAGGATAGGCCTAATGGGTACCATTTTGAGTCGCCAGAGATTATTTTCTCTTGAATATTCAGTTATCACAGAGGGCAATAATTTCGAATTTCATTCAGCCTGAAACCATGAGCAAAATGGGAGCTCTATTTCATGTGTAGAAAGATACCATTCTGCAATTTCTGTTGATCTCATCATCCATTTAAATTCAATAGAAATTCAGTAAGAAACGGTTAGCAGAATGAGAGCTTTGTGACATGTGTAGAAAGATACCATTCTCCAATTTCCGTCGATATCACCATCTATTTATGTTCAATTGAAATCCAGCCCAAAACGATCACCAGAAGGAGAGCGTTTTCATATGTGTGGGGAGATACCATTCTCCAATTTCTGTTGATATCAACATCTATTTAAATTCAATTGAAATTAGGTAAAAAAACGATCAGGAGAATGGGAGCTTTGTTATATGTGTAGAGAGATACCTTTCTCCTATTCTGTCCTTATCACACTCCATTAAAATTCAATTGATATCCAGCCTATAACGATCAGCAGAAGGAGAGCGTTTTCATATGGGTAAGGAGATACCATTCTCCAATTTCTGTTGCCATTCAAATTCGATTGAAATTTGGTTTGAAACAATCAGCAGAATGAGAGCTTTGTAATATGTGTAGAAAGATACTATTCTCCAATTCAGTCCTTATCACATTGCATTTAAATTCAATTGAAATCCAGCCTAAAACGATCAGCAGAAGGAGAGCGTTCTCATATGTGTAGGGAGATACCATTCTCCAATTTCTGTTGATATCATCATCTATTTAAATTCAATTAAAATTAAGTAAGAAACGATCAGGAGAATGAGAGCTCTGTTATATGTGTAGAAAGATACTATTCTCCTATTCTGTCCTTATCACACTTCATTTAAATTCAATTGATATCCAGCCTATAACGATCAGCAGAAGGAGAGCGTTTTCATATGGATAAGGAGATACCATTCTCCAATTTCATTTCATATTATCAACCATTCAAATTCGATTGAAATCTAGTTTGAAACAATCAGCAGAATGAGAGCTTTGTCATACGTGTAGAAAGATACTATTCTCCAATTCAGTCCTTATAACATTGCATTTAAATTCAATTGAAATCCAGCCTAAAACGATCAGCAGAAGGAGAGCGTTTTCATATTTGTGGGGAGATACCATTCTCCAATTTCTGTTGATATCAACATCTATTTAAATTCAATTGAAATTAGGTAAAAAAACGATCAGGAGAATGGGAGCTTTGTTATATGTGTAGAGAGATACCATTCTCCTATTCTGTCCTTATCACACTCCATTTAAATTCAATTGATATCCAGCCTAAAACGATCAGCAGAGGGAGAGCGTTTTCATATGGGTAAGGAGATACCATTCTCCAATTTCTGATGATATTATCAACCATTCGAATTCGATTGAAATTTGGTTTGAAACAATCAGCAGAATGAGGGCTTTGTAATATGTGTAGAAAGATACTATTCTCCAATTCAGTGCTTATAACATTGCATTTAAATTCAATTGAAATCCAGTCTAAAACGATCAGCAGAAGGAGAGCGTTCTCATATGTGTAGGGAGATACCATTCTCCAATTTCTGTTGATATCATCATCTATTTAAATTCAATAGAAATTCAGTATGAAACGATCAGCAGAATAGGTCCCTTGTTATATGTATAGAAAGATAATATCATTCTCCAATTCCTGTTGTTATCATCATCCATTTAACTTCAATTGAAATATGCTTTAAATTTCGGTTAGAATAGGAATTATTGGGTACCATTTTGAGTTACCAGAGATTATTTTCTGTTGAATATTCAGTTTTCACAGAGGGCAATATTTTCAAATTTTTGGGATTGTGATCGGTTCTCGAGTTTTTCAGCTGAACCGATATGAAATTTGTAATCGGCGTTAAATTGCGGTCCGGGTTGGCCTAGCTATTTGGTACCATTTTTAGTCGCCAGAGATTATATTTTTCTGTTGAATAATCAGTTTTCACTCAGGGCAATGATTTCGAACTTTGGAATTTGTGTTCGGAGGTTCGAGGTTTTGCAGCTGAACCGATATGAAATTCGTAATCTGCGTTAAATTTCGATTGGGATAGACCTATTGGAAATCATCTTTAGTCGCAAGAGATTTTTTCCTGTTGAGAATTCAGTTTTCACAGTGGGGAATAATTTCGAATTTTGGGATTTGTGATCGGTTATCGAGTTATTCAGCTGAACCGATATGAAATTTGTAATCTGCGTTAAATTTCTGTTATGATAGGCCTAATGGCTACCATTTTTAGTCGCCAGAGATTTTTTCTGTTGAAATTTCAGTTTTCACACATGCAATTACTTCGAAGTGCGGCTTTTGTGATCCGAGGTCAGGTTCTTCTACTGAACCGATATGAAATTTGTAATCGGCGTTAAATATCGATTAGGGTAGACCTATTGGGTATCATTTTTAGTCGCCAGAGATTTTTTCTGTTGTAAATTCTGTTTTCACAGAGGGCAATAATTTTGAATTATGGAAATTGTGATCAGCTATCGAGTTTTTCAGCAAACCGATATGAAATTTGTAATCTGCGTTAGTTTCGGTTAGGGTAGGTCTATTGTAAATCATTTTTAGTCGCAAGAGATTTTTTCCTGTTAAAAATTCAGTTTACAAGGAGGGCAAAAACTTCGAATTCTGGATTTCGTGTTCGGAGTTCGAGTTTTTCAACTGAACTGATATGAAAATCGTAATCTGCGTTAAACTTCTGTTGGGATAGGCCTAATGCCTACCAGTTTTAGTCGCCAGAGATTTTTTTCGTTGAAAATTCTGTTTTCACAGAGGGCAATGATTTTGAATTATGGAAATTGCGATCATCTAGGTATCGAGTTTTTCAGCTGAACCGATATGAAATTTGTAATCTGCGTTACTTTTCGGTTAGGGTAGATCTATTGGAAATCATTTTTAGTCGCAAGGGATTTTTTCCTGTTGGCAATTCAGTTTACACAGAGGGCAACAACTTCGAATTCTGGATTTCGTGTTTGTAGTTCGAGTTTTTCAACTGAACTGATATGAAACTCGTAATCTGCGTTAAACTTCTGTTGGGTTAGGCCTAATGCCTACCAGTTTTAGTCGCCAGAGATTTTATTCTGTTGAAAATTCAGTTTTCACAGATGCAATAACTTCGAATTGTGGATTTTGTGATCGGAGGTCGGGTTTTTCAACTGAACTGTTATGAAATTTGTAATCGGCGTTAAATTTTGATTAGGATAGACCCATTGGGTATCATTTTTAGTCGCCAAAGATTTTTTTTTGTTGAAAATACAGGTTTCACAGAGGGCAATGATTTTGAATAATTATGGAAATATTGTGATCGGCCATCGAGTTGTTCAGCTGAACCGATATGAAATTTGAAATCTGCGTTAAATTTCGGTTAGGATAGGCCTAATGGGTACCATTTTGAGTCGCCAGAGATTATTTTCTCTTGAATATTCAGTTATCACAGAGGGCAATAATTTCGAATTTCATTCAGCCTGAAACCATGAGCAAAATGGGAGCTCTGTTTCATGTGTAGAAAGATACCATTCTGCAATTTCTGTTGATATCATCATCCATTTAAATTCAATAGAAATTCACTAAGAAACGGTTAGCAGAATGAGAGCTTTGTGACACGTGTAGAAAGATACCATTCTCCAATTTCCGTCGATATCACCATCTATTTATGTTCAATTGAAATCCAGCCCAAAATGATCAGCAGAAGGAGAGCGTTGTCATCTGTGTGGGGAGATACCATTCTCCAATTTCTGTTGGTATCAACATCCATTTAAATTCAATTGAAATTAGGTAAAAAACGATCAGGAGAATGGGAGCTTTGTTATATGTGTAGAAAGATACCATTCTCCTATTCTGTTCTTATCACACTCCGTTTAAATTCAATTGATATCCAGCCTATAACGATCAGCAGAAGGAGAGCGTTTTCATATGGGTATGGAGATACCATTCTCCAATTTCTGTTGATATTATCAACCATTTAAATTATATTGAAATTTAGTTTGAAACAATCAGCAGAATGAGAGCTTTGTAATATGTGTAGAAAGATACTATTCTCCAATTCAGTCCTTATCACATTGCATTTAAATTCAATTGAAATCCAGCCTAAAACGATCAGCAGAATGGGAGCGTTCTCATATGTGTAGGGAGATACCATTCTCCAATTTCTGTTGATATCATCATCTATTTAAATTCAATTGAAATTGAGTATGGAACGATCAGGAGAATGGGAGCTTTGTTATATTTGTAGAAAAATACCATTCTCTTATTCTGTCCTTATCACACTCCATTCAAATTCAATTGATATCCAGCCTAAAACGATCAGCAGAATGAGGGTGTTGTGATATTTGTAGAAAGATACCATTCTCCAATTTCTGTTGATATCATCATCCATTCAACTTCAATTGAAATATGCTTTAAATTTCGGTTCGAATAGGCCTATTGGGTACCATTTTGAGTTACCAGAGATTAATTTCTGTTGAATATTCAGTTTTCACAGAGGGCAATATTTTCACATTTTCGGGATTAAGATCAGTTCTCGAGGTTTTCAGCTGAACCGATGTGAAATTTGTAATCTGCGTTAAATTTCGTTTGGGATAGACCTATTGGAAATCATTTTTAGTCGCCAGAGATTTTTTCTGTTGAAAATTCAGTTTTCACAGATGCAATTACTTCGAACTGCGGATTTTGTGATCGGAGGTCAGGGTTTTCAACTGAACCGTTATGAAATTTGTAATCGGTGTTAAATTTCGATTAGGATAGACCTACTGGGTATCATTTTTAGTCGCCAAAGATTTTTTTTGGTTGAAAATAGTGTTTTCACAGCGGGCAATGATTTTGAATTATGGAAATTGTGATCAGCTATCGCGTTTTTCAGCAAACCGATATGAAATTTGTAATCTGCGTTAGTTTCGGTTAGGGTAGGTCTATTGTAAATCATTTTTAGTCGCAAGAGATTTTTTCCTGTTAAAAATTCAGTTTACACGGAGGGCAAAAACTTCCAATTCTGGATTTCGTGTTCGGAGTGCGAGTTTTTCAACTGAACTGATATGAAAATCGTAATCTGCGTTAAACTTGTGTTGGGATAGGCCTAATGCCTACCAGTTTTAGTCGCCAGAGATTTTTTTCGTTGAAAATTCTGTTTTCACAGAGGGCAATGATTTTGAATTATGGAAATTGCGATCATCTAGGTATCGAGTTTTTCAGCTGAACCGATATGAAATTTGTAATCTGCGTTACTTTTCGGTTAGGGTAGATCTATTGGAAATCATTTTTAGTCGCAAGGGATTTTTTCCTGTTGACAATTCAGTTTACACAGAGGGCAACAACTTCGAATTCTGGATTTCGTGTTTGTAGTTCGAGTTTTTCAACTGAACTGATATGAAACTCGTAATCTGCGTTAAACTTCTGTTGGGTTAGGCCTAATGCCTACCAGTTTTAGTCGCCAGAGATTTTATTCTGTTGAAAATTCAGTTTTCACAGATGCAATAACTTCGAATTGTGGATTTTGTGATCGGAGGTCGGGTTTTTCAACTGAACTGTTATGAAATTTGTAATCGGCGTTAAATTTTGATTAGGATAGACCCATTGGGTATCATTTTTAGTCGCCAAAGATTTTTTTTTGTTGAAAATACAGGTTTCACAGAGGGCAATGATTTTGAATAATTATGGAAATATTGTGATCGGCCATCGAGTTGTTCAGCTGAACCGATATGAAATTTGAAATCTGCGTTAAATTTCGGTTAGGATAGGCCTAATGGGTACCATTTTGAGTCGCCAGAGATTATTTTCTCTTGAATATTCAGTTATCACAGAGGGCAATAATTTCGAATTTCATTCAGCCTGAAACCATGAGCAAAATGGGAGCTCTGTTTCATGTGTAGAAAGATACCATTCTGCAATTTCTGTTGATATCATCATCCATTTAAATTCAATAGAAATTCAGTAAGAAACGGTTAGCAGAATGAGAGCTTTGTGACATGTGTAGAAAGATACCATTCTCCAATTTCCGTCGATATTACCATCTATTTATGTTCAATTGAAATCCAGCCCACAACGATCAGCAGAAGGAGAGCGTTGTCATATGTGTGGGGAGATACCATTCTCCAATTTCTATTGATATCAACATCTATTTAAATTCAATTGAAATTAGGTAAAAAACGATCAGGAGAATGGGAGCTTTGTAATATGTGTAGAGAGATACCATTCTCCTATTCTGTCCTTATCACACTCCATTTAAATTCAATTGATATCCAGCCTAAAACGATCAGCAGAAGGAGAGCGTTTTCATATGGGTAAGGAGATACCATTCTCCAATTTCTGTTGATATTATCAACCATTCAAATTCGATTGAAATTTGGTTTGAAACAATCAGCAGAATGAGAGCTTTGTAATATGTGTAGAAAGATACTATTCTCCAATTCAGTGCTTATAACATTGCATTTAAATTCAAATGAAATCCAGCCTAAAACGATCAGCAGAAGGAGAGCGTTCTCATATGTGTAGGGAGATACCATTCTCCAATTTCATTTCATATTATCAACCGTTTGAATTTGATTGAAATTATGTTTGGAACAATCAGCAGAATGAGAGCTTTGTAATATGTGTAGAAAGATACCATTCTCCTATTCTTTCCTTATCACATTCCATTTTAATTCAATTGATATCCAGCCTATAACGATCAGCAGAAGGAGAGCATTTTCATATGGGTAAGGAGATACCATTCTCCAATTTCTGTTGATATTATCAACCATTCAAATTCGATTGAAATTTAGTTTGAAACAATCAGCAGAATGAGAGCTGTGTAATATGTGTAGAAAGATACTATTCTCCAATTCAGTCCTTATCACATTGCATTTAAATTTAATTGAAATCCAGCCTAAAACAAACAGCAGAAGAAGAGCGTTCTCATATGTGTAGGGAGATACCATTCTCCAATTTCTGTTGATATCATCATCCATTTAAATTCAATAGCAATTCAGTATGAAACGATCAGCAGAATAGGTCCCTTGTTATATGTATAGAAAGATAATATCATTCTCCAATCCCTGTTGTTATCATCATCCATTTAACTTCAACTGAAATATGCTTTAAATTTCGGTTAGAATAGGAATTATTGGGTACCATTTTGAGTTACCAGAGATTATTTTCTGTTGAATATTCAGTTTTCACAGAGGGCAATATTTTCAAATTTTTGGGATTGTGATCGGTTCTCGAGTTTTTCAGCTGAACCGATATGAAATTTGTAATCGGCGTTAAATTTCGGTCCGGGTAGGCCTAGCTATTTGGTACCATTTTTAGTCGCCAGAGATTATATTTTTCTGTTGAATAATCAGTTTTCACTCAGGGCAATGATTTCGAACTTTGGAATTTGTGTTCGGAGGTTCGAGGTTTTGCAGCTGAACCGATATGAAATTCGTAATCTGCGTTAAATTTCGATTGGGATAGACCTATTGGAAATCATCTTTAGTCGCAAGAGATTTTTTCCTGTTGAGAATTCAGTTTTCACAGTGGGGAATAATTTCGAATTTTGGGATTTGTGATCGGTTATCGAGTTATTCAGCTGAACCGATATGAAATTTGTAATCTGCGTTAAATTTCTGTTAGGATAGGCCTAATGGCTACCATTTTTAGTCGCCAGAGATTTTTTCTGTTGAAAATTCAGTTTTCACACATGCAATTACTTCGAAATGCGGCTTTTGTGATCGGAGGTCGGGGTTTTTCAACTGAACTGTTATGAAAATCGTAATCTGCGTTAAACTTCTGTTGGGATAGGCCTAATGCCTACCAGTTTTAGTCGCCAGAGATTTTTTTCGTTGAAAATTCTGTTTTCACAGAGGGCAATGATTTTGAATTATGGAAATTGCGATCATCTAGGTATCGAGTTTTTCAACTGAACCGATATGAAATTTGTAATCTGCGTTTCTTTTCGGTTAGGGTAGGTCTATTGGAAATCATTTTTAGTCGCAAGGGATTTTTTCCTGTTGACAATTCAGTTTACACAGAGGGCAACAACTTCGAATTCTGGATTTTGTGTTTGTAGTTCGAGTTTTTCAACTGAACTGATATGAAACTCGTAATCTGCGTTAAACTTCTGTTGGGTTAGGCCTAATGCCTACCAGTTTTAGTCGCCAGAGATTTTATTCTGTTGAAAATTCAGTTTTCACAGATGCAATAACTTCGAATTGCGGATTTTGTGATCAGAGGTCGGGTTTTTCAACTGAACTGTTATGAAATTTGTAATCGGCGTTAAATTTTGATTAGGATAGACCCATTGGGTATCATTTTTAGTCGCCAACGATTTTTTTTTGTTGAAAATACAGTTTTCACAGAGGGCAATGATTTTGAATAATTATGGAAATATTGTGATCGGCTATCGAGTTGTTCAGCTGAACCGATACGAAATTTGAAATCTGCGTTAAATTTCGGTTAGGATAGGCCTAATGGGTACCATTTTGAGTCGCCAGAGATTATTTTCTCTTGAATATTCAGTTATCACAGAGGGCAATAATTTCGAATTTCATTCAGCCTGAAACCATGAGCAAAATGGGAGCTCTATTTCATGTGTAGAAAGATACCATTCTGCAATTTCTGTTGATCTCATCATCCATTTAAATTCAATAGAAATTCAGTAAGAAACGGTTAGCAGAATGAGAGCTTTGTGACATGTGTAGAAAGATACCATTCTCCAATTTCCGTCGATATCACCATCTATTTATGTTCAATTGAAATCCAGCCCAAAACGATCACCAGAAGGAGAGCGTTTTCATATGTGTGGGGAGATACCATTCTCCAATTTCTGTTGATATCAACATCTATTTAAATTCAATTGAAATTAGGTAAAAAAACGATCAGGAGAATGGGAGCTTTGTTATATGTGTAGAGAGATACCTTTCTCCTATTCTGTCCTTATCACACTCCATTAAAATTCAATTGATATCCAGCCTATAACGATCAGCAGAAGGAGAGCGTTTTCATATGGGTAAGGAGATACCATTCTCCAATTTCTGTTGCCATTCAAATTCGATTGAAATTTGGTTTGAAACAATCAGCAGAATGAGAGCTTTGTAATATGTGTAGAAAGATACTATTCTCCAATTCAGTCCTTATCACATTGCATTTAAATTCAATTGAAATCCAGCCTAAAACGATCAGCAGAAGGAGAGCGTTCTCATATGTGTAGGGAGATACCATTCTCCAATTTCTGTTGATATCATCATCTATTTAAATTCAATTAAAATTAAGTAAGAAACGATCAGGAGAATGAGAGCTCTGTTATATGTGTAGAAAGATACTATTCTCCTATTCTGTCCTTATCACACTTCATTTAAATTCAATTGATATCCAGCCTATAACGATCAGCAGAAGGAGAGCGTTTTCATATGGATAAGGAGATACCATTCTCCAATTTCATTTCATATTATCAACCATTCAAATTCGATTGAAATCTAGTTTGAAACAATCAGCAGAATGAGAGCTTTGTCATACGTGTAGAAAGATACTATTCTCCAATTCAGTCCTTATAACATTGCATTTAAATTCAATTGAAATCCAGCCTAAAACGATCAGCAGAAGGAGAGCGTTTTCATATTTGTGGGGAGATACCATTCTCCAATTTCTGTTGATATCAACATCTATTTAAATTCAATTGAAATTAGGTAAAAAAACGATCAGGAGAATGGGAGCTTTGTTATATGTGTAGAGAGATACCATTCTCCTATTCTGTCCTTATCACACTCCATTTAAATTCAATTGATATCCAGCCTAAAACGATCAGCAGAGGGAGAGCGTTTTCATATGGGTAAGGAGATACCATTCTCCAATTTCTGATGATATTATCAACCATTCGAATTCGATTGAAATTTGGTTTGAAACAATCAGCAGAATGAGGGCTTTGTAATATGTGTAGAAAGATACTATTCTCCAATTCAGTGCTTATAACATTGCATTTAAATTCAATTGAAATCCAGTCTAAAACGATCAGCAGAAGGAGAGCGTTCTCATATGTGTAGGGAGATACCATTCTCCAATTTCTGTTGATATCATCATCTATTTAAATTCAATAGAAATTCAGTATGAAACGATCAGCAGAATAGGTCCCTTGTTATATGTATAGAAAGATAATATTCTCCAATTCCTGTTGTTATCATCATCCATTTAACTTCAATTGAAATATGCTTTAAATTTCGGTTAGAATAGGAATTATTGGGTACCATTTTGAGTTACCAGAGATTATTTTCTGTTGAATATTCAGTTTTCACAGAGGGCAATATTTTCAAATTTTTGGGATTGTGATCGGTTCTCGAGTTTTTCAGCTGAACCGATATGAAATTTGTAATCGGCGTTAAATTGCGGTCCGGGTTGGCCTAGCTATTTGGTACCATTTTTAGTCGCCAGAGATTATATTTTTCTGTTGAATAATCAGTTTTCACTCAGGGCAATGATTTCGAACTTTGGAATTTGTGTTCGGAGGTTCGAGGTTTTGCAGCTGAACCGATATGAAATTCGTAATCTGCGTTAAATTTCGATTGGGATAGACCTATTGGAAATCATCTTTAGTCGCAAGAGATTTTTTCCTGTTGAGAATTCAGTTTTCACAGTGGGGAATAATTTCGAATTTTGGGATTTGTGATCGGTTATCGAGTTATTCAGCTGAACCGATATGAAATTTGTAATCTGCGTTAAATTTCTGTTATGATAGGCCTAATGGCTACCATTTTTAGTCGCCAGAGATTTTTTCTGTTGAAATTTCAGTTTTCACACATGCAATTACTTCGAAGTGCGGCTTTTGTGATCCGAGGTCAGGTTCTTCTACTGAACCGATATGAAATTTGTAATCGGCGTTAAATATCGATTAGGGTAGACCTATTGGGTATCATTTTTAGTCGCCAGAGATTTTTTCTGTTGTAAATTCTGTTTTCACAGAGGGCAATAATTTTGAATTATGGAAATTGTGATCAGCTATCGAGTTTTTCAGCAAACCGATATGAAATTTGTAATCTGCGTTAGTTTCGGTTAGGGTAGGTCTATTGTAAATCATTTTTAGTCGCAAGAGATTTTTTCCTGTTAAAAATTCAGTTTACAAGGAGGGCAAAAACTTCGAATTCTGGATTTCGTGTTCGGAGTTCGAGTTTTTCAACTGAACTGATATGAAAATCGTAATCTGCGTTAAACTTCTGTTGGGATAGGCCTAATGCCTACCAGTTTTAGTCGCCAGAGATTTTTTTCGTTGAAAATTCTGTTTTCACAGAGGGCAATGATTTTGAATTATGGAAATTGCGATCATCTAGGTATCGAGTTTTTCAGCTGAACCGATATGAAATTTGTAATCTGCGTTACTTTTCGGTTAGGGTAGATCTATTGGAAATCATTTTTAGTCGCAAGGGATTTTTTCCTGTTGACAATTCAGTTTACACAGAGGGCAACAACTTCGAATTCTGGATTTCGTGTTTGTAGTTCGAGTTTTTCAACTGAACTGATATGAAACTCGTAATCTGCGTTAAACTTCTGTTGGGTTAGGCCTAATGCCTACCAGTTTTAGTCGCCAGAGATTTTATTCTGTTGAAAATTCAGTTTTCACAGATGCAATAACTTCGAATTGTGGATTTTGTGATCGGAGGTCGGGTTTTTCAACTGAACTGTTATGAAATTTGTAATCGGCGTTAAATTTTGATTAGGATAGACCCATTGGGTATCATTTTTAGTCGCCAAAGATTTTTTTTTGTTGAAAATACAGGTTTCACAGAGGGCAATGATTTTGAATAATTATGGAAATATTGTGATCGGCCATCGAGTTGTTCAGCTGAACCGATATGAAATTTGAAATCTGCGTTAAATTTCGGTTAGGATAGGCCTAATGGGTACCATTTTGAGTCGCCAGAGATTATTTTCTCTTGAATATTCAGTTATCACAGAGGGCAATAATTTCGAATTTCATTCAGCCTGAAACCATGAGCAAAATGGGAGCTCTGTTTCATGTGTAGAAAGATACCATTCTGCAATTTCTGTTGATATCATCATCCATTTAAATTCAATAGAAATTCAGTAAGAAACGGTTAGCAGAATGAGAGCTTTGTGACATGTGTAGAAAGATACCATTCTCCAATTTCCGTCGATATTACCATCTATTTATGTTCAATTGAAATCCAGCCCACAACGATCAGCAGAAGGAGAGCGTTGTCATATGTGTGGGGAGATACCATTCTCCAATTTCTATTGATATCAACATCTATTTAAATTCAATTGAAATTAGGTAAAAAACGATCAGGAGAATGGGAGCTTTGTAATATGTGTAGAGAGATACCATTCTCCTATTCTGTCCTTATCACACTCCATTTAAATTCAATTGATATCCAGCCTAAAACGATCAGCAGAAGGAGAGCGTTTTCATATGGGTAAGGAGATACCATTCTCCAATTTCTGTTGATATTATCAACCATTCAAATTCGATTGAAATTTGGTTTGAAACAATCAGCAGAATGAGAGCTTTGTAATATGTGTAGAAAGATACTATTCTCCAATTCAGTGCTTATAACATTGCATTTAAATTCAATTGAAATCCAGCCTAAAACGATCAGCAGAAGGAGAGCGTTCTCATATGTGTAGGGAGATACCATTCTCCAATTTCATTTCATATTATCAACCGTTTGAATTTGATTGAAATTATGTTTGGAACAATCAGCAGAATGAGAGCTTTGTAATATGTGTAGAAAGATACCATTCTCCTATTCTTTCCTTATCACATTCCATTTTAATTCAATTGATATCCAGCCTATAACGATCAGCAGAAGGAGAGGATTTTCATATGGGTAAGGAGATACCATTCTCCAATTTCTGTTGATATTATCAACCATTCAAATTCGATTGAAATTTAGTTTGAAACAATCAGCAGAATGAGAGCTGTGTAATATGTGTAGAAAGATACTATTCTCCAATTCAGTCCTTATCACATTGCATTTAAATTTAATTGAAATCCAGCCTAAAACAAACAGCAGAAGAAGAGCGTTCTCATATGTGTAGGGAGATACCATTCTCCAATTTCTGTTGATATCATCATCCATTTAAATTCAATAGCAATTCAGTATGAAACGATCAGCAGAATAGGTCCCTTGTTATATGTATAGAAAGATAATATCATTCTCCAATCCCTGTTGTTATCATCATCCATTTAACTTCAACTGAAATATGCTTTAAATTTCGGTTAGAATAGGAATTATTGGGTACCATTTTGAGTTACCAGAGATTATTTTCTGTTGAATATTCAGTTTTCACAGAGGGCAATATTTTCAAATTTTTGGGATTGTGATCGGTTCTCGAGTTTTTCAGCTGAACCGATATGAAATTTGTAATCGGCGTTAAATTTCGGTCCGGGTAGGCCTAGCTATTTGGTACCATTTTTAGTCGCCAGAGATTATATTTTTCTGTTGAATAATCAGTTTTCACTCAGGGCAATGATTTCGAACTTTGGAATTTGTGTTCGGAGGTTCGAGGTTTTGCAGCTGAACCGATATGAAATTCGTAATCTGCGTTAAATTTCGATTGGGATAGACCTATTGGAAATCATCTTTAGTCGCAAGAGATTTTTTCCTGTTGAGAATTCAGTTTTCACAGTGGGGAATAATTTCGAATTTTGGGATTTGTGATCGGTTATCGAGTTATTCAGCTGAACCGATATGAAATTTGTAATCTGCGTTAAATTTCTGTTAGGATAGGCCTAATGGCTACCATTTTTAGTCGCCAGAGATTTTTTCTGTTGAAAATTCAGTTTTCACACATGCAATTACTTCGAAATGCGGCTTTTGTGATCGGAGGTCGGGGTTTTTCAACTGAACTGTTATGAAAATCGTAATCTGCGTTAAACTTCTGTTGGGATAGGCCTAATGCCTACCAGTTTTAGTCGCCAGAGATTTTTTTCGTTGAAAATTCTGTTTTCACAGAGGGCAATGATTTTGAATTATGGAAATTGCGATCATCTAGGTATCGAGTTTTTCAACTGAACCGATATGAAATTTGTAATCTGCGTTTCTTTTCGGTTAGGGTAGGTCTATTGGAAATCATTTTTAGTCGCAAGGGATTTTTTCCTGTTGACAATTCAGTTTACACAGAGGGCAACAACTTCGAATTCTGGATTTTGTGTTTGTAGTTCGAGTTTTTCAACTGAACTGATATGAAACTCGTAATCTGCGTTAAACTTCTGTTGGGTTAGGCCTAATGCCTACCAGTTTTAGTCGCCAGAGATTTTATTCTGTTGAAAATTCAGTTTTCACAGATGCAATAACTTCGAATTGCGGATTTTGTGATCAGAGGTCGGGTTTTTCAACTGAACTGTTATGAAATTTGTAATCGGCGTTAAATTTTGATTAGGATAGACCCATTGGGTATCATTTTTAGTCGCCAACGATTTTTTTTTGTTGAAAATACAGTTTTCACAGAGGGCAATGATTTTGAATAATTATGGAAATATTGTGATCGGCTATCGAGTTGTTCAGCTGAACCGATACGAAATTTGAAATCTGCGTTAAATTTCGGTTAGGATAGGCCTAATGGGTACCATTTGGAGTCGCCAGAGATTATTTTCTCTTGAATATTCAGTTATCACAGAGGGCAATAATTTCGAATTTCATTCAGCCTGAAACCATGAGCAAAATGGGAGCTCTATTTCATGTGTAGAAAGATACCATTCTGCAATTTCTGTTGATCTCATCATCCATTTAAATTCAATAGAAATTCAGTAAGAAACGGTTAGCAGAATGAGAGCTTTGTGACATGTGTAGAAAGATACCATTCTCCAATTTCCGTCGATATCACCATCTATTTATGTTCAATTGAAATCCAGCCCAAAACGATCACCAGAAGGAGAGCGTTTTCATATGTGTGGGGAGATACCATTCTCCAATTTCTGTTGATATCAACATCTATTTAAATTCAATTGAAATTAGGTAAAAAAACGATCAGGAGAATGGGAGCTTTGTTATATGTGTAGAGAGATACCTTTCTCCTATTCTGTCCTTATCACACTCCATTAAAATTCAATTGATATCCAGCCTATAACGATCAGCAGAAGGAGAGCGTTTTCATATGGGTAAGGAGATACCATTCTCCAATTTCTGTTGCCATTCAAATTCGATTGAAATTTGGTTTGAAACAATCAGCAGAATGAGAGCTTTGTAATATGTGTAGAAAGATACTATTCTCCAATTCAGTCCTTATCACATTGCATTTAAATTCAATTGAAATCCAGCCTAAAACGATCAGCAGAAGGAGAGCGTTCTCATATGTGTAGGGAGATACCATTCTCCAATTTCTGTTGATATCATCATCTATTTAAATTCAATTAAAATTAAGTAAGAAACGATCAGGAGAATGAGAGCTCTGTTATATGTGTAGAAAGATACTATTCTCCTATTCTGTCCTTATCACACTTCATTTAAATTCAATTGATATCCAGCCTATAACGATCAGCAGAAGGAGAGCGTTTTCATATGGATAAGGAGATACCATTCTCCAATTTCATTTCATATTATCAACCATTCAAATTCGATTGAAATCTAGTTTGAAACAATCAGCAGAATGAGAGCTTTGTCATACGTGTAGAAAGATACTATTCTCCAATTCAGTCCTTATAACATTGCATTTAAATTCAATTGAAATCCAGCCTAAAACGATCAGCAGAAGGAGAGCGTTTTCATATTTGTGGGGAGATACCATTCTCCAATTTCTGTTGATATCAACATCTATTTAAATTCAATTGAAATTAGGTAAAAAAACGATCAGGAGAATGGGAGCTTTGTTATATGTGTAGAGAGATACCATTCTCCTATTCTGTCCTTATCACACTCCATTTAAATTCAATTGATATCCAGCCTAAAACGATCAGCAGAGGGAGAGCGTTTTCATATGGGTAAGGAGATACCATTCTCCAATTTCTGATGATATTATCAACCATTCGAATTCGATTGAAATTTGGTTTGAAACAATCAGCAGAATGAGGGCTTTGTAATATGTGTAGAAAGATACTATTCTCCAATTCAGTGCTTATAACATTGCATTTAAATTCAATTGAAATCCAGTCTAAAACGATCAGCAGAAGGAGAGCGTTCTCATATGTGTAGGGAGATACCATTCTCCAATTTCTGTTGATATCATCATCTATTTAAATTCAATAGAAATTCAGTATGAAACGATCAGCAGAATAGGTCCCTTGTTATATGTATAGAAAGATAATATTCTCCAATTCCTGTTGTTATCATCATCCATTTAACTTCAATTGAAATATGCTTTAAATTTCGGTTAGAATAGGAATTATTGGGTACCATTTTGAGTTACCAGAGATTATTTTCTGTTGAATATTCAGTTTTCACAGAGGGCAATATTTTCAAATTTTTGGGATTGTGATCGGTTCTCGAGTTTTTCAGCTGAACCGATATGAAATTTGTAATCGGCGTTAAATTGCGGTCCGGGTTGGCCTAGCTATTTGGTACCATTTTTAGTCGCCAGAGATTATATTTTTCTGTTGAATAATCAGTTTTCACTCAGGGCAATGATTTCGAACTTTGGAATTTGTGTTCGGAGGTTCGAGGTTTTGCAGCTGAACCGATATGAAATTCGTAATCTGCGTTAAATTTCGATTGGGATAGACCTATTGGAAATCATCTTTAGTCGCAAGAGATTTTTTCCTGTTGAGAATTCAGTTTTCACAGTGGGGAATAATTTCGAATTTTGGGATTTGTGATCGGTTATCGAGTTATTCAGCTGAACCGATATGAAATTTGTAATCTGCGTTAAATTTCTGTTATGATAGGCCTAATGGCTACCATTTTTAGTCGCCAGAGATTTTTTCTGTTGAAATTTCAGTTTTCACACATGCAATTACTTCGAAGTGCGGCTTTTGTGATCCGAGGTCAGGTTCTTCTACTGAACCGATATGAAATTTGTAATCGGCGTTAAATATCGATTAGGGTAGACCTATTGGGTATCATTTTTAGTCGCCAGAGATTTTTTCTGTTGTAAATTCTGTTTTCACAGAGGGCAATAATTTTGAATTATGGAAATTGTGATCAGCTATCGAGTTTTTCAGCAAACCGATATGAAATTTGTAATCTGCGTTAGTTTCGGTTAGGGTAGGTCTATTGTAAATCATTTTTAGTCGCAAGAGATTTTTTCCTGTTAAAAATTCAGTTTACAAGGAGGGCAAAAACTTCGAATTCTGGATTTCGTGTTCGGAGTTCGAGTTTTTCAACTGAACTGATATGAAAATCGTAATCTGCGTTAAACTTCTGTTGGGATAGGCCTAATGCCTACCAGTTTTAGTCGCCAGAGATTTTTTTCGTTGAAAATTCTGTTTTCACAGAGGGCAATGATTTTGAATTATGGAAATTGCGATCATCTAGGTATCGAGTTTTTCAGCTGAACCGATATGAAATTTGTAATCTGCGTTACTTTTCGGTTAGGGTAGATCTATTGGAAATCATTTTTAGTCGCAAGGGATTTTTTCCTGTTGACAATTCAGTTTACACAGAGGGCAACAACTTCGAATTCTGGATTTCGTGTTTGTAGTTCGAGTTTTTCAACTGAACTGATATGAAACTCGTAATCTGCGTTAAACTTCTGTTGGGTTAGGCCTAATGCCTACCAGTTTTAGTCGCCAGAGATTTTATTCTGTTGAAAATTCAGTTTTCACAGATGCAATAACTTCGAATTGTGGATTTTGTGATCGGAGGTCGGGTTTTTCAACTGAACTGTTATGAAATTTGTAATCGGCGTTAAATTTTGATTAGGATAGACCCATTGGGTATCATTTTTAGTCGCCAAAGATTTTTTTTTGTTGAAAATACAGGTTTCACAGAGGGCAATGATTTTGAATAATTATGGAAATATTGTGATCGGCCATCGAGTTGTTCAGCTGAACCGATATGAAATTTGAAATCTGCGTTAAATTTCGGTTAGGATAGGCCTAATGGGTACCATTTTGAGTCGCCAGAGATTATTTTCTCTTGAATATTCAGTTATCACAGAGGGCAATAATTTCGAATTTCATTCAGCCTGAAACCATGAGCAAAATGGGAGCTCTGTTTCATGTGTAGAAAGATACCATTCTGCAATTTCTGTTGATATCATCATCCATTTAAATTCAATAGAAATTCACTAAGAAACGGTTAGCAGAATGAGAGCTTTGTGACACGTGTAGAAAGATACCATTCTCCAATTTCCGTCGATATCACCATCTATTTATGTTCAATTGAAATCCAGCCCAAAATGATCAGCAGAAGGAGAGCGTTGTCATCTGTGTGGGGAGATACCATTCTCCAATTTCTGTTGGTATCAACATCCATTTAAATTCAATTGAAATTAGGTAAAAAACGATCAGGAGAATGGGAGCTTTGGTATATGTGTAGAAAGATACCATTCTCCTATTCTGTTCTTATCACACTCCGTTTAAATTCAATTGATATCCAGCCTATAACGATCAGCAGAAGGAGAGCGTTTTCATATGGGTATGGAGATACCATTCTCCAATTTCTGTTGATATTATCAACCATTTAAATTATATTGAAATTTAGTTTGAAACAATCAGCAGAATGAGAGCTTTGTAATATGTGTAGAAAGATACTATTCTCCAATTCAGTCCTTATCACATTGCATTTAAATTCAATTGAAATCCAGCCTAAAACGATCAGCAGAATGGAAGCGTTCTCATATGTGTAGGGAGATACCATTCTCCAATTTCTGTTGATATCATCATCTATTTAAATTCAATTGAAATTGAGTATGGAACGATCAGGAGAATGGGAGCTTTGTTATATTTGTAGAAAAATACCATTCTCTTATTCTGTCCTTATCACACTCCATTCAAATTCAATTGATATCCAGCCTAAAACGATCAGCAGAATGAGGGTGTTGTGATATTTGTAGAAAGATACCATTCTCCAATTTCTGTTGATATCATCATCCATTCAACTTCAATTGAAATATGCTTTAAATTTCGGTTCGAATAGGCCTATTGGGTACCATTTTGAGTTACCAGAGATTAATTTCTGTTGAATATTCAGTTTTCACAGAGGGCAATATTTTCACATTTTCGGGATTAAGATCAGTTCTCGAGGTTTTCAGCTGAACCGATGTGAAATTTGTAATCTGCGTTAAATTTCGTTTGGGATAGACCTATTGGAAATCATTTTTAGTCGCCAGAGATTTTTTCTGTTGAAAATTCAGTTTTCACAGATGCAATTACTTCGAACTGCGGATTTTGTGATCGGAGGTCAGGGTTTTCAACTGAACCGTTATGAAATTTGTAATCGGTGTTAAATTTCGATTAGGATAGACCTACTGGGTATCATTTTTAGTCGCCAAAGATTTTTTTTGGTTGAAAATAGTGTTTTCACAGCGGGCAATGATTTTGAATTATGGAAATTGTGATCAGCTATCGCGTTTTTCAGCAAACCGATATGAAATTTGTAATCTGCGTTAGTTTCGGTTAGGGTAGGTCTATTGTAAATCATTTTTAGTCGCAAGAGATTTTTTCCTGTTAAAAATTCAGTTTACACGGAGGGCAAAAACTTCCAATTCTGGATTTCGTGTTCGGAGTGCGAGTTTTTCAACTGAACTGATATGAAAATCGTAATCTGCGTTAAACTTGTGTTGGGATAGGCCTAATGCCTACCAGTTTTAGTCGCCAGAGATTTTTTTCGTTGAAAATTCTGTTTTCACAGAGGGCAATGATTTTGAATTATGGAAATTGCGATCATCTAGGTATCGAGTTTTTCAGCTGAACCGATATGAAATTTGTAATCTGCGTTACTTTTCGGTTAGGGTAGATCTATTGGAAATCATTTTTAGTCGCAAGGGATTTTTTCCTGTTGACAATTCAGTTTACACAGAGGGCAACAACTTCGAATTCTGGATTTCGTGTTTGTAGTTCGAGTTTTTCAACTGAACTGATATGAAACTCGTAATCTGCGTTAAACTTCTGTTGGGTTAGGCCTAATGCCTACCAGTTTTAGTCGCCAGAGATTTTATTCTGTTGAAAATTCAGTTTTCACAGATGCAATAACTTCGAATTGTGGATTTTGTGATCGGAGGTCGGGTTTTTCAACTGAACTGTTATGAAATTTGTAATCGGCGTTAAATTTTGATTAGGATAGACCCATTGGGTATCATTTTTAGTCGCCAAAGATTTTTTTTTGTTGAAAATACAGGTTTCACAGAGGGCAATGATTTTGAATAATTATGGAAATATTGTGATCGGCCATCGAGTTGTTCAGCTGAACCGATATGAAATTTGAAATCTGCGTTAAATTTCGGTTAGGATAGGCCTAATGGGTACCATTTTGAGTCGCCAGAGATTATTTTCTCTTGAATATTCAGTTATCACAGAGGGCAATAATTTCGAATTTCATTCAGCCTGAAACCATGAGCAAAATGGGAGCTCTGTTTCATGTGTAGAAAGATACCATTCTGCAATTTCTGTTGATATCATCATCCATTTAAATTCAATAGAAATTCAGTAAGAAACGGTTAGCAGAATGAGAGCTTTGTGACATGTGTAGAAAGATACCATTCTCCAATTTCCGTCGATATCACCATCTATTTATGTTCAATTGAAATCCAGCCCAAAACGATCAGCAGAAGGAGAGCGTTGTCATATGTGTGGGGAGATACCATTCTCCAATTTCTGTTGGTATCAACATCCATTTAAATTCAATTGAAATTAGGTAAAAAACGATCAGGAGAATGGGAGCTTTGTTATATGTGTAGAAAGATACCATTCTCCTATTCTGTTCTTATCACACTCCATTTTAATTCAATTGATATCCAGCCTATAACGATCAGCAGAAGGAGAGCGTTTTCATATGGGTATGGAGATACCATTCTCCAATTTCTGTTGATATTATCAACCATTTAAATTATATTGAAATTTAGTTTGAAACAGTCAGCAGAATGAGAGCTTTGTAATATGTGTAGAAAGATACTATTCTCCAATTCAGTCCTTATCACATTGCATTTAAATTCAATTGAAATCCAGCCTAAAACGATCAGCAGAATGGGAGCGTTCTCATATGTGTAGGGAGATACCATTCTCCAATTTCTGTTGATATCATCATCTATTTAAATTCAATTGAAATTGAGTATGGAACGATCAGGAGAATGGGAGCTTTGTTATATTTGTAGAAAAATACCATTCTCCTATTCTGTCCTTATCACACTCCATTCAAATTCAATTGATATCCAGCCTAAAACGATCAGCAGAATGAGGGTGTTGTGATATTTGTAGAAAGATACCATTCTCCAATTTCTGTTGATATCATCATCCATTTAAATTCGATAGAAATTCTGTATGAAACGATCAGCAGAATAGGTCCCTTGTTATATGTATAGAAAGATAATATCATTCTCCAATTCCTGTTGTTATCATCATCCATTCAACTTCAATTGAAATATGCTTTAAATTTCGGTTCGAATAGGCCTATTGGGTACCATTTTGAGTTACCAGAGATTAATTTCTGTTGAATAAGTATTCAGTTTTCACAGAGGGCAATATTTTCACATTTTCGGGATTAAGATCAGTTCTCGAGGTTTTCAGCTGAACCGATGTGAAATTTGTAATCTGCGTTAAATTTCGTTTGGGATAGACCTATTGGAAATCATTTTTAGTCGCCAGAGATTTTTTCTGTTGAAAATTCAGTTTTCACAGATGCAATAACTTCGAACTGCGGATTTTGTGATCGGAGGTCAGGGTTTTCAACTGAACCGTTATGAAATTTGTAATCGGCGTTAAATTTCGATTAGGATAGACCTACTGGGTATCATTTTTAGTCGCCAAAGATTTTTTTTGGTTGAAAATAGTGTTTTCACAGCGGGCAATAATTTTGAATTATGGAAATTGTGATCAGCTATCGCGTTTTTCAGCAAACCGATATGAAATTTGTAATCTGCGTTAGTTTTCGGTTAGGGTAGGTCTATTGTAAATTATTTTTAGTCGCAAGAGATTTTTTCCTGTTGAAAATTCAGTTTACACAGAGGCCAACAACTTCGAATTCTGGATTTCGTGTTCGGAGTGCGAGTTTTTCAACTGAACTGATATGAAAATCGTAATCTGCGTTAAACTTGTGTTGGGATAGGCCTAATGCCTACCAGTTTTAGTCGCCAGAGATTTTTTTCGTTGAAAATTCTGTTTTCACAGAGGGCAATGATTTTGAATTATGGAAATTGCGATCATCTAGGTATCGAGTTTTTCAGCTGAACCGATATGAAATTTGTAATCTGCGTTACTTTTCGGTTAGGGTAGGTCTATTGGAAATCATTTTTAGTCGCAAGGGATTTTTTCCTGTTGACAATTCAGTTTACACAGAGGGCAACAACTTCGAATTCTGGATTTCCTGTTTGTAGTTCGAGTTTTTCAACTGAACTGATATGAAACTCGTAATCTGCGTTAAACTTCTGTTGGGTTAGGCCTAATGCCTACCAGTTTTAGTCGCCAGAGATTTTATTCTGTTGAAAATTCAGTTTTCACAGATGCAATAACTTCGAATTGTGGATTTTGTGATCGGAGGTCGGGTTTTTCAACTGAACTGTTATGAAATTTGTAATCGGCGTTAAATTTTGATTAGGATAGACCCATTGGGTATCATTTTTAGTTGCCAAAGATTTTTTTTTTGTTGAAAATACAGTTTTCACAGAGGGCAATGATTTTGAATAATTATGGAAATATTGTGATCGGCTATCGAGTTGTTCAGCTGAACCGATATGAAATTTGAAATCTGCGTTAAATTTCGGTTAGGATAGGCCTAATGGGTACCATTTTGAGTCGCCAGAGATTATTTTCTCTTGAATATTCAGTTATCACAAAGGGCAATAATTTCGAATTTCATTCAGCCTGAAACCATGAGCAAAATGGGAGCTCTGTTTCATGTGTAGAAAGATACCATTCTGCAATTTCTATTGATATCATCATCCATTTAAATTCAATAGAAATTCAGTAAGAAACGGTTAGCAGAATGAGAGCTTTGTGACATGTGTAGAAAGATACCATTCTCCAATTTCCGTCGATATCACCATCTATTTATGTTTAATTGAAATCCAGCCCAAAACGATCAGCAGAAGGAGAGCGTTGTCATATGTGTGGGGAGATACCATTCTCCAATTTCTGTTGATATCAACATCCATTTAAATTCAATTGAAATTAGGTAAAAAACGATCAGGAGAATGGGAGCTTTGTTATATGTGTAGAAAGATACCATTCTCCTATTCTGTTCTTATCACACTCCATTTAAATTCAATTGATATCCAGCCTATAACGATCAGCAGAAGGAGAGCGTTTTCATATGGGTATGGAGATACCATTCTCCAATTTCTGTTGATATTATCAACCATTTAAATTATATTGAAATTTAGTTTGAAACAATCAGCAGAATGAGAGCTTTGTAATATGTGTAGAAAGATACTATTCTCCAATTCAGTCCTTATCACATTGCATTTAAATTCAATTGAAATCCAGCCTAAAACGATCAGCAGAATGGGAGCGTTCTCATATGTGTAGGGAGATACCATTCTCCAATTTCTGTTGATATCATCATCTATTTAAATTCAATTGAAATTGAGTATGGAACGATCAGGAGAATGGGAGCTTTGTTATATTTGTAGAAAAATACCATTCTCCTATTCTGTCCTTATTACACTCCATTCAAATTCAATCGATATCCAGCCTAAAACGATCAGCAGAATGAGGGTGTTGTGATGTTTGTAGAAAGATACCATTCTCCAATTTCTGTTGATATCATCATCCATTTAAATTCAATAGAAATTCTGTATGAAACGATCAGCAGAATAAGTCCCTTGTTATATGTATAGAAAGATAATATCATTCTCCAATTCCTGTTGTTATCATCATCCATTCAACTTCAATTGAAATATGCTTTAAATTTCGGTTCGAATAGGCCTATTGGGTACCATTTTGAGTTACCAGAGATTAATTTCTGTTGAATATTCAGTTTTCACAGAGGGCAATATTTTCACATTTTCGGGATTAAGATCAGTTCTCGAGGTTTTCAGCTGAACCGATGTGAAATTTGTAATCTGCGTTAAATTTCGTTTGGGATAGACCTATTGGAAATCATTTTTAGTCGCCAGCGATTTTTTCTGTTGAAAATTCAGTTTTCACAGATGCAATAACTTCGAACTGCGGATTTTGTGATCGGAGGTCAGGGTTTTCAACTGAACCGTTATGAAATTTGTAATCGGTGTTAAATTTCGATTAGGATAGACCTACTGGGTATCATTTTTAGTCGCCAAAGATTTTTTTTGGTTGAAAATAGTGTTTTCACAGCGGGCAATGATTTTGAATTATGGAAATTGTGATCAGCTATCGCGTTTTTCAGCAAACCGATATGAAATTTGTAATCTGCGTTAGTTTCGGTTAGGGTAGGTCTATTGTAAATCATTTTTAGTCGCAAGAGATTTTTTCCTGTTAAAAATTCAGTTTACACGGAGGGCAAAAACTTCCAATTCTGGATTTCGTGTTCGGAGTGCGAGTTTTTCAACTGAACTGATATGAAAATCGTAATCTGCGTTAAACTTGTGTTGGGATAGGCCTAATGCCTACCAGTTTTAGTCGCCAGAGATTTTATTCTGTTGAAAATTCAGTTTTCACAGATGCAATAACTTCGAATTGTGGATTTTGTGATCGGAGGTCGGGTTTTTCAACTGAACTGTTATGAAATTTGTAATCGGCGTTAAATTTTGATTAGGATAGACCCATTGGGTATCATTTTTAGTTGCCAAAGATTTTTTTTTGTTGAAAATACAGTTTTCACAGAGGGCAATGATTTTGAATAATTATGGAAATATTGTGATCGGCTATCGAGTTGTTCAGCTGAACCGATATGAAATTTGAAATCTGCGTTAAATTTCGGTTAGGATAGGCCTAATGGGTACCATTTTGAGTCGCCAGAGATTATTTTCTCTTGAATATTCAGTTATCACAGAGGGCAATAATTTCGAATTTCATTCAGCCTGAAACCATGAGCAAAATGGGAGCTCTGTTTCATGTGTAGAAAGATACCATTCTGCAATTTCTGTTGATATCATCATCCATTTAAATTCAATAGAAATTCAGTAAGAAACGGTTAGCAGAATGAGAGCTTTGTGACATGTGTAGAAAGATACCATTCTCCAATTTCCGTCGATATCACCATCTATTTATGTTTAATTGAAATCCAGCCCAAAACGATCAGCAGAAGGAGAGCGTTGTCATATGTGTAGGGAGATACCATTCTCCAATTTCTGTTGATATCATCATCTATTTAAATTCAATTGAAATTGAGTATGGAACGATCAGGAGAATGGGAGCTTTGTTATATTTGTAGAAAAATACCATTCTCCTATTCTGTCCTTATTACACTCCATTCAAATTCAATCGATATCCAGCCTAAAACGATCAGCAGAATGAGGGTGTTGTGATGTTTGTAGAAAGATACCATTCTCCAATTTCTGTTGATATCATCATCCATTTAAATTCAATAGAAATTCTGTATGAAACGATCAGCAGAATAAGTCCCTTGTTATATGTATAGAAAGATAATATCATTCTCCAATTCCTGTTGTTATCATCATCCATTCAACTTCAATTGAAATATGCTTTAAATTTCGGTTCGAATAGGCCTATTGGGTACCATTTTGAGTTACCAGAGATTAATTTCTGTTGAATATTCAGTTTTCACAGAGGGCAATATTTTCACATTTTCGGGATTAAGATCAGTTCTCGAGGTTTTCAGCTGAACCGATGTGAAATTTGTAATCTGCGTTAAATTTCGTTTGGGATTTACCTATTGGAAATCATTTTTAGTCGCCAGCGATTTTTTCTGTTGAAAATTCAGTTTTCACAGATGCAATAACTTCGAACTGCGGATTTTGTGATCGGAGGTCAGGGTTTTCAACTGAACCGTTATGATATTTGTAATCGGTGTTAAATTTCGATTAGGATAGACCTACTGGGTATCATTTTTAGTCGCCAAAGATTTTTTTTGGTTGAAAATAGTGTTTTCACAGCGGGCAATAATTTTGAATTATGGAAATTGTGATCAGCTATCGCGTTTTTCAGCAAACCGATATGAAATTTGTAATCTGCGTTAGTTTCGGTTAGGGTAGGTCTATTGTAAATCATTTTTAGTCGCAAGAGATTTTTTCCTGTTAAAAATTCAGTTTACACGGAGGGCAAAAACTTCCAATTCTGGATTTCGTGTTCGGAGTGCGAGTTTTTCAACTGAACTGATATGAAAATCGTAATCTGCGTTAAACTTGTGTTGGGATAGGCCTAATGCCTACCAGTTTTAGTCGCCAGAGATTTTATTCTGTTGAAAATTCAGTTTTCACAGATGCAATAACTTCGAATTGTGGATTTTGTGATCGGAGGTCGGGTTTTTCAACTGAACTGTTATGAAATTTGTAATCGGCGTTAAATTTTGATTAGGATAGACCCATTGGGTATCATTTTTAGTTGCCAAAGATTTTTTTTTGTTGAAAATACAGTTTTCACAGAGGGCAATGATTTTGAATAATTATGGAAATATTGTGATCGGCTATCGAGTTGTTCAGCTGAACCGATATGAAATTTGAAATCTGCGTTAAATTTCGGTTAGGATAGGCCTAATGGGTACCATTTTGAGTCGCCAGAGATTATTTTCTCTTGAATATTCAGTTATCACAGAGGGCAATAATTTCGAATTTCATTCAGCCTGAAACCATGAGCAAAATGGGAGCTCTGTTTCATGTGTAGAAAGATACCATTCTGCAATTTCTGTTGATATCATCATCCATTTAAATTCAATAGAAATTCAGTAAGAAACGGTTAGCAGAATGAGAGCTTTGTGACATGTGTAGAAAGATACCATTCTCCAATTTCCGTCGATATCACCATCTATTTATGTTTAATTGAAATCCAGCCCAAAACGATCAGCAGAAGGAGAGCGTTGTCATATGTGTGGGGAGATACCATTCTCCAATTTCTGTTGATATCAACATCCATTTAAATTCAATTGAAATTAGGTAAAAAACGATCAGGAGAATGGGAGCTTTGTTATATGTGTAGAAAGATACCATTCTCCTATTCTGTTCTTATCACACTCCATTTAAATTCAATTGATATCCAGCCTATAACGATCAGCAGAAGGAGAGCGTTTTCATATGGGTATGGAGATACCATTCTCCAATTTCTGTTGATATTATCAACCATTTAAATTATATTGAAATTTAGTTTGAAACAATCAGCAGAATGAGAGCTTTGTAATATGTGTAGAAAGATACTATTCTCCAATTCAGTCCTTATCACATTGCATTTAAATTCAATTGAAATCCAGCCTAAAACGATCAGCAGAATGGGAGCGTTCTCATATGTGTAGGGAGATACCATTCTCCAATTTCTGTTGATATCATCATCTATTTAAATTCAATTGAAATTGAGTATGGAACGATCAGGAGAATGGGAGCTTTGTTATATTTGTAGAAAAATACCATTCTCCTATTCTGTCCTTATTACACTCCATTCAAATTCAATCGATATCCAGCCTAAAACGATCAGCAGAATGAGGGTGTTGTGATGTTTGTAGAAAGATACCATTCTCCAATTTCTGTTGATATCATCATCCATTTAAATTCAATAGAAATTCTGTATGAAACGATCAGCAGAATAAGTCCCTTGTTATATGTATAGAAAGATAATATCATTCTCCAATTCCTGTTGTTATCATCATCCATTCAACTTCAATTGAAATATGCTTTAAATTTCGGTTCGAATAGGCCTATTGGGTACCATTTTGAGTTACCAGAGATTAATTTCTGTTGAATATTCAGTTTTCACAGAGGGCAATATTTTCACATTTTCGGGATTAAGATCAGTTCTCGAGGTTTTCAGCTGAACCGATGTGAAATTTGTAATCTGCGTTAAATTTCGTTTGGGATAGACCTATTGGAAATCATTTTTAGTCGCCAGCGATTTTTTCTGTTGAAAATTCAGTTTTCACAGATGCAATAACTTCGAACTGCGGATTTTGTGATCGGAGGTCAGGGTTTTCAACTGAACCGTTATGAAATTTGTAATCGGTGTTAAATTTCGATTAGGATAGACCTACTGGGTATCATTTTTAGTCGCCAAAGATTTTTTTTGGTTGAAAATGGTGTTTTCACAGCGGGCAATGATTTTGAATTATGGAAATTGTGATCAGCTATCGCGTTTTTCAGCAAACCGATATGAAATTTGTAATCTGCGTTAGTTTCGGTTAGGGTAGGTCTATTGTAAATCATTTTTAGTCGCAAGAGATTTTTTCCTGTTGACAATTCAGTTTACACAGAGGGCAACAACTTCGAATTCTGGATTTCGTGTTTGTAGTTCGAGTTTTTCAACTGAACTGATATGAAACTCGTAATCTGCGTTAAACTTCTGTTGGGTTAGGCCTAATGCCTACCAGTTTTAGTCGCCAGAGATTTTATTCTGTTGAAAATTCAGTTTTCACAGATGCAATAACTTCGAATTGTGGATTTTGTGATCGGAGGTCGGGTTTTTCAACTGAACTGTTATGAAATTTGTAATCGGCGTTAAATTTTGATTAGGATAGACCCATTGGGTATCATTTTTAGTTGCCAAAGATTTTTTTTTGTTGAAAATACAGTTTTCACAGAGGGCAATGATTTTGAATAATTATGGAAATATTGTGATTGGCTATCGAGTTGTTCAGCTGAACCGATATTAAATTTGAAATCTGCGTTAAATTTCGGTTAGGGTAGGCCTAATGGGTACCATTTTGAGTCGCCAGAGATTATTTTCTCTTGAATATTCAGTTATCACAGAGGGCAATAATTTCGAATTTCATTCAGCCTGAAACCATGAGCAAAATGGGAGCTCTGTTTCATGTGTAGAAAGATACCATTCTGCAATTTCTGTTGATATCATCATCCATTTAAATTCAATAGAAATTCAGTAAGAAACGGTTAGCAGAATGAGAGCTTTGTGACATGTGTAGAAAGATACCATTCTCCAATTTCCGTCGATATCACCATCTATTTATGTTCAATTAAAATCCAGCCCAAAACGATCAGCAGAAGGAGAGCGTTGTCATATGTGTGGGGAGATACCATTCTCCAATTTCTGTTGATATCAACATCCATTTAAATTCAATTGAAATTAGGTAAAAAACGATCAGGAGAATGGGAGCTTTGTTATATGTGTAGAAAGATACCATTCTCCTATTTTGTTCTTATCACACTCCATTTAAATTCAATTGATATCCAGCCTATAACGATCAGCAGAGGGAGAGCGTTTTCATATGGGTATGGAGATACCATTCTCCAATTTCTGTTGATATTATCAATCATTTAAATTATATTGAAATTTAGTTTGAAACAATCAGCAGAATGAGAGCTTTGTAATATGTGTAGAAAGATACTATTCTCCAATTCAGTCCTTATCACATTGCATTTAAATTCAATTGAAATCCAGCCTAAAACGATCAGCAGAATGGGAGCGTTCTCATATGTGTAGAGAGATACGATTCTCCAATTTCTGTTGATATCATCATCTATTTAAATTCAATTGAAATTGAGTATGGAACGATCAGGAGAATGGGAGCTTTGTTATATTTGTAGAAAAATACCATTCTCCTATTCTGTCCTTATCACACTCCATTCAAATTCAATCGATATCCAGCCTAAAACGATCAGCAGAATGAGGGTGTTGTGATGTTTGTAGAAAGATACCATTCTCCAATTTCTGTTGATATCATCATCCATTTAAATTCAATAGAAATGCTGTATGAGACGATCAGCAGAATAGGTCCCTTGTTATATGTATAGAAAGATAATATCATTCTCCAATTCCTGTTGTTATCATCATCCATTCAACTTCAATTGAAATATGCTTTAAATTTCGGTTCGAATAGGCCTATTGGGTACCATTTTGAGTTACCAGAGATTAATTTCTGTTGAATATTCAGTTTTCACAGAGGGCAATATTTTCACATTTTCGGGATTAAGATCAGTTCTCGAGGTTTTCAGCTGAACCAATGTGAAATTTGTAATCTGCGTTAAATTTCGATTAGGATAGACCTACTGGGTATCATTTTTAGTCGCCAAAGATTTTTTTTGGTTGAAAATAGTGTTTTCACAGCGGGCAATAATTTTGAATTATGGAAATTGTGATCAGCTATCGCGTTTTTCAGCAAACCGATATGAAATTTGTAATCTGCGTTAGTTTTCGGTTAGGGTAGGTCTATTGTAAATTATTTTTAGTCGCAAGAGATTTTTTCCTGTTGAAAATTCAGTTTACACAGAGGCCAACAACTTCGAATTCTGGATTTCGTGTTCGGAGTGCGAGTTTTTCAACTGAACTGATATGAAAATCGTAATCTGCGTTAAACTTGTGTTGGGATAGGCCTAATGCCTACCAGTTTTAGTCGCCAGAGATTTTTTTCGTTGAAAATTCTGTTTTCACAGAGGGCAATGATTTTGAATAATTATGGAAATATTGTGATCGGCTATCGAGTTGTTCAGCTGAACCGATATGAAATTTGAAATCTGCGTTAAATTTCGGTTAGGATAGGCCTAATGGGTACCTTTTTGAGTCGCCAGAGATTATTTTCTCTTGAATATTCAGTTATCACAGAGGGCAATAATTTCGAATTTCATTCAGCCTGAAACCATGAGCAAAATGGGAGCTCTGTTTCATGTGTAGAAAGATACCATTCTGCAATTTCTGTTGATATCAACATCCATTTAAATTCAATTGAAATTAGGTAAAAAACGATCAGGAGAATGGGAGCTTTGTTATATGTGTAGAAAGATACCATTCTCCTATTCTGTTCTTATCACACTCCATTTAAATTCAATTGATATCCAGCCTATAACGATCAGCAGAAGGAGAGCGTTTTCATATGGGTATGGAGATACCATTCTCCAATTTCTGTTGATATTATCAACCATTTAAATTATATTGAAATTTAGTTTGAAACAATCAGCAGAATGAGAGCTTTGTAATATGTGTAGAAAGATACTATTCTCCAATTCAGTCCTTATCACATTGCATTTAAATTCAATTGAAATCCAGCCTAAAACGATCAGCAGAATGGGAGCGTTCTCATATGTGTAGGGAGATACCATTCTCCAATTTCTGTTGATATCATCATCTATTTAAATTCAATTGAAATTGAGTATGGAACGATCAGGAGAATGGGAGCTTTGTTATATTTGTAGAAAAATACCATTCTCCTATTCTGTCCTTATTACACTCCATTCAAATTCAATCGATATCCAGCCTAAAACGATCAGCAGAATGAGGGTGTTGTGATGTTTGTAGAAAGATACCATTCTCCAATTTCTGTTGATATCATCATCCATTTAAATTCAATAGAAATTCTGTATGAAACGATCAGCAGAATAAGTCCCTTGTTATATGTATAGAAAGATAATATCATTCTCCAATTCCTGTTGTTATCATCATCCATTCAACTTCAATTGAAATATGCTTTAAATTTCGGTTCGAATAGGCCTATTGGGTACCATTTTGAGTTACCAGAGATTAATTTCTGTTGAATATTCAGTTTTCACAGAGGGCAATATTTTCACATTTTCGGGATTAAGATCAGTTCTCGAGGTTTTCAGCTGAACCGATGTGAAATTTGTAATCTGCGTTAAATTTCGTTTGGGATAGACCTATTGGAAATCATTTTTAGTCGCCAGCGATTTTTTCTGTTGAAAATTCAGTTTTCACAGATGCAATAACTTCGAACTGCGGATTTTGTGATCGGAGGTCAGGGTTTTCAACTGAACCGTTATGAAATTTGTAATCGGTGTTAAATTTCGATTAGGATAGACCTACTGGGTATCATTTTTAGTCGCCAAAGATTTTTTTTGGTTGAAAATAGTGTTTTCACAGCGGGCAATGATTTTGAATTATGGAAATTGTGATCAGCTATCGCGTTTTTCAGCAAACCGATATGAAATTTGTAATCTGCGTTAGTTTCGGTTAGGGTAGGTCTATTGTAAATCATTTTTAGTCGCAAGAGATTTTTTCCTGTTGACAATTCAGTTTACACAGAGGGCAACAACTTCGAATTCTGGATTTCGTGTTTGTAGTTCGAGTTTTTCAACTGAACTGATATGAAACTCGTAATCTGCGTTAAACTTCTGTTGGGTTAGGCCTAATGCCTACCAGTTTTAGTCGCCAGAGATTTTATTCTGTTGAAAATTCAGTTTTCACAGATGCAATAACTTCGAATTGTGGATTTTGTGATCGGAGGTCGGGTTTTTCAACTGAACTGTTATGAAATTTGTAATCGGCGTTAAATTTTGATTAGGATAGACCCATTGGGTATCATTTTTAGTTGCCAAAGATTTTTTTTTGTTGAAAATACAGTTTTCACAGAGGGCAATGATTTTGAATAATTATGGAAATATTGTGATCGGCTATCGAGTTGTTCAGCTGAACCGATATTAAATTTGAAATCTGCGTTAAATTTCGGTTAGGGTAGGCCTAATGGGTACCATTTTGAGTCGCCAGAGATTATTTTCTCTTGAATATTCAGTTATCACAGAGGGCAATAATTTCGAATTTCATTCAGCCTGAAACCATGAGCAAAATGGGAGCTCTGTTTCATGTGTAGAAAGATACCATTCTGCAATTTCTGTTGATATCATCATCCATTTAAATTCAATAGAAATTCAGTAAGAAACGGTTAGCAGAATGAGAGCTTTGTGACATGTGTAGAAAGATACCATTCTCCAATTTCCGTCGATATCACCATCTATTTATGTTCAATTGAAATCCAGCCCAAAACGATCAGCAGAAGGAGAGCGTTGTCATATGTGTGGGGAGATACCATTCTCCAATTTCTGTTGATATCAACATCCATTTAAATTCAATTGAAATTAGGTAAAAAACGATCAGGAGAATGGGAGCTTTGTTATATGTGTAGAAAGATACCATTCTCCTATTTTGTTCTTATCACACTCCATTTAAATTCAATTGATATCCAGCCTATAACGATCAGCAGAGGGAGAGCGTTTTCATATGGGTATGGAGATACCATTCTCCAATTTCTGTTGATATTATCAATCATTTAAATTATATTGAAATTTAGTTTGAAACAATCAGCAGAATGAGAGCTTTGTAATATGTGTAGAAAGATACTATTCTCCAATTCAGTCCTTATCACATTGCATTTAAATTCAATTGAAATCCAGCCTAAAACGATCAGCAGAATGGGAGCGTTCTCATATGTGTAGAGAGATACGATTCTCCAATTTCTGTTGATATCATCATCTATTTAAATTCAATTGAAATTGAGTATGGAACGATCAGGAGAATGGGAGCTTTGTTATATTTGTAGAAAAATACCATTCTCCTATTCTGTCCTTATCACACTCCATTCAAATTCAATCGATATCCAGCCTAAAACGATCAGCAGAATGAGGGTGTTGTGATGTTTGTGGAAAGATACCATTCTCCAATTTCTGTTGATATCATCATCCATTTAAATTCAATAGAAATGCTGTATGAGACGATCAGCAGAATAGGTCCCTTGTTATATGTATAGAAAGATAATATCATTCTCCAATTCCTGTTGTTATCATCATCCATTCAACTTCAATTGAAATATGCTTTAAATTTCGGTTCGAATAGGCCTATTGGGTACCATTTTGAGTTACCAGAGATTAATTTCTGTTGAATATTCAGTTTTCACAGAGGGCAATATTTTCACATTTTCGGGATTAAGATCAGTTCTCGAGGTTTTCAGCTGAACCAATGTGAAATTTGTAATCTGCGTTAAATTTCGTTTGGGATAGACCTATTGGAAATCATTTTTAGTCGCCAGAGATTTTTTCTGTTGAAAATTCAGTTTTCACAGATGCAATAACTTCGAACTGCGGATTTTGTGATCGGAGGTCAGGGTTTTCAACTGAACCGTTATGAAATTTGTAATCGGCGTTAAATTTCGATTAGGATAGACCTACTGGGTATCATTTTTAGTCGCCAAAGATTTTTTTTGGTTGAAAATAGTGTTTTCACAGCGGGCAATAATTTTGAATTATGGAAATTGTGATCAGCTATCGCGTTTTTCAGCAAACCGATATGAAATTTGTAATCTGCGTTAGTTTTCGGTTAGGGTAGGTCTATCGTAAATTATTTTTAGTCGCAAGAGATTTTTTCCTGTTGAAAATTCAGTTTACACAGAGGCCAACAACTTCGAATTCTGGATTTCGTGTTCGGAGTGCCAGTTTTTCAACTGAACTGATATGAAAATCGTAATCTGCGTTAAACTTGTGTTGGGATAGGCCTAATGCCTACCAGTTTTAGTCGCCAGAGATTTTTTTCGTTGAAAATTCTGTTTTCACAGAGGGCAATGATTTTGAATTATGGAAATTGCGATCATCTAGGTATCGAGTTTTTCAGCTGAACCGATATGAAATTTGTAATCTGCGTTACTTTTCGGTTAGGGTAGGTCTATTGGAAATCATTTTTAGTCGCAAGGGATTTTTTCCTGTTGACAATTCAGTTTACACAGAGGGCAACAACTTCGAATTCTGGATTTCGTGTTTGTAGTTCGAGTTTTTCAACTGAACTGATATGAAACTCGTAATCTGCGTTAAACTTCTGTTGGGTTAGGCCTAATGCCTACCAGTTTTAGTCGCCAGAGATTTTATTCTGTTGAAAATTCAGTTTTCACAGATGCAATAACTTCGAATTGTGGATTTTGTGATCGGAGGTCGGGTTTTTCAACTGAACTGTTATGAAATTTGTAATCGGCGTTAAATTTTGATTAGGATAGACCCATTGGGTATCATTTTTAGTTGCCAAAGATTTTTTTTTTGTTGAAAATACAGTTTTCACAGAGGGCAATGATTTTGAATAATTATGGAAATATTGTGATCGGCTATCGAGTTGTTCAGCTGAACCGATATGAAATTTGAAATCTGCGTTAAATTTCGGTTAGGATAGGCCTAATGGGTACCATTTTGAGTCGCCAGAGATTATTTTCTCTTGAATATTCAGTTATCACAAAGGGCAATAATTTCGAATTTCATTCAGCCTGAAACCATGAGCAAAATGGGAGCTCTGTTTCATGTGTAGAAAGATACCATTCTGCAATTTCTGTTGATATCAACATCCATTTAAATTCAATTGAAATTAGGTAAAAAACGATCAGGAGAATGGGAGCTTTGTTATATGTGTAGAAAGATACCATTCTCCTATTCTGTTCTTATCACACTCCATTTAAATTCAATTGATATCCAGCCTATAACGATCAGCAGAAGGAGAGCGTTTTCATATGGGTATGGAGATACCATTCTCCAATTTCTGTTGATATTATCAACCATTTAAATTATATTGAAATTTAGTTTGAAACAATCAGCAGAATGAGAGCTTTGTAATATGTGTAGAAAGATACCATTCTCCTATTCTGTTCTTATCACACTCCATTTAAATTCAATTGATATCCAGCCTATAACGATCAGCAGAAGGAGAGCGTTTTCATATGGGTATGGAGATACCATTCTCCAATTTCTGTTGATATTATCAACCATTTAAATTATATTGAAATTTAGTTTGAAACAATCAGCAGAATGAGAGCTTTGTAATATGTGTAGAAAGATACTATTCTCCAATTCAGTCCTTATCACATTGCATTTAAATTCAATTGAAATCCAGCCTAAAACGATCAGCAGAATGGGAGCGTTCTCATATGTGTAGGGAGATACCATTCTCCAATTTCTGTTGATATCATCATCCATTTAAATTCAATAGAAATGCTGTATGAGACGATCAGCAGAATAGGTCCCTTGTTATATGTATAGAAAGATAATATCATTCTCCAATTCCTGTTGTTATCATCATCCATTCAACTTCAATTGAAATATGCTTTAAATTTCGGTTCGAATAGGCCTATTGGGTACCATTTTGAGTTACCAGAGATTAATTTCTGTTGAATATTCAGTTTTCACAGAGGGCAATATTTTCACATTTTCGGGATTAAGATCAGTTCTCGAGGTTTTCAGCTGAACCAATGTGAAATTTGTAATCTGCGTTAAATTTCGTTTGGGATAGACCTATTGGAAATCATTTTTAGTCGCCAGAGATTTTTTCTGTTGAAAATTCAGTTTTCACAGATGCAATAACTTCGAACTGCGGATTTTGTGATCGGAGGTCAGGGTTTTCAACTGAACCGTTATGAAATTTGTAATCGGCGTTAAATTTCGATTAGGATAGACCTACTGGGTATCATTTTTAGTCGCGAAAGATTTTTTTTGGTTGAAAATAGTGTTTTCACAGCGGGCAATAATTTTGAATTATGGAAATTGTGATCAGCTATCGCGTTTTTCAGCAAACCGATATGAAATTTGTAATCTGCGTTAGTTTTCGGTTAGGGTAGGTCTATTGTAAATTATTTTTAGTCGCAAGAGATTTTTTCCTGTTGAAAATTCAGTTTACACAGAGGCCAACAACTTCGAATTCTGGATTTCGTGTTCGGAGTGCGAGTTTTTCAACTGAACTGATATGAAAATCGTAATCTGCGTTAAACTTGTGTTGGGATAGGCCTAATGCCTACCAGTTTTAGTCGCCAGAGATTTTTTTCGTTGATAATTCTGTTTTCACAGAGGGCAATGATTTTGAATTATGGAAATTGCGATCATCTAGGTATCGAGTTTTTCAGCTGAACCGATATGAAATTTGTAATCTGCGTTACTTTTCGGTTAGGGTAGGTCTATTGGAAATCATTTTTAGTCGCAAGGGATTTTTTCCTGTTGACAATTCAGTTTACACAGAGGGCAACAACTTCGAATTCTGGATTTCGTGTTTGTAGTTCGAGTTTTTCAACTGAACTGATATGAAACTCGTAATCTGCGTTAAACTTCTGTTGGGTTAGGCCTAATGCCTACCAGTTTTAGTCGCCAGAGATTTTATTCTGTTGAAAATTCAGTTTTCACAGATGCAATAACTTCGAATTGTGGATTTTGTGATCGGAGGTCGGGTTTTTCAACTGAACTGTTATGAAATTTGTAATCGGCGTTAAATTTTGATTAGGATAGACCCATTGGGTATCATTTTTAGTTGCCAAAGATTTTTTTTTTGTTGAAAATACAGTTTTCACAGAGGGCAATGATTTTGAATAATTATGGAAATATTGTGATCGGCTATCGAGTTGTTCAGCTGAACCGATATGAAATTTGAAATCTGCGTTAAATTTCGGTTAGGATAGGCCTAATGGGTACCATTTTGAGTCGCCAGAGATTATTTTCTCTTGAATATTCAGTTATCACAGAGGGCAATAATTTCGAATTTCATTCAGCCTGAAACCATGAGCAAAATGGGAGCTCTGTTTCATGTGTAGAAAGATACCATTCTGCAATTTCTGTTGATATCATCATCCATTTAAATTCAATAGAAATTCAGTAAGAAACGGTTAGCAGAATGAGAGCTTTGTGACATGTGTAGAAAGATACCATTCTCCAATTTCCGTCGATATCACCATCTATTTATGTTTAATTGAAATCCAGCCCAAAACGATCAGCAGAAGGAGAGCGTTGTCATATGTGTGGGGAGATACCATTCTCCAATTTCTGTTGATATCAACATCCATTTAAATTCAATTGAAATTAGGTAAAAAACGATCAGGAGAATGGGAGCTTTGTTATATGTGTAGAAAGATACCATTCTCCTATTCTGTTCTTATCACACTCCATTTAAATTCAATTGATATCCAGCCTATAACGATCAGCAGAAGGAGAGCGTTTTCATATGGGTATGGAGATACCATTCTCCAATTTCTGTTGATATTATCAACCATTTAAATTATATTGAAATTTAGTTTGAAACAATCAGCAGAATGAGAGCTTTGTAATATGTGTAGAAAGATACTATTCTCCAATTCAGTCCTTATCACATTGCATTTAAATTCAATTGAAATCCAGCCTAAAACGATCAGCAGAATGGGAGCGTTCTCATATGTGTAGGGAGATACCATTCTCCAATTTCTGTTGATATCATCATCTATTTAAATTCAATTGAAATTGAGTATGGAACGATCAGGAGAATGGGAGCTTTGTTATATTTGTAGAAAAATACCATTCTCCTATTCTGTCCTTATTACACTCAATTCAAATTCAATCGATATCCAGCCTAAAACGATCAGCAGAATGAGGGTGTTGTGATGTTTGTAGAAAGATACCATTCTCCAATTTCTGTTGATATCATCATCCATTTAAATTCAATAGAAATTCTGTATGAAACGATCAGCAGAATAAGTCCCTTGTTATATGTATAGAAAGATAATATCATTCTCCAATTCCTGTTGTTATCATCATCCATTCAACTTCAATTGAAATATGCTTTAAATTTCGGTTCGAATAGGCCTATTGGGTACCATTTTGAGTTACCAGAGATTAATTTCTGTTGAATATTCAGTTTTCACAGAGGGCAATATTTTCACATTTTCGGGATTAAGATCAGTTCTCGAGGTTTTCAGCTGAACCGATGTGAAATTTGTAATCTGCGTTAAATTTCGTTTGGGATAGACCTATTGGAAATCATTTTTAGTCGCCAGCGATTTTTTCTGTTGAAAATTCAGTTTTCACAGATGCAATAACTTCGAACTGCGGATTTTGTGATCGGAGGTCAGGGTTTTCAACTGAACCGTTATGAAATTTGTAATCGGTGTTAAATTTCGATTAGGATAGACCTACTGGGTATCATTTTTAGTCGCCAAAGATTTTTTTTGGTTGAAAATAGTGTTTTCACAGCGGGCAATGATTTTGAATTATGGAAATTGTGATCAGCTATCGCGTTTTTCAGCAAACCGATATGAAATTTGTAATCTGCGTTAGTTTCGGTTAGGGTAGGTCTATTGTAAATCATTTTTAGTCGCAAGAGAATTTTTCCTGTTGACAATTCAGTTTACACAGAGGGCAACAACTTCGAATTCTGGATTTCGTGTTTGTAGTTCGAGTTTTTCAACTGAACTGATATGAAACTCGTAATCTGCGTTAAACTTCTGTTGGGTTAGGCCTAATGCCTACCAGTTTTAGTCGCCAGAGATTTTATTCTGTTGAAAATTCAGTTTTCACAGATGCAATAACTTCGAATTGTGGATTTTGTGATCGGAGGTCGGGTTTTTCAACTGAACTGTTATGAAATTTGTAATCGGCGTTAAATTTTGATTAGGATAGACCCATTGGGTATCATTTTTAGTTGCCAAAGATTTTTTTTTGTTGAAAATACAGTTTTCACAGAGGGCAATGATTTTGAATAATTATGGAAATATTGTGATCGGCTATCGAGTTGTTCAGCTGAACCGATATTAAATTTGAAATCTGCGTTAAATTTCGGTTAGGGTAGGCCTAATGGGTACCATTTTGAGTCGCCAGAGATTATTTTCTCTTGAATATTCAGTTATCACCACGGTATAAGATGAAGAGGTAGTGACACGAACGTATTCTGACTGTGGTAAACGCTGTCCGTGATTTTGAAGTAGTTCTGAACATCCCGAGCGCAGCGCTCGTGATGAAAGTGATGGGTAATGTACAGAGTCTTATGGGAACGCCGCTACTTTCAAAAATTTATTGCAGGATCAGGAATCAGCCGATGCATTTCATATTTGGCATAAAAATACCATTTAATCTACTCTATAAAATTTTGAAAGAATCACCCTTCGAAGTAAATTCTTGGATTTTTTATAATCTTTGGAAATTTCATCAATACTAGGGTACCAACGGTAACGTCTCGGCGCAGGTGGGGTGTAGAAGGAACCGGGAAACAGCCCGAGTGTTCGCTGCAAACCTAGCGGAAGTTTGTACGTACAACTTCAAAACTGCGGACACGATTTTAGCGTTGTGTCATTACCTCTTCATCTTATACCGTGGTTATCACAGAGGGCAATAATTTCGAATTTCATTCAGCCTGAAACCATGAGCAAAATGGGAGCTCTGTTTCATGTGTAGAAAGATACCATTCTGCAATTTCTGTTGATATCATCATCCATTTAAATTCAATAGAAATTCAGTAAGAAACGGTTAGCAGAATGAGAGCTTTGTGACATGTGTAGAAAGATACCATTCTCCAATTTCCGTCGATATCACCATCTATTTATGTTCAATTGAAATCCAGCCCAAAACGATCAGCAGAAGGAGAGCGTTGTCATATGTGTGGGGAGATACCATTCTCCAATTTCTGTTGATATCAACATCCATTTAAATTCAATTGAAATTAGGTAAAAAACGATCAGGAGAATGGGAGCTTTGTTATATGTGTAGAAAGATACCATTCTCCTATTTTGTTCTTATCACACTCCATTTAAATTCAATTGATATCCAGCCTATAACGATCAGCAGAGGGAGAGCGTTTTCATATGGGTATGGAGATACCATTCTCCAATTTCTGTTGATATTATCAATCATTTAAATTATATTGAAATTTAGTTTGAAACAATCAGCAGAATGAGAGCTTTGTAATATGTGTAGAAAGATACTATTCTCCAATTCAGTCCTTATCACATTGCATTTAAATTCAATTGAAATCCAGCCTAAAACGATCAGCAGAATGGGAGCGTTCTCATATGTGTAGAGAGATACGATTCTCCAATTTCTGTTGATATCATCATCTATTTAAATTCAATTGAAATTGAGTATGGAACGATCAGGAGAATGGGAGCTTTGTTATATTTGTAGAAAAATACCATTCTCCTATTCTGTCCTTATCACACTCCATTCAAATTCAATCGATATCCAGCCTAAAACGATCAGCAGAATGAGGGTGTTGTGATGTTTGTAGAAAGATACCATTCTCCAATTTCTGTTGATATCATCATCCATTTAAATTCAATAGAAATGCTGTATGAGACGATCAGCAGAATAGGTCCCTTGTTATATGTATAGAAAGATAATATCATTCTCCAATTCCTGTTGTTATCATCATCCATTCAACTTCAATTGAAATATGCTTTAAATTTCGGTTCGAATAGGCCTATTGGGTACCATTTTGAGTTACCAGAGATTAATTTCTGTTGAATATTCAGTTTTCACAGAGGGCAATATTTTCACATTTTCGGGATTAAGATCAGTTCTCGAGGTTTTCAGCTGAACCAATGTGAAATTTGTAATCTGCGTTAAATTTCGTTTGGGATAGTCCTATTGCAAATCATTTTTAGTCGCCAGAGATTTTTTCTGTTGAAAATTCAGTTTTCACAGATGCAATAACTTCGAACTGCGGATTTTGTGATCGGAGGTCAGGGTTTTCAACTGAACCGTTATGAAATTTGTAATCGGCGTTAAATTTCGATTAGGATAGACCTACTGGGTATCATTTTTAGTCGCCAAAGATTTTTTTTGGTTGAAAATAGTGTTTTCACAGCGGGCAATAATTTTGAATTATGGAAATTGTGATCAGCTATCGCGTTTTTCAGCAAACCGATATGAAATTTGTAATCTGCGTTAGTTTTCGGTTAGGGTAGGTCTATTGTAAATTATTTTTAGTCGCAAGAGATTTTTTCCTGTTGAAAATTCAGTTTACACAGAGGCCAACAACTTCGAATTCTGGATTTCGTGTTCGGAGTGCGAGTTTTTCAACTGAACTGATATGAAAATCGTAATCTGCGTTAAACTTGTGTTGGGATAGGCCTAATGCCTACCAGTTTTAGTCGCCAGAGATTTTTTTCGTTGAAAATTCTGTTTTCACAGAGGGCAATGATTTTGAATAATTATGGAAATATTGTGATCGGCTATCGAGTTGTTCAGCTGAACCGATATGAAATTTGAAATCTGCGTTAAATTTCGGTTAGGATAGGCCTAATGGGTACCTTTTTGAGTCGCCAGAGTTTATTTTCTCTTGAATATTCAGTTATCACAGAGGGCAATAATTTCGAATTTCATTCAGCCTGAAACCATGAGCAAAATGGGAGCTCTGTTTCATGTGTAGAAAGATACCATTCTGCAATTTCTGTTGATATCATCATCCATTTAAATTCAATAGAAATTCAGTGAGAAACGGTTAGCAGAATGAGAGCTTTGTGACATGTGTAGAAAGATACCATTCTCCAATTTCCGTCGATATCACCATCTATTTATGTTCAATTGAAATCCAGCCCAAAACGATCAGCAGAAGGAGAGCGTTGTCATATGTGTGGGGAGATACCATTCTCCAATTTCTGTTGATATCAACATCCATTTAAATTCAATTGAAATTAGGTAAAAAACGATCAGGAGAATGGGAGCTTTGTTATATGTGTAGAAAGATACCATTCTCCTATTCTGTTCTTATCACACTCCATTTTAATTCAATTGATATCCAGCCTATAACGATCAGCAGAAGGAGAGCGTTTTCATATGGGTATGGAGATACCATTCTCCAATTTCTGTTGATATTATCAACCATTTAAATTATATTGAAATTTAGTTTGAAACAATCAGCAGAATGAGAGCTTTGTAATATGTGTAGAAAGATACTATTCTCCAATTCAGTCCTTATCACATTGCATTTAAATTCAATTGAAATCCAGCCTAAAACGATCAGCAGAATGGGAGCGTTCTCATATGTGTAGGGAGATACCATTCTCCAATTTCTGTTGATATCATCATCTATTTAAATTCAATTGAAATTGAGTATGGAACGATCAGGAGAATGGGAGCTTTGTTATATTTGTAGAAAAATACCATTCTCCTATTCTGTCCTTATCACACTTCATTCAAATTCAATCGATATCCAGCCTAAAACGATCAGCAGAATGAGGGTGTTGTGATATTTGTAGAAAGATACCATTCTCCAATTTCTGTTGATATCATCATCCATTTAAATTCAATAGAAATTCTGTATGAAACGATCAGCAGAATAGGTCCCTTGTTATATGTATAGAAAGATAATATCATTCTCCAATTCCTGTTGTTATCATCATCCATTCAACTTCAATTGAAATATGCTTTAAATTTCGGTTCGAATAGGCCTATTGGGTACCATCTTGAGTTACCAGAGATTAATTTCTGTTGAATATTCAGTTTTCACAGAGGGCAATATTTTCACATTTTCGGGATTAAGATCAGTTCTCGAGGTTTTCAGCTGAACCGATGTGAAATTTGTAATCTGCGTTAAATTTCGTTTGGGATAGACCTATTGGAAATCATTTTTAGTCGCCAGAGATTTTTTCTGTTGAAAATTCAGTTTTCACAGATGCAATAACTTCGAACTGCGGATTTTGTGATCGGAGGTCAGGGTTTTCAACTGAACCGTTATGAAATTTGTAATCGGCGTTAAATTTCGATTAGGATAGACCTACTGGGTATCATTTTTAGTCGCCAAAGATTTTTTTTGGTTGAAAATAGTGTTTTCACAGCGGGCAATAATTTTGAATTATGGAAATTGTGATCAGCTATCGCGTTTTTCAGCAAACCGATATGAAATTTGTAATCTGCGTTAGTTTTCGGTTAGGGTAGGTCTATTGTAAATTATTTTTAGTCGCAAGAGATTTTTTCCTGTTGAAAATTCAGTTTACACAGAGGCCAACAACTTCGAATTCTGGATTTCGTGTTCGGAGTGCGAGTTTTTCAACTGAACTGATATGAAAATCGTAATCTGCGTTAAACTTGTGTTGGGATAGGCCTAATGCCTACCAGTTTTAGTCGCCAGAGATTTTTTTCGTTGAAAACTCTGTTTTCACAGAGGGCAGTGATTTTGAATTATGGAAATTGCGATCATCTAGGTATCGAGTTTTTCAGCTGAACCGATATGAAATTTGTAATCTGCGTTACTTTTCGGTTAGGGTAGGTCTATTGGAAATCATTTTTAGTCGCAAGGGATTTTTTCCTGTTGACAATTCAGTTTACACAGAGGGCAACAACTTCGAATTCTGGATTTCGTGTTTGTAGTTAGAGTTTTTCAACTGAACTGAGATGAAACTCGTAATCTGCGTTAAACTTCTGTTGGGTTAGGCCTAATGCCTACCAGTTTTAGTCGCCAGAGATTTTATTCTGTTGAAAATTCAGTTTTCACAGATGCAATAACTTCGAATTGTGGATTTTGTGATCGCAGGTCGGGTTTTTCAACTGAACTGTTATGAAATTTGTAATCGGCGTTAAATTTTGATTAGGATAGACCCATTGGGTATCATTTTTAGTTGCCAAAGATTTTTTTTTGTTGAAAATACAGTTTTCACAGAGGGCAATGATTTTGAATAATTATGGAAATATTGTGATCGGCTATCGAGTTGTTCAGCTGAACCGATATGAAATTTGAAATCTGCGTTAAATTTCGGTTAGGATAGGCCTAATGGGTAACATTTTGAGTCGCCAGAGATTATTTTCTCTTGAATATTCAGTTATCACAGAGGGCAATAATTTCGAATTTCATTCAGCCTGAAACCATGAGCAAAATGGGAGCTCTGTTTCATGTGTAGAAAGATACCATTCTGCAATTTCTGTTGATATCATCATCCATTTAAATTCAATAGAAATTCAGTAAGAAACGGTTAGCAGAATGAGAGCTTTGTGACATGTGTAGAAAGATACCATTCTCCAATTTCCGTCGATATCACCATCTATTTATGTTCAATTGAAATCCAGCCCAAAACGATCAGCAGAAGGAGAGCGTTGTCATATGTGTGGGGAGATACCATTCTCCAATTTCTGTTGATATCAACATCCATTTAAATTCAATTGAAATTAGGTAAAAAACGATCAGGATAATGGGAGCTTTGTTATATGTGTAGAAAGATACCATTCTCCTATTCTGTTCTTATCACACTCCATTTAAATTCAATTGATATCCAGCCTATAACGATCAGCAGAAGGAGAGCGTTTTCATATGGGTATGGAGATACCATTCTCCAATTTCTGTTGATATTATCAACCATTTAAATTATATTGAAATTAGGTAAAAAACGATCAGGAGAATGGGAGCTTTGTTATATGTGTAGAAAGATACCATTCTCCTATTCTGTTCTTATCACACTCCATTTAAATTCAATTGATATCCAGCTTATAAAGCCTCGTCCACACCAGAGAACAAAAGCATGAGAATGTAAAAGAGAATTGCAGCGCAACGTGCGCGCGCACGCTCACATTCTCCCAGTGGTAAACAAGATTCCCTTCATTCATACAAACGTGGAATCGAAAGAACGAGAGAAAATAGAGGAGAAAACCAACCGTATGTAAACAAAATTAATTATCAGTTGAAGGCGGATTATTTTTTTCACTATTTTTCTTTTTTATTATTATTATTATTGATTTGATTGAATAATAATGAATATGAATGGTTGAAACGGAATACTTGCTGCTGCATTTTAGTTTTGTCTTTTAGAATTTTGCGTACATTCTTTAGATGCGATTTGAGCTCGGCAATCGTGATTATTGGATCTTTTTCTCTGTCTGCAACATGACCAGTACAACAAGTTATAATTTTAATCAAACTTCTCAATCAACAATATGTACACTCAACTGCGAGAGCACTTACCTTCTGAAGGCCACGCATTGTACACTTTTTTCCAAAGTACCTGTTTCAATTGCGAGTCTTTATATTTCTCATGCGTCACTTCCCACAATGGATTGTAGGGTCGCAATCCATTTAGAAAGAGCACAAACCGGTCTGCCGTCCAACTCGCCTTCTTTTTCTTGCCCGTGGCATCTTTCTTCGTTTTCTATCATCAACATATTATATGAAAATTAAAAAATTATTCCTAGTTGCTTCAAGTTGACAATAATAATCAAAGTCATTATTATTAAAGAATATACTTCACCTTAACTGATGACATTTTGTCCGACTTTATTAACAACAAAACAAGCCAGATCCTTCCGCGTTCATGTCACACAATGAAAACACACTTTTATTCTTTTCATTTATTTAAAATTGAAAATCATTTCTCTCCCGCCAAAACAAGAAATGTGATAAAAATGATAAAAAAAAAAATACAAACAGTGGCTATTCTCCCGTACATTCTCTCGAAAAGTCAAACATGCTCGACTTCTCATTCTCTTCATATTTTCTCCCAACGTTCGGTTTTCGTTCGGTTGAAGCTCCGCCCACTTCATATTCTCACGCACATTCTCCACATAAAACCTCTCGTGTGGACGAGGCTTAACGATCAGCAGAAGGAGAGCGTTTTCATATGGGTATGGAGATACCATTCTCCAATTTCTGTTGATATTATCAAACATTTAAATTATATTGAAATTTAGTTTGGAACAATCAGCAGAATGAGAGCTTTGTAATATGTGTAGAAAGATACTATTCTCCAATTCAGTCCTTATCACATTGCATTTAAATTCAATTGAAATCCAGCCTAAAACGATCAGCAGAATGGGAGCGTTCTCATATGTGTAGAGAGATACGATTCTCCAATTTCTGTTGATATCATCATCTATTTAAATTCAATTGAAATTGAGTATGGAACGATCAGGAGAATGGGAGCTTTGTTATATTTGTAGAAAAATACCATTCTCCTATTCTGTCCTTATCACACTCCATTCAAATTCAATCGATATCCAGCCTAAAACGATCAGCAGAATGAGGGTGTTGTGATATTTGTAGAAAGATACCATTCTCCAATTTCTGTTGATATCATCATCCATTTAAATTCAATAGAAATGCTGTATGAGACGATCAGCAGAATAGGTCACTTGTTATATGTATAGAAAGATAATATCATTCTCCAATTCCTGTTGTTATCATCATCCATTCAACTACAATTGAAATATGCTTTAAATTTCGGTTCGAATAGGCCTATTGGGTACCATTTTGAGTTACCAGAGATTAATTTCTGTTGAATATTCAGTTTTCACAGAGGGCAATATTTTCACATTTTCGGGATTAAGATCAGTTCTCGAGGTTTTCAGCTGAACCAATGTGAAATTTGTAATCTGCGTTAAATTTCGTTTGGGATAGACCTATTGGAAATCATTTTTAGTCGCCAGAGATTTTTTCTGTTGAAAATTCAGTTTTCACAGATGCAATAACTTCGAACTGCGGATTTTGTGATCGGAGGTCAGGGTTTTCAACTGAACCGTTATGAAATTTGTAATCGGCGTTAAATTTCGATTAGGATAGACCTACTGGGTATCATTTTTAGTCGCCAAAGATTTTTTTTGGTTGAAAATAGTGTTTTCACAGCGGGCAATAATTTTGAATTATGGAAATTGTGATCAGCTATCGCGTTTTTCAGCAAACCGATATGAAATTTGTAATCTGCGTTAGTTTTCGGTTAGGGTAGGTCTATTGTAAATTATTTTTAGTCGCAAGAGATTTTTTCCTGTTGAAAATTCAGTTTACACAGAGGCCAACAACTTCGAATTCTGGATTTCGTGTTCGGAGTGCGAGTTTTTCAACTGAACTGATATGAAAATCGTAATCTGCGTTAAACTTGTGTTGGGATAGGCCTAATGCCTACCAGTTTTAGTCGCCAGAGATTTTTTTCGTTGAAAATTCTGTTTTCACAGAGGGCAATGATTTTGAATTATGGAAATTGCGATCATCTAGGTATCGAGTTTTTCAGCTGAACCGATATGAAATTTGTAATCTGCGTTACTTTTCGGTTAGGGTAGGTCTATTGGAAATCATTTTTAGTCGCAAGGGATTTTTTCCTGTTGACAATTCAGTTTACACAGAGGGCAACAACTTCGAATTCTGGATTTCGTGTTTGTAGTTCGAGTTTCTCAACTGAACTGATATGAAACTCGTAATCTGCGTTAAACTTCTGTTGGGTTAGGCCTAATGCCTACCAGTTTTAGTCGCCAGAGATTTTATTCTGTTAAAAATTCAGTTTTCACAGATGCAATAACTTCGAATTGTGGATTTTGTGATCGGAGGTCGGGTTTTTCAACTGAACTGTTATGAAATTTGTAATCGGCGTTAAATTTTGATTAGGATAGACCCATTGGGTATCATTTTTAGTTGCCAAAGATTTTTTTTTGTTGAAAATACAGTTTTCACAGAGGGCAATGATTTTGAATAATTATGGAAATATTGTGATCGGCTATCGAGTTGTTCAGCTGAACCGATATGAAATTTGAAATCCGCGTTAAATTCCGGTTAGGATAGGCCTAATGGGTACCATTTTGAGTCGCCAGAGATTATTTTCTCTTGAATATTCAGTTATCACAGAGGGCAATAATTTCGAATTTCATTCAGCCTGAAACCATGAGCAAAATGGGAGCTCTGTTTCATGTGTAGAAAGATACCATTCTGCAATTTCTGTTGATATCATCATCCATTTAAATTCAATAGAAATTCAGTAAGAAACGGTTAGCAGAATGAGAGCTTTGTGACATGTGTAGAAAGATACCATTCTCCAATTTCCGTCGATATCACCATCTATTTATGTTCAATTGAAATCCAGCCCAAAACGATCAGCAGAAGGAGAGCGTTGTCATATGTGTGGGGAGATACCATTCTCCAATTTCTGTTGATATCAACATCCATTTAAATTCAATTGAAATTAGGTAAAAAACGATCAGGAGAATGGGAGCTTTGTTGTATGTGTAGAAAGATACCATTCTCCTATTTTGTTCTTATCACACTCCATTTAAATTCAATTGATATCCAGCCTATAACGATCAGCAGAGGGAGAGCGTTTTCATATGGGTATGGAGATACCATTCTCCAGTTTCTGTTGATATTATCAACCATTTAAATTATATTGAAATTTAGTTTGAAACAATCAGCAGAATGAGAGCTTTGTAATATGTGTAGAAAGATACTATTCTCCAATTCAGTCCTTATCACATTGCATTTAAATTCAATTGAAATCCAGCCTAAAACGATCAGCAGAATGGGAGCGTTCTCATATGTGTAGAGAGATACGATTCTCCAATTTCTGTTGATATCATCATCTATTTAAATTCAATTGAAATTGAGTATGGAACGATCAGGAGAATGGGAGCTTTGTTATATTTGTAGAAAAATACCATTCTCCTATTCTGTCCTTATCACACTCCATTCAAATTCAATCGATATCCAGCCTAAAACGATCAGCAGAATGAGGGTGTTGTGATGTTTGTAGAAAGATACCATTCTCCAATTTCTGTTGATATCATCATCCATTTAAATTCAATAGAAATGCTGTATGAGACGATCAGCAGAATAGGTCCCTTGTTATATGTATAGAAAGATAATATCATTCTCCAATTCCTGTTGTTATCATCATCCATTCAACTTCAATTGAAATATGCTTTAAATTTCGGTTCGAATAGGCCTATTGGGTACCATTTTGAGTTACCAGAGATTAATTTCTGTTGAATATTCAGTTTTCACAGAGGGCAATATTTTCACATTTTCGGGATTAAGATCAGTTCTCGAGGTTTTCAGCTGAACCAATGTGAAATTTGTAATCTGCGTTAAATTTCGATTAGGATAGACCTACTGGGTATCATTTTTAGTCGCCAAAGATTTTTTTTGGTTGAAAATAGTGTTTTCACAGCGGGCAATAATTTTGAATTATGGAAATTGTGATCAGCTATCGCGTTTTTCAGCAAACCGATATGAAATTTGTAATCTGCGTTAGTTTTCGGTTAGGGTAGGTCTATTGTAAATTATTTTTAGTCGCAAGAGATTTTTTCCTGTTGAAAATTCAGTTTACACAGAGGCCAACAACTTCGAATTCTGGATTTCGTGTTCGGAGTGCGAGTTTTTCAACTGAACTGATATGAAAATCGTAATCTGCGTTAAACTTGTGTTGGGATAGGCCTAATGCCTACCAGTTTTAGTCGCCAGAGATTTTTTTCGTTGAAAATTCTGTTTTCACAGAGGGCAATGATTTTGAATAATTATGGAAATATTGTGATCGGCTATCGAGTTGTTCAGCTGAACCGATATGAAATTTGAAATCTGCGTTAAATTTCGGTTAGGATAGGCCTAATGGGTACCTTTTTGAGTCGCCAGAGATTATTTTCTCTTGAATATTCAGTTATCACAGAGGGCAATAATTTCGAATTTCATTCAGCCTGAAACCATGAGCAAAATGGGAGCTCTGTTTCATGTGTAGAAAGATACCATTCTGCAATTTCTGTTGATATCATCATCCATTTAAATTCAATAGAAATTCAGTCAGAAACGGTTAGCAGAATGAGAGCTTTGTGACATGTGTAGAAAGATACCATTCTCCAATTTCCGTCGATATCACCATCTATTTATGTTCAATTGAAATCCAGCCCAAAACGATCAGCAGAAGGAGAGCGTTGTCATATGTGTGGGGAGATACCATTCTCCAATTTCTGTTGATATCAACATCCATTTAAATTCAATTGAAATTAGGTAAAAAACGATCAGGATAATGGGAGCTTTGTTATATGTGTAGAAAGATACCATTCTCCTATTCTGTTCTTATCACACTCCATTTAAATTCAATTGATATCCAGCCTATAACGATCAGCAGAAGGAGAGCGTTTTCATATGGGTATGGAGATACCATTCTCCAATTTCTGTTGATATTATTAACCATTTAAATTATATTGAAATTTAGTTTGAAACAATCAGCAGAATGAGAGCTTTGTAATATGTGTAGAAAGATACTATTCTCCAATTCAGTCCTTATCACATTGCATTCAAATTCAATTGAAATCCAGCCTAAAACGATCAGCAGAAGGAGAGCGTTTTCATATGTGTAGGGAGATACCATTCTCCAATTTCTGTTGATATCATCATCTATTTAAATTCAATTGAAATTGAGTATGGAACGATCAGGAGAATGGGAGCTTTGTTATATTTGTAGAAAAATACCATTCTCCTATTCTGTCCTTATCACACTTCATTCAAATTCAATCGATATCCAGCCTAAAACGATCAGCAGAATGAGGGTGTTGTGATATTTGTAGAAAGATACCATTCTCCAATTTCTGTTGATATCATCATCCATTTAAATTCAATAGAAATTCTGTATGAAACGATCAGCAGAATAGGTCCCTTGTTATATGTATAGAAAGATAATATCATTCTCCAATTCCTGTTGTTATCATCATCCATTCAACTTCAATTGAAATATGCTTTAAATTTCGGTTCGAATAGGCCTATTGGGTACCATTTTGAGTTACCAGAGATTAATTTCTGTTGAATATTCAGTTTTCACAGAGGGCAATATTTTCACATTTTCGGGATTAAGATCAGTTCTCGAGGTTTTCAGCTGAACCGATGTGAAATTTGTAATCTGCGTTAAATTTCGTTTGGGATAGACCTATTGGAAATCATTTTTAGTCGCCAGAGATTTTTTCTGTTGAAAATTCAGTTTTCACAGATGCAATAACTTCGAACTGCGGATTTTGTGATCGGAGGTCAGGGTTTTCAACTGAACCGTTATGAAATTTGTAATCGGCGTTAAATTTCGATTAGGATAGACCTACTGGGTATCATTTTTAGTCGCCAAAGATTTTTTTTGGTTGAAAATAGTGTTTTCACAGCGGGCAATAATTTTGAATTATGGAAATTGTGATCAGCTATCGCGTTTTTCAGCAAACCGATATGAAATTTGTAATCTGCGTTAGTTTTCGGTTAGGGTAGGTCTATTGTAAATTATTTTTAGTCGCAAGAGATTTTTTCCTGTTGAAAATTCAGTTTACACAGAGGCCAACAACTTCGAATTCTGGATTTCGTGTTCGGAGTGCGAGTTTTTCAACTGAACTGATATGAAAATCGTAATCTGCGTTAAACTTGTGTTGGGATAGGCCTAATGCCTACCAGTTTTAGTCGCCAGAGATTTTTTTCGTTGAAAATTCTGTTTTCACAGAGGGCAATGATTTTGAATTATGGAAATTGCGATCATCTAGGTATCGAGTTTTTCAGCTGAACCGATATGAAATTTGTAATCTGCGTTACTTTTCGGTTAGGGTAGGTCTATTGGAAATCATTTTTAGTCGCAAGGGATTTTTTCCTGTTGACAATTCAGTTTACACAGAGGGCAACAACTTCGAATTCTGGATTTCGTGTTTGTAGTTCGAGTTTTTCAACTGAACTGATATGAAACTCGTAATCTGCGTTAAACTTCTGTTGGGTTAGGCCTAATGCCTACCAGTTTTAGTCGCCAGAGATTTTATTCTGTTAAAAATTCAGTTTTCACAGATGCAATAACTTCGAATTGTGGATTTTGTGATCGGAGGTCGGGTTTTTCAACTGAACTGTTATGAAATTTGTAATCGGCGTTAAATTTTGATTAGGATAGACCCATTGGGTATCATTTTTAGTTGCCAAAGATTTTTTTTTGTTGAAAATACAGTTTTCACAGAGGGCAATGATTTTGAATAATTATGGAAATATTGTGATCGGCTATCGAGTTGTTCAGCTGAACCGATATGAAATTTGAAATCTGCGTTAAATTTCGGTTAGGATAGGCCTAATGGGTACCATTTTGAGTCGCCAGAGATTATTTTCTCTTGAATATTCAGTTATCACAGAGGGCAATAATTTCGAATTTCATTCAGCCTGAAACCATGAGCAAAATGGGAGCTCTGTTTCATGTGTAGAAAGATACCATTCTGCAATTTCTGTTGATATCATCATCCATTTAAATTCAATAGAAATTCAGTAAGAAACGGTTAGCAGAATGAGAGCTTTGTGACATGTGTAGAAAGATACCATTCTCCAATTTCCGTCGATATCACCATCTATTTATGTTCAATTGAAATCCAGCCCAAAACGATCAGCAGAAGGAGAGCGTTGTCATATGTGTGGGGAGATACCATTCTCCAATTTCTGTTGATATCAACATCCATTTAAATTCAATTGAAATTAGGTAAAAAACGATCAGGATAATGGGAGCTTTGTTATATGTGTAGAAAGATACCATTCTCCTATTCTGTTCTTATCACACTCCATTTAAATTCAATTGATATCCAGCCTATAACGATCAGCAGAAGGAGAGCGTTTTCATATGGGTATGGAGATACCATTCTCCAATTTCTGTTGATATTATTAACCATTTAAATTATATTGAAATTTAGTTTGAAACAATCAGCAGAATGAGAGCTTTGTAATATGTGTAGAAAGATACTATTCTCCAATTCAGTCCTTATCACATTGCATTCAAATTCAATTGAAATCCAGCCTAAAACGATCAGCAGAAGGAGAGCGTTTTCATATGTGTAGGGAGATACCATTCTCCAATTTCTGTTGATATCATCATCTATTTAAATTCAATTGAAATTGAGTATGGAACGATCAGGAGAATGGGAGCTTTGTTATATTTGTAGAAAAATACCATTCTCCTATTCTGTCCTTATCACACTTCATTCAAATTCAATCGATATCCAGCCTAAAACGATCAGCAGAATGAGGGTGTTGTGATATTTGTAGAAAGATACCATTCTCCAATTTCTGTTGATATCATCATCCATTTAAATTCAATAGAAATTCTGTATGAAACGATCAGCAGAATAGGTCCCTTGTTATATGTATAGAAAGATAATATCATTCTCCAATTCCTGTTGTTATCATCATCCATTCAACTTCAATTGAAATATGCTTTAAATTTCGGTTCGAATAGGCCTATTGGGTACCATTTTGAGTTACCAGAGATTAATTTCTGTTGAATATTCAGTTTTCACAGAGGGCAATATTTTCACATTTTCGGGATTAAGATCAGTTCTCGAGGTTTTCAGCTGAACCGATGTGAAATTTGTAATCTGCGTTAAATTTCGTTTGGGATAGACCTATTGGAAATCATTTTTAGTCGCCAGAGATTTTTTCTGTTGAAAATTCAGTTTTCACAGATGCAATAACTTCGAACTGCGGATTTTGTGATCGGAGGTCAGGGTTTTCAACTGAACCGTTATGAAATTTGTAATCGGCGTTAAATTTCGATTAGGATAGACCTACTGGGTATCATTTTTAGTCGCCAAAGATTTTTTTTGGTTGAAAATAGTGTTTTCACAGCGGGCAATAATTTTGAATTATGGAAATTGTGATCAGCTATCGCGTTTTTCAGCAAACCGATATGAAATTTGTAATCTGCGTTAGTTTTCGGTTAGGGTAGGTCTATTGTAAATTATTTTTAGTCGCAAGAGATTTTTTCCTGTTGAAAATTCAGTTTACACAGAGGCCAACAACTTCGAATTCTGGATTTCGTGTTCGGAGTGCGAGTTTTTCAACTGAACTGATATGAAAATCGTAATCTGCGTTAAACTTGTGTTGGGATAGGCCTAATGCCTACCAGTTTTAGTCGCCAGAGATTTTTTTCGTTGAAAATTCTGTTTTCACAGAGGGCAATGATTTTGAATTATGGAAATTGCGATCATCTAGGTATCGAGTTTTTCAGCTGAACCGATATGAAATTTGTAATCTGCGTTACTTTTCGGTTAGGGTAGGTCTATTGGAAATCATTTTTAGTCGCAAGGGATTTTTTCCTGTTGACAATTCAGTTTACACAGAGGGCAACAACTTCGAATTCTGGATTTCGTGTTTGTAGTTCGAGTTTTTCAACTGAACTGATATGAAACTCGTAATCTGCGTTAAACTTCTGTTGGGTTAGGCCTAATGCCTACCAGTTTTAGTCGCACGAGATTTTATTCTGTTGAAAATTCAGTTTTCACAGATGCAATAACTTCGAATTGCGGATTTTGTGATCGGAGGTCAGGTTTTTCAACTGAACCGTTATGAAATTTGTAATCGGCGTTGAATATCGATTAGGGTAGACCTATTGGGTATCATTTTTAGTCGCCAGAGATTTTTTTTTGTTGAAAATTCTGTTTTGACAGAGGGCAATGATTTTGAATTATGGAAATTGTGATCATCTAGGTATCGAGTTTTTCAGCTGAAACGATATTAAATTTATTGTAATCTGCGTTACTCTTCGGTTAGGGTAGGTCTATTGGAAACCATTTTTAGTCGCAAGGGATTTTTTCCTGTTGACAATTGAGTTTACACAGAGGGCAAAAACTTCGAATTCCGGATTTCGTGTTTGTAGTTCGAGTTTTTCAACTGAACTGATATGAAACTCGTAATCTGGGTTGAATTTCGATTAGGATAGACCTACTGGGTATCATTTTTAGTCGCCAAAGATTTCTTATTGGTTGAAAATAGTGTCTTCACAGCGGGCAATGATTTTGAATTATTCAAATTGTGATCGGATATCGAGTTTTTCAGCTGAACCGATATGAAATTTGTAATCGGCGTTGAATTTCGAATAGGGTAAGCCTAATAGGTACCATCTTGAGTCGCCAGAGATTATTTTCTCTTGAATATTCAGTCATCACAGAGGGCAATAATTTCGAATTTCATTCAGCCTGAAACTATGAACAGAATGGGAGCTCTATTATATGTGTAGAAAGATACCATTCTGCAATTTCTGTTGATATCATCATAATCTATTTAAATTCAATTGAAATTAAGTAGGAAACGATCAGGAGAATGGGAGCTCTGTTATATCTGTCGAAAGATACCATTCTCCTATTCTGTCCTTCTCACATTCCATTCAAATTCAATTGATATCCAGCCTATAACGATCAGCAGAAGGAGAGCGTTTTCATATGAGTAAGGAGATACCATTCTCCAATTTCTGGTGATATTATCAACCATTTAAATTCGATTGAAATATAGTTTGAAACAATCAGCAGAAAGAGAGCTTTGTAATATGTGTAGAAAGATACTATTCTCCAGTTCAGACCTTATCACATTGCATTTAAATTCAATCGAAATCGAGCCTAAAACGATCAGCAGAAGGAGAGCGTTCTCATATGTGTAGGGAGATACCATTCTCCAATTTCTGTTGATATCATCATTTATTTGAATTTACTTGAAGTTAAGTAAGAAACGATCAGGAGAATGGGAGCTTTGTTATATGTGTAGAAAGATACCATTCTCCTATTCTGTCCTTCTCACACTCGATTTAAATACAATTGATATCCAGCCTATAACGATCAGCAGAAGGAGAGCGTTTTCATATGGGTAAGGAGACACCATTCTCCAATTTCTCTTGATATTATCAACCATTTAAATTCGATTGAAATTTAGTTTGTAACAATCAGCAGAATGAGAGCTTTGTAATATGTGTAGAAAGATACTATTCTCCAATTTCCGTCGATATCACCATCTATTTAAATTCAATTGAAATTCAGCCCAAAACTATCAGCAGAAGGAGAGCGTTCTCATATGTGTAGGGAGATACCATTCTCCAATTTCTGTTGATATCATCATCCATTTAAATTCAGTAGAAATTTAGTATGAAACGATCAGCAGGATAGGTTCCTTGTTATATGTATAGAAAGATAATATCATTCTCCAATTCCTGTTGTTATCATCATCCATTTAACTTCAATTGAAATATGCTTTAAATTTCGGTTAGAATAGGCCTTATTGGGTACCATTTTGAGTTACCAGAGATTTTTTTCTGTTGAATATTCAGTTTTCACAGAGGGCAATATTTTCAAACTTTCGGGATTGTGATCGGTTCTCGAGTTTTTCAGCTGAACCGATATGAAATTTGTAATCGGCGTTAGATTTCGGTCCGCGTAGGCCTAGCTATTGGGTACCATTTTTAGTCGCCAGAGATTATATTTTTCTGTTGAATAATCAGTTTTCACTGAGGGAAATGATTTCGAACTTTGGAATTTGTGATCGGAGGTTCGAGTTTTTGCAGCTGAACCGATATGAAATTTGTAATCTGCGTTAGTTTTCGGTTAGGGTAGGTCTATTGTAAATCATTTTTAGTCACATGAGATTTTTTCCTGTTGAAAATTCAGTTTACACAGAGGGAAAAAACTTCGAATTCTGGATTTCGTGTTCGGAGTTCGAGTTTTTCAACTGAACTGATATGAAAATCGTAATCTGCGTTAAACTTCTGTTGGGATAGACGTAATGCCTCCCAGTTTTAGTCGCCAGAGATTTTTTTCGTTGAAAATTCTGTTTTCACAGAGGGCAATGATTTTAATTATGGAAATTGTGATCATCTAGGTATCGAGTTTTTCAGCTGAACCGATATGAAATTTGTAACCTGCGTTACTTTTCGGTTAGGGTAGGTCTATTGGAAATCATTTCTAGTCGCAAGGCATTTTTTCCTGTTGAAAATTCAGTTTACACAGAGGGCAACAACTTCGAATTCTGGATTTCGTGTTCGTAGTTCGAGTTTTTCAACTGAACTGATATGAAACTCGTAATCTGCGTTAAACTTCTGTTGGGTTAGGCCTAATGCCTACCAGTTTTAGTCGCCAGAGATTTTATTCTGTTGAAAATTCAGTTTTCACAGATGCAATAACTTCGAATTGCGGATTTTGTGATCGGAGGTCAGGTTTTTCAACTGAACCGTTATGAAATTGGTAATCAGCGTTAAATTTCGATTAGGATAGATCTACTGGGTATCATTTTTAGTCGCCAAAGATTTTTTTTTGGTTGAAAATAGTGTTTTGACAGAGGGCAATGATTTTGAATTATGCAAATTGTGATAGGCTATCGAGTTTTTCAGCTGAACCGATATGAAATTTGTAATTTGCGTTGAATTTCGAATAGGATAGGCCTGATAGGTACCATTTTGAGTCGCCAGAGAATATTTTCTCCTGAATATTCAGTTATCACAGAGGGCAATAATTTCGAATTTCATTCAGCCTGAAACCATGAGCAGAATGGGAGCTCTATTATATGTGTAGAAAGATACCATTCTGCAATGACTGTTGATATCATCATCCATTTAAATTCAATAGAAATTCAGTAAGAAACGGTTAGCAGAATGAGAGCTTTGTGACATGTGTAGAAAGATACTTTTCTCCAATTTCCGTCGATATCACCATCTATTTAAATTCAATTGAAATTAAGTAAGAAACGATCAGGAGAATGGGAGCAGCTCAAAATTTGAAAATCTTATAGCTTCGATAATGTATTTAGATAGAAAATATTTAATATCTTGATTTAACTGAAAATAAATGTGATAGGCACTCGGTTCTTCAAGTCTGTGTGAATTTTCAGAACCCCCGTACCTTTTTACCCTGGCAATCGGTCTGTCTGCTCAAGAGAGCAAGAAAGATATTATTTTGCAGTTTCTGTCTTTTAGTTTGTGTTCGTAGTTGATTGTCATTTAAATGGAAGAAGAAAATTCTCTCTTTTGTGGGAGTTAATTTCGATTCTATCTCTTATTTCTTCGTACCTATGCGCAGATAAAATACCATTTTGAAAGTAATTCTGGGGCACTTGGGTTTTCTCCCTCGCGCGAGCTACTTTTTCAACATTTCTAACTAACTCGAAAAATTCTGAAAATTCTCTAATTTTAATACTGAATATTTTACTGTTTTTAAAGCAAAATAATGAATCATTTTACTCTTTTTTTCTTTTCGAGTAGGTAGTTCGAAAATTTTTGAAATTTTGTAGGTATCATATTTCTATTATTTTTTTCTTTTTTTAACTCTATCCATTCTGGCGCACCTGACTTTTCTCTGTCGCGCAACCTACTTTTTCATCATTTTCCAATACTTCTAAAATAAAAAAAAACTCACAATTTTTACGTAATTATGTTCACAATTCTTCTTAAAAGTACAATCTTGTTTTTGAATCATTGAGGACAATTTTTTAGTCTTCATCAAGTGTGCTGCGAGACTTTTCACAGAGGGCAATAATTTCGAATTATGGAAATTGTGATGGTTGATGAAGTTTTTCAGTTGAACCGATATGAAATTCGTAATCTGCTTTGAATTTCGGTTAGGATAGGCCTATTTGGTACCTTTTTTAGTCGCCGGAAATTTTTTTCTGTTTCACAGAGGGCAATAATTTCGAATTTTGGAAATTGTGATTGGTGGTGTCGAAAACTATTGTACTCGACTTGACTCTCTAATACATAGTCAATGAGGATTGTTGGTTACCGGTCTCTAAGGGACTATATAAGATGGGTATTCGCAAGTGATAATAATCTAGCTGATAAACAGTCAGGAGGAGCAGTTATTTGGGAATCAGAACAATCAGACGCTGAATAACTGCTCCTCTCACACTTTATCAACCAGATTATTATCACTTGCGCATACCTATCTTATAAATATAGTTCCTTACGGTCACTGGTTCGTTACCGGTTTTCTCCCACTCCGCTGAGGGTAGTCTTATTGTCCCCTCTGTCAAGGGTTGTCAGACGTTTCCCCTACAACTTTCTCCAATCTACCTTTCTTGTAACAAGATGCAGCGCCTTGCTGGCATTCCTGTTATAGCAATTAGTTGTGTACCACTGATTTATTGTCGCCGTAACACCCGTTTACGCGTTGCTGTGTGAGTCGCTTTGTGACCCGTTTATCGCCGCTGTGTTTGTCTTATTTCGCCTTCTTTTACGCGCATAATGAGTCGCGTTATGGAAACCAACGAGGTCAGAAACATTAATATTATTATTATGATTATTATATGAAACATATCAGGAGTTCGCGCAGGTTCTCTATTCTCTACAATCTCGGAGAAAGCCTTTCTGGTCTAGGCCGGATTGCACCGCGATCAATTATGAAAGCTGATCTAGAAATACCAATGATTGTTGAGTTGTGTACCTTTCACAGACCGGCTAACCAATTGTTCGAGATAGGTTGAAAATTTTTACGGGGATCGATCGAGGGCGTCGAGACGCATCTAGTCCACCACTTCACCTCCAGTTTTGAGCCGTCTAGACGACGGGACAGTTTTTTGGCCGTAAATCGCTAACCGTTCGAGATAGGTTAAAAATTTTTACGGGGATCGATCGAGGGCGTCGAGACGCATCTAGTCCACCACTTCACCTCCAGTTTTGAGCCGTCTAGACGACGGGACAGTTTTTTGGCCGTAAATCGCTAACCGTTCGAGATAGGTTAAAAATTTTTACGGGGATCGATCGAGGGCGTCGAGACGCATCTAGTCCACCACTTCACCTCCAGTTTTGAGCCGTCTAGACGACGGGACAGTTTTTTGGCCGTAAATCGCTAACCGTTCGAGATAGGTTAAAAATTTTTACGGGGATCGATCGAGGGCGTCGAGACGCATCTAGTCCACCACTTCACCTCCAGTTTTGAGCCGTCTAGACGACGGGACAGTTTTTTGGCCGTAAATCGCTAACCGTTCGAGATAGGTTAAAAATTTTTACGGGGATCGATCGAGGGCGTCGAGACGCATCTAGTCCACCACTTCACCTCCAGTTTTGAGCCGTCTAGACGACGGGACAGTTTTTTGGCCGTAAATCGCTAACCGTTCGAGATAGGTTAAAAATTTTTACGGGGATCGATCGAGGGCGTCGAGACGCATCTAGTCCACCACTTCACCTCCAGTTTTGAGCCGTCTAGACGACGGGACAGTTTTTTGGCCGTAAATCGCTAACCGTTCGAGATGGGTTGAAAATTTTTACGGGGATCGATCGAGGGCGTCGAGACGCATCTAGTCCACCACTTCACCTCCAGTTTTGAGCCGTTTAGACGACGGGACAGTTTTTTGGCCGTAAATCGCTAACCGTTCGAGATAGGTTGAAAATTTTTACGGGGATCGATCGAGGGCGTCGAGACGCATCTAGTCCACCACTTCACCTCCAGTTTTGAGCCGTCTAGACGACGGGACAGTTTTTTGGCCGTAAATCGCTAACCGTTCGAGATAGGTTAAAAATTTTTACGGGGATCGATCGAGGGCGTCGAGACGCATCTAGTCCACCACTTCACCTCCAGTTTTGAGCCGTCTAGACGACGGGACAGTTTTTTGGCCGTAAATCGCTAACCGTTCGAGATAGGTTAAAAATTTTTACGGGGATCGATCGAGGGCGTCGAGACGCATCTAGTCCACCACTTCACCTCCAGTTTTGAGCCGTCTAGACGACGGGACAGTTTTTTGGCCGTAAATCGCTAACCGTTCGAGATAGGTTAAAAATTTTTACGGGGATCGATCGAGGGCGTCGAGACGCATCTAGTCCACCACTTCACCTCCAGTTTTGAGCCGTCTAGACGACGGGACAGTTTTTTGGCCGTAAATCGCTAACCGTTCGAGATAGGTTAAAAATTTTTACGGGGATCGATCGAGGGCGTCGAGACGCATCTAGTCCACCACTTCACCTCCAGTTTTGAGCCGTCTAGACGACGGGACAGTTTTTTGGCCGTAAATCGCTAACCGTTCGAGATAGGTTAAAAATTTTTACGGGGATCGATCGAGGGCGTCGAGACGCATCTAGTCCACCACTTCACCTCCAGTTTTGAGCCGTCTAGACGACGGGACAGTTTTTTGGCCGTAAATCGCTAACCGTTCGAGATAGGTTAAAAATTTTTACGGGGATCGATCGAGGGCGTCGAGACGCATCTAGTCCACCACTTCACCTCCAGTTTTGAGCCGTCTAGACGACGGGACAGTTTTTTGGCCGTAAATCGCTAACCGTTCGAGATAGGTTAAAAATTTTTACGGGGATCGATCGAGGGCGTCGAGACGCATCTAGTCCACCACTTCACCTCCAGTTTTGAGCCGTCTAGACGACGGGACAGTTTTTTGGCCGTAAATCGCTATCCGTTCGAGATAGGTTAAAAATTTTTACGGGGATCGATCGAGGGCGTCGAGACGCATCTAGTCCACCACTTCACCTCCAGTTTTGAGCCGTCTAGACGACGGGACAGTTTTTTGGCCGTAAATCGCTAACCGTTCGAGATAGGTTAAAAATTTTTACGGGGATCGATCGAGGGCGTCGAGACGCATCTAGTCCACCACTTCACCTCCAGTTTTGAGCCGTCTGGACGACGGGACAGTTTTTTGGCCGTAAATCGCTAACCGTTCGAGATAGGTTGAAAATTTTTACGGGGATCGATCGAGGGCGTCGAGACGCATCTAGTCCACCACTTCACCTCCAGTTTTGAGCCGTCTGGACGACGGGACAGTTTTTTGGCCGTAAATCGCTAACCGTTCGAGATAGGTTGAAAATTTTTACGGGGATCGATCGAGGGCGTCGAGACGCATCTAGTCCACCACTTCACCTCCAGTTTTGAGCCGTCTAGACGACGGGACAGTTTTTTGGCCATAAATCGCTAACCGTTCGAGATAGGTTGAAAATTTTTACGGGGATCGATCGAGGGCGTCGAGACGCATCTAGTCCACCACTTCACCTCCAGTTTTGAGCCGTCTAGACGACGGGACAGTTTTTTGGCCGTAAATCGCTAACCGTTCGAGATAGGTTAAAAATTTTTACGGGGATCGATCGAGGGCGTCGAGACGCATCTAGTCCACCACTTCACCTCCAGTTTTGAGCCGTCTAGACGACGGGACAGTTTTTTGGCCGTAAATCGCTAACCGTTCGAGATAGGTTAAAAATTTTTACGGGGATCGATCGAGGGCGTCGAGACGCATCTAGTCCACCACTTCACCTCCAGTTTTGAGCCGTCTAGACGACGGGACAGTTTTTTGGCCGTAAATCGCTAACCGTTCGAGATAGGTTGAAAATTTTTACGGGGATCGATCGAGGGCGTCGAGACGCATCTAGTCCACCACTTCACCTCCAGTTTTGAGCCGTCTAGACGACGGGACAGTTTTTTGGCCGTAAATCGCTAACCGTTCGAGATAGGTTAAAAATTTTTACGGGGATCGATCGAGGGCGTCGAGACGCATCTAGTCCACCACTTCACCTCCAGTTTTGAGCCGTCTAGACGACGGGACAGTTTTTTGGCCGTAAATCGCTAACCGTTCGAGATAGGTTAAAAATTTTTACGGGGATCGATCGAGGGCGTCGAGACGCATCTAGTCCACCACTTCACCTCCAGTTTTGAGCCGTCTACACGACGGGACAGTTTTTGGCCGTAAATCGCTAACCGATCGAGATAGGTTGAAAATTTTTACGGGATCGATCGAGGGCGTCGAGACGCATCTAGTCCACCACTTCACCTCCAGTTTTGAGCCGTCTAGACGACGGGACAGTTTTTTGGCCGTAAATCGCTAACCGTTCGAGATAGGTTGAAAATTTTTACGGGGATCGATCGAGGGCGTCGAGACGCATCTAGTCCACCACTTCACCTCCAGTTTTGAGCCGTCTAGACGACGGGACAGTTTTTTGGCCGTAAATCGCTAACCGTTCGAGATGGGTTGAAAATTTTTACGGGGATCGATCGAGGGCGTCGAGACGCATCTAGTCCACCACTTCACCTCCAGTTTTGAGCCGTTTAGACGACGGGACAGTTTTTTGGCCGTAAATCGCTAACCGTTCGAGATAGGTAAAATTTTTACGGGGATCGATCGAGGGCGTCGAGACGCATCTAGTCCACCACTTCACCTCCAGTTTTGAGCCATCTAGACGACGGACAGTTTTTTGGCCGTAAATCGCTAACCGTTCGAGATAGGTTAAAAATTTTTACGGGGATCGATCGAGGGCGTCGAGACGCATCTAGTCCATCACTTCACCTCCAGTTTTGAGCCGTCTAGACGACGGGACAGTTTTTTGGCCGTAAATCGCTAACCGTTCGAGATAGGTTGAAAATTTTTACGGGGATCGATCGAGGGCGTCGAGACGCATCTAGTCCACCACTTCACCTCCAGTTTTGAGCCGTCTAGACGACGGGACAGTTTTTTGGCCGTAAATCGCTAACCGTTCGAGATAGGTTAAAATTTTTACGGGGATCGATCGAGGGCGTCGAGACGCATCTAGTCCACCACTTCACCTCCAGTTTTGAGCCGTCTAGACGACGGGACAGTTTTTTGGCCGTAAATCGCTAACCGTTCGAGATAGGTTAAAAATTTTTACGGGGATCGATCGAGGGCGTCGAGACGCATCTAGTCCACCACTTCACCTCCAGTTTTGAGCCGTCTAGACGACGGGACAGTTTTTTGGCCGTAAATCGCTAACCGTTCGAGATAGGTTAAAATTTTTACGGGGATCGATCGAGGGGCGTCGAGACGCATCTAGTCCACCACTTCACCTCCAGTTTTGAGCCGTCTACACGACGGGACAGTTTTTTGGCCGTAAATCGCTAACCGATCGAGATAGGTTGAAAATTTTTACGGGGATCGATCGAGGGCGTCGAGACGCATCTAGTCCACCACTTCACCTCCAGTTTTGAGCCGTCTAGACGACGGGACAGTTTTTTGGCCGTAAATCGCTAACCGTTCGAGATAGGTTGAAAATTTTTACGGGGATCGATCGAGGGCGTCGAGACGCATCTAGTCCACCACTTCACCTCCAGTTTTGAGCCGTCTAGACGACGGGACAGTTTTTTGGCCGTAAATCGCTAACCGTTCGAGATGGGTTGAAAATTTTTACGGGGATCGATCGAGGGCGTCGAGACGCATCTAGTCCACCACTTCACCTCCAGTTTTGAGCCGTCTAGACGACGGGACAGTTTTTTGGCCGTAAATCGCTAACCGTTCGAGATAGGTTGAAAATTTTTACGGGGATCGATCGAGGGCGTCGAGACGCATCTAGTCCACCACTTCACCTCCAGTTTTGAGCCATCTAGACGACGGGACAGTTTTTTGGCCGTAAATCGCTAACCGTTCGAGATAGGTTAAAAATTTTTACGGGGATCGATCGAGGGCGTCGAGACGCATCTAGTCCATCACTTCACCTCCAGTTTTGAGCCGTCTAGACGACGGGACAGTTTTTTGGCCGTAAATCGCTAACCGTTCGAGATAGGTTGAAAATTTTTACGGGGATCGATCGAGGGCGTCGAGACGCATCTAGTCCACCACTTCACCTCCAGTTTTGAGCCGTCTAGACGACGGGACAGTTTTTTGGCCGTAAATCGCTAACCGTTCGAGATAGGTTGAAAATTTTTACGGGGATCGATCGAGGGCGTCGAGACGCATCTAGTCCACCACTTCACCTCCAGTTTTGAGCCGTCTAGACGACGGGACAGTTTTTTGGCCGTAAATCGCTAACCGTTCGAGATAGGTTGAAAATTTTTACGGGGATCGATCGAGGGCGTCGAGACGCATCTAGTCCACCACTTCACCTCCAGTTTTGAGCCGTCTAGACGACGGGACAGTTTTTTTGGCCGTAAATCGCTAACCGTTCGAGATAGGTTAAAAATTTTTACGGGGATCGATCGAGGGCGTCGAGACGCATCTAGTCCACCACTTCACCTCCAGTTTTGAGCCGTCTAGACGACGGGACAGTTTTTTGGCCGTAAATCGCTAACCGTTCGAGATAGGTTAAAAATTTTTACGGGGATCGATCGAGGGCGTCGAGACGCATCTAGTCCACCACTTCACCTCCAGTTTTGAGCCGTCTAGACGACGGGACAGTTTTTTGGCCGTAAATCGCTAACCGTTCGAGATAGGTTAAAAATTTTACGGGGATCGATCGAGGGCGTCGAGACGCATCTAGTCCACCACTTCACCTCCAGTTTTGAGCCGTCTAGACGACGGGACAGTTTTTTGGCCGTAAATCGCTAACCGTTCGAGATAGGTTAAAAATTTTTACGGGGATCGATCGAGGGCGTCGAGACGCATCTAGTCCACCACTTCACCTCCAGTTTTGAGCCGTCTAGACGACGGGACAGTTTTTTGGCCGTAAATCGCTAACCGTTCGAGATAGGTTAAAAATTTTTACGGGGATCGATCGAGGGCGTCGAGACGCATCTAGTCCACCACTTCACCTCCAGTTTTGAGCCGTCTAGACGACGGGACAGTTTTTGGCCGTAAATCGCTAACCGTTCGAGATAGGTTAAAAATTTTTACGGGGATCGATCGAGGGCGTCGAGACGCATCTAGTCCACCACTTCACCCTCCAGTTTTGAGCCGTCTAGACGACGGGACAGTTTTTTGGCCGTAAATCGCTAACCGTTCGAGATAGGTTAAAAATTTTTACGGGGATCGATCGAGGGCGTCGAGACGCATCTAGTCCACCACTTCACCTCCAGTTTTGAGCCGTCTAGACGACGGGACAGTTTTTTGGCCGTAAATCGCTAACCGTTCGAGATAGGTTAAAAATTTTTACGGGGATCGATCGAGGGCGTCGAGACGCATCTAGTCCACCACTTCACCTCCAGTTTTGAGCCGTCTAGACGACGGACAGTTTTTTGCCGTAAATCGCTAACCGTTCGAGATAGGTTAAAATTTTTACGGGGATCGATCGAGGGCGTCGAGACGCATCTAGTCCACCACTTCACCTCCAGTTTGAGCCGTCTAGACGACGGGACAGTTTTTTGGCCGTAAATCGCTAACCGTTCGAGATAGGTTAAAATTTTTACGGGGATCGATCGAGGGCGTCGAGACGCATCTAGTCCACCACTTCACCTCCAGTTTTGAGCCGTCTAGACGACGGGACAGTTTTTGGCCGTAAATCGCTAACCGTTCGAGATAGGTTGAAAATTTTTACGGGGATCGATCGAGGGCGTCGAGACGCATCTAGTCCACCACTTCACCTCCAGTTTTGAGCCGTCTAGACGACGGGACAGTTTTTTGGCCGTAAATCGCTAACCGTTCGAGATAGGTTGAAAATTTTTACGGGGATCGATCGAGGGCGTCGAGACGCATCTAGTCCACCACTTCACCTCCAGTTTTGAGCCGTCTAGACGACGGGACAGTTTTTTGGCCGTAAATCGCTAACCGTTCGAGATAGGTTGAAAATTTTTACGGGGATCGATCGAGGGCGTCGAGACGCATCTAGTCCACCACTTCACCTCCAGTTTTGAGCCGTCTAGACGACGGGACAGTTTTTTGGCCGTAAATCGCTAACCGTTCGAGATAGGTTGAAAATTTTTACGGGGATCGATCGAGGGCGTCGAGACGCATCTAGTCCACCACTTCACCTCCAGTTTTGAGCCGTCTAGACGACGGGACAGTTTTTTTGGCCGTAAATCGCTAACCGTTCGAGATAGGTTGAAAATTTTTACGGGGATCGATCGAGGGCGTCGAGACGCATCTAGTCCACCACTTCACCTCCAGTTTGAGCCGTCTAGACGACGGGACAGTTTTTTGGCCGTAAATCGCTAACCGTTCGAGATAGGTTGAAAATTTTTACGGGGATCGATCGAGGGCGTCGAGACGCATCTAGTCCACCACTTCACCTCCAGTTTTGAGCCGTCTAGACGACGGGACAGTTTTTTGGCCGTAAATCGCTAACCGTTCGAGATAGGTTGAAAATTTTTACGGGGATCGATCGAGGGCGTCGAGACGCATCTAGTCCACCACTTCACCTCCAGTTTTGAGCCGTCTAGACGACGGGACAGTTTTTTGGCCGTAAATCGCTAACCGTTCGAGATAGGTTGAAAATTTTTACGGGGATCGATCGAGGGCGTCGAGACGCATCTAGTCCACCACTTCACCTCCAGTTTTGAGCCGTCTAGACGACGGGACAGTTTTTTGGCCGTAAATCGCTAACCGTTCGAGATAGGTTAAAAATTTTTACGGGGATCGATCGAGGGCGTCGAGACGCATCTAGTCCACCACTTCACCTCCAGTTTTGAGCCGTCTAGACGACGGACAGTTTTTTGGCCGTAAATCGCTAACCGTTCGAGATAGGTTGAAAATTTTTACGGGGATCGATCGAGGGCGTCGAGACGCATCTAGTCCACCACTTCACCTCCAGTTTTGAGCCGTCTAGACGACGGGACAGTTTTTTGGCCGTAAATCGCTATCCGTTCGAGATAGGTTAAAAATTTTTACGGGGATCGATCGAGGGCGTCGAGACGCATCTAGTCCACCACTTCACCTCCAGTTTTGAGCCGTCTAGACGACGGGACAGTTTTTTGGCCGTAAATCGCTAACCGTTCGAGATAGGTTAAAAATTTTTACGGGGATCGATCGAGGGCGTCGAGACGCATCTAGTCCACCACTTCACCTCCAGTTTTGAGCCGTCTAGACGACGGGACAGTTTTTTGGCCGTAAATCGCTAACCGTTCGAGATAGGTTAAAAATTTTTACGGGATCGATCGAGGGCGTCGAGACGCATCTAGTCCACCACTTCACCTCCAGTTTTGAGCCGTCTAGACGACGGGACAGTTTTTTGGCCGTAAATCGCTAACCGTTCGAGATAGGTTGAAAATTTTTACGGGGATCGATCGAGGGCGTCGAGACGCATCTAGTCCACCACTTCACCTCCAGTTTTGAGCCGTCTAGACGACGGGACAGATTTTTGGCCGTAAATCGCTAACCGTTCGAGATAGGTTGAAAATTTTACGGGGATCGATCGAGGGCGTCGAGACGCATCTAGTCCACCACTTCACCTCCAGTTTTGAGCCGTCTAGACGACGGGACAGTTTTTTGGCCGTAAATCGCTAACCGATCGAGATAGGTTGAAAATTTTTACGGGGATCGATCGAGGGCGTCGAGACGCATCTAGTCCACAACTTCACCTCCAGTTTTGAGCCGTCTAGACGACGGGACAGTTTTTTGGCCGTAAATCGCTAACCGTTCGAGATAGGTTGAAAATTTTTACGGGGATCGATCGAGGGCGTCGAGACGCATCTAGTCCACCACTTCACCTCCAGTTTTGAGCCGTCTAGACGACGGGACAGTTTTTTGGCCGTAAATCGCTAACCGTTCGAGATAGGTTGAAAATTTTTACGGGGATCGATCGAGGGCGTCGAGACGCATCTAGTCCACCACTTCACCTCCAGTTTTGAGCCGTCTAGACGACGGGACAGTTTTTTGGCCGTAAATCGCTAACCGTTCGAGATAGGTTAAAAATTTTTACGGGGATCGATCGAGGGCGTCGAGACGCATCTAGTCCACCACTTCACCTCCAGTTTTGAGCCGTCTAGACGACGGGACAGTTTTTTGGCCGTAAATCGCTATCCGTTCGAGATAGGTTAAAAATTTTTACGGGGATCGATCGAGGGCGTCGAGACGCATCTAGTCCACCACTTCACCTCCAGTTTTGAGCCGTCTAGACGACGGGACAGTTTTTTGGCCGTAAATCGCTAACCGTTCGAGATAGGTTAAAATTTTTACGGGGATCGATCGAGGGCGTCGAGACGCATCTAGTCCACCACTTCACCTCCAGTTTTGAGCCGTCTGGACGACGGGACAGTTTTTTTGGCCGTAAATCGCTAACCGTTCGAGATAGGTTGAAAATTTTTACGGGGATCGATCGAGGGCGTCGAGACGCATCTAGTCCACCACTTCACCTCCAGTTTTGAGCCGTCTGGACGACGGGACAGTTTTTTGGCCGTAAATCGCTAACCGTTCGAGATAGGTTGAAAATTTTTACGGGGATCGATCGAGGGCGTCGAGACGCATCTAGTCCACCACTTCACCTCCAGTTTTGAGCCGTCTAGACGACGGGACAGTTTTTTGGCCGTAAATCGCTAACCGTTCGAGATAGGTTGAAAATTTTTACGGGGATCGATCGAGGGCGTCGAGACGCATCTAGTCCACCACTTCACCTCCAGTTTTGAGCCGTCTAGACGACGGGACAGATTTTTGGCCGTAAATCGCTAACCGTTCGAGATAGGTTGAAAATTTTTACGGGGATCGATCGAGGGCGTCGAGACGCATCTAGTCCACCACTTCACCTCCAGTTTTGAGCCGTCTAGACGACGGGACAGTTTTTTGGCCGTAAATCGCTAACCGTTCGAGATAGGTTGAAAATTTTTACGGGGATCGATCGAGGGCGTCGAGACGCATCTAGTCCACCACTTCACCTCCAGTTTTGAGCCGTCTAGACGACGGGACAGTTTTTTGGCCGTAAATCGCTAACCGTTCGAGATAGGTTGAAAACTTTTACGGGGATCGATCGAGGGCGTCGAGACGCATCTAGTCCACCACTTCACCTCCAGTTTTGAGCCGTCTAGACGACGGGACAGTTTTTTGGCCGTAAATCGCTAACCGTTCGAGATAGGTTGAAAATTTTTACGGGGATCGATCGAGGGCGTCGAGACGCATCTAGTCCACCACTTCACCTCCAGTTTTGAGCCGTCTAGACGACGGGACAGTTTTTTGGCCGTAAATCGCTAACCGTTCGAGATAGGTTGAAAATTTTTACGGGGATCGATCGAGGGCGTCGAGACGCATCTAGTCCACCACTTCACCTCCAGTTTTGAGCCGTCTAGACGACGGGACAGTTTTTTGGCCGTAAATCGCTAACCGTTCGAGATAGGTTGAAAATTTTTACGGGGATCGATCGAGGGCGTCGAGACGCATCTAGTCCACCACTTCACCTCCAGTTTTGAGCCGTCTAGACGACGGGACAGTTTTTTGGCCGTAAATCGCTAACCGTTCGAGATAGGTTAAAAATTTTTACGGGGATCGATCGAGGGCGTCGAGACGCATCTAGTCCACCACTTCACCTCCAGTTTGAGCCGTCTAGACGACGGGACAGTTTTTTGGCCGTAAATCGCTAACCGTTCGAGATAGGTTGAAAATTTTTACGGGGATCGATCGAGGGCGTCGAGACGCATCTAGTCCACCACTTCACCTCCAGTTTTGAGCCGTCTAGACGACGGGACAGATTTTTGGCCGTAAATCGCTATCCGTTCGAGATAGGTTAAAATTTTTACGGGGATCGATCGAGGGCGTCGAGACGCATCTAGTCCACCACTTCACCTCCAGTTTTGAGCCGTCTAGACGACGGGACAGTTTTTTGGCCGTAAATCGCTAACCGTTCGAGATAGGTTAAAAATTTTTACGGGGATCGATCGAGGGCGTCGAGACGCATCTAGTCCACCACTTCACCTCCAGTTTTGAGCCGTCTAGACGACGGGACAGTTTTTTGGCCGTAAATCGCTAACCGTTCGAGATAGGTTGAAAACTTTTACGGGGATCGATCGAGGGCGTCGAGACGCATCTAGTCCACCACTTCACCTCCAGTTTTGAGCCGTCTAGACGACGGGACAGTTTTTTGGCCGTAAATCGCTAACCGTTCGAGATAGGTTGAAAATTTTTACGGGGATCGATCGAGGGCGTCGAGACGCATCTAGTCCACCACTTCACCTCCAGTTTTGAGCCGTCTAGACGACGGGACAGTTTTTTTGGCCGTAAATCGCTAACCGTTCGAGATAGGTTGAAAACTTTTACGGGGATCGATCGAGGGCGTCGAGACGCATCTAGTCCACCACTTCACCTCCAGTTTTGAGCCGTCTAGACGACGGGACAGTTTTTTGGCCGTAAATCGCTAACCGTTCGAGATAGGTTGAAAATTTTACGGGGATCGATCGAGGGCGTCGAGACGCATCTAGTCCACCACTTCACCTCCAGTTTTGAGCCGTCTAGACGACGGGACAGTTTTTGGCCGTAAATCGCTAACCGTTCGAGATAGGTTGAAAATTTTTACGGGGATCGATCGAGGGCGTCGAGACGCATCTAGTCCACCACTTCACCTCCAGTTTTGAGCCGTCTAGACGACGGGACAGTTTTTTGGCCGTAAATCGCTAACCGTTCGAGATAGGTTGAAAATTTTTACGGGGATCGATCGAGGGCGTCGAGACGCATCTAGTCCACCACTTCACCTCCAGTTTGAGCCGTCTAGACGACGGGACAGTTTTTTGGCCGTAAATCGCTAACCGTTCGAGATAGGTTGAAAATTTTACGGGGATCGATCGAGGGCGTCGAGACGCATCTAGTCCACCACTTCACCTCCAGTTTTGAGCCGTCTAGACGACGGGACAGTTTTTTGGCCGTAAATCGCTAACCGTTCGAGATAGGTTGAAAATTTTTACGGGGATCGATCGAGGGCGTCGAGACGCATCTAGTCCACCACTTCACCTCCAGTTTTGAGCCGTCTAGACGACGGGACAGTTTTTTGGCCGTAAATCGCTAACCGTTCGAGATAGGTTGAAAATTTTTACGGGGATCGATCGAGGGCGTCGAGACGCATCTAGTCCACCACTTCACCTCCAGTTTTGAGCCGTCTAGACGACGGACAGTTTTTTGGCCGTAAATCGCTAACCGTTCGAGATAGGTTGAAAATTTTTACGGGGATCGATCGAGGGCGTCGAGACGCATCTAGTCCACCACTTCACCTCCAGTTTTGAGCCGTCTAGACGACGGGACAGTTTTTTGGCCGTAAATCGCTAACCGTTCGAGATAGGTTGAAAATTTTTACGGGGATCGATCGAGGGCGTCGAGACGCATCTAGTCCACCACTTCACCTCCAGTTTTGAGCCGTCTAGACGACGGGACAGTTTTTTGGCCGTAAATCGCTAACCGTTCGAGATAGGTTGAAAATTTTTACGGGGATCGATCGAGGGCGTCGAGACGCATCTAGTCCACCACTTCACCTCCAGTTTTGAGCCGTCTAGACGACGGGACAGTTTTTTGGCCGTAAATCGCTAACCGTTCGAGATAGGTTGGAAAATTTTTACGGGGATCGATCGAGGGCGTCGAGACGCATCTAGTCCACCACTTCACCTCCAGTTTTGAGCCGTCTAGACGACGGGACAGTTTTCTTTGGCCGTAAATCGCTAACCGTTCGAGATAGTTGAAAATTTTTACGGGGATCGATCGAGGGCCGTCGAG